>CM035166.1:2486885-2842576 GCA_020205615.1 Panax quinquefolius
ATATATATAAATAATAACGAAAGTATGCACGCTAAGTCGTTTCAATCATCTAAGTATACATGTATGTATAATCCGCATATAATAATAATATATAATAAAGATCTAAGCATTTAGCCAATTCAGATACACTATTTCAAAATTTAACCTTTAACTCAATGAAACGAAAAGAACAAACCTGATGGCTGATGCTTTTTTTTTTTTTCGTCTGATTATTTCATACGCAACTCACAAATACAATAAGGGGCGGCTGACTCCTCCTTCTCTTTCTCAGATTGTATAATAAAAATAAGATTAGGTTTAGTATTTTTATTTATTATTATTTTTTTTTTTATTTTTTTTTTTACTTAAAACATATTTTTTTTTTATTATTATTTAATATTATTATTATTATTATTTTCCGGGTATTACATCACCTACCCCTTAAAAAGGATTCCGTCCCCGGAATCAAAAGAATGAGACGCACCTAATTTTCAAAGAGATGCGGATACTCCGCTCGAATAGACTCCTCCATCTCCCATGTAGCCTCCCGCTCCGAATGATTCCTCCACAGAACCTTAACAAACGGAATTGTCTTCCTCCTCATAATCCTATCTTGACGATCCAAAATCGCCTCAGCTTGCTCCTCACAGGTAAGATCCTCCCGAATTTTATCGAACGGATATTGCACTACATGCAACGGATGATAATGATAACTCCTTAACACCCACACACGGGACACATTATGCCGTGAAGCTAGTCATGAGGCAAAGCTAACCGATCACGCAACTTCACCAACCCTTTCCAAAATCTCAAATGGACCGATATAACGTGGACTAAGCTTCCCTTTTAACCCAAATCGACGAATGCCCTTCCAAGGAGAAACTTTTAGAAACACGTGCTCACCAGGTTCAAATTCTAAAGTCCTCCTATGCTTATCAGCATAACACTTCTGCCGTGATCGAGCCGACTTCAATTTCTCTTTAGCCACAACTACCTTCTCCGTAGTGATTTGGACTAACTCGGCCCTTCTATGGCCCTCTTCGGTCGACCTCATCCCAACAAGTTGGTGCCCGACATTTCCTACCATACAATGCCTCAAATGGGGCCATTCCAATACTTGTATGCCAGCTGTTATTGTAAGCAAACTCAACTAAGCTCAAATAGTCATCCCAATTACCCGACCACTCAAGTGCACAAGACCTCAACATGTCCTCCAATGTCTGAATAGTCCTTTCAGATTGCCCATCAGTTTGCGGATGAAAAGAAGTAATCAAGTCGAGCCGAAAATTACCCCAAGCTCGTTGAAACCCTTTCCAAAACCTTGAAGTGAACCGGGGTCCCGATCAAAACAATAGACACCGAGTACCATGAAGTCTTACAATCTCCTCATTGAAAGATATGTGCCAATCTATCCACCGAGTAACCCTCATGGATAGCCAAAAGTGTCCGATTTGGTCAACCTGGTCCACCACTACCCAAATGGCATCATTCTTCCTAAAAGTCTTGACAAAACCAAATCCACAAATTCCATCGTGATATTCTCCCACTTCCACACTGGAATGTCTAACTGTTGCAACAAGCCACTAGCTCGTTGATGTTCTATCTTCACTTGCTGACAAGTGAGGCACTTCCCAACATACTAAGCCACATCTCGTTTCATCCCATTCCACCAAAAATTCCTCTTCAAATCCCTATACATCTTTGTAGAACCTGGATGAATTGAAAATGGCGAACTATGAACCTCAGCCAACACAGCCTCTCGAATGATTGGATCCGATGGTACACACAACCGTTCACCCAACCAAATCGCACCATGGTCATCAATACGAAACTCAGACTGCTTGCCCTCCTCGAGATTCTCAAGTCATACTCCACAACTCCTCATCTTCCTTTTGAGCTTTTTTGACTGCATGAGATAAGAGAGGCTCCACTCTCATACCCGCCAAATGCCCATCCGAACCTCGTCATACAACTCCAACTCGATCCGCTCCATATCCTGAAATAAGTGAGGTCAGTAATAAGGGTCGCTTACACTCCCAAACTCTTTTCGCTAAGAGCATCTCACTGCAACTACATTTGCCTTCCCCGGGTGATACTGAATTCTAGCATCATAATCCTTTAGAAGCTCCAACCAACGCCTCTGCCTCATATTGAGCTCCTTCTGAGTGAAAATGTATTTAAGACTCTTATGATCGGTGAAGATATCGCAAGTCTCTCCATACAAATAGTGCCTCCAAATCTTTAAGGCAAAGATCACCGCTGCCAACTCCAAATCATGTGTGGGGTAGTTCACCTCATAAGGTTTAAGTCGCCTGAAGCATAAGCAATCACCTTACCGTGTTGCATCAAAACACACCCCAAACCCTTCTTAGAAGCATCACTATAAATCTAGTACCCTCCTATCCCCGACAAAGATCGCAAGTATAGGAGAGTATCACGTCGTCGTTTCTTCAATTCCTCAAAACTCTTCTCCGCCTCCTCATTCCACACAAACTTCGCGCCTTTTCTCATCAATCGAAGTCAATGACAAGGCGAGTAAGGAAAATCCTTCCACAAACCGCCTATAATACCCCCGCCAAACCCAAGAAACTCCTAATCTCTCACCACCGTAGTAGGTCTTGGCCATTTAGTGATAGCCTCAACCTTCGCAGGATCCACCTTAATGCCTTCATGAGAAAAACAACGTGGCCCAAAATGCAACTCGCTCCAACCAAAATTCGCATTTAGAGAATTTAGCATACAATTCTCTTCTCGCAAAGTCCCCAACACTGCAAGCGAAGATGCTCCTCATACTCTTCCTTAGACTTGGAGTAAACCAAAATATCATCAATAAAGACAATGACAAATTGGTCTAAGTACTCTCTGAACACCGATTCATCAAATCCATAAACACCGCCGGAAAGTTAGTTACACCGAAAGGCATCACCGAAACTTCGTAATGCCCATATCGAGTACGAAAAGTCGCCTTAGGGATATCCTCATCCTCACTCTCAACTGATGATAGCCCGACCTCAAGTCTATCTTCGAAAATATATTTCCCCAAGTTGGTCAAACAAGTCATCAATCCTCAAGCAATGGATACCGATTCCTCGATGGTGATCTTGTTCAACTCTCGATAGTCTATACACGCACCTCATAGTACCCATCCTTCTTCTTCAAAACAAGACCGGAGCACCCCACGGTGAAACACTCAGGCCGAATTACACCACGATCTAATAGTTCCTCGAATCGCTCCTTTAACTCCTGAACTCAATGGTGCCATCCGACACGCGCCTTTTAGAATAGTTCACTTTCTTTAACAAGCTCAATAGCAAATTCCACTTCCCATGCGGTGGCAACCCCGACAACTCCTCGAAACACATCGGAAAAGTCACGGACAATCTGAACATCCTCAATACGAGACTCACCCTTAGAGGTATCTTTCACAAACGCTAAATACCCATCACAACCCTTTGCACACAATTTTCCAAAATTTCAAAGTCGAAATTAACTTCACCACTCTACTCTACCGAGAACCCCGATACACAAATTCGGAGACTTCACATCTCCAAATATAACCTTCTTCGCTTTGACAATCAATAGTGGCTTGGTGTTTATCCAACCACCCATCCCAAGAATGACATCAAAATCGTGCATACACATCGAAGAAGATTAACGCTACGGATCTTATCCCCAAAACTTATCGGACACCCTTGATACAAATCGAAATAACAATGAAGTCCCCATCGGGTAGTAGCATAGACATCACAGAATCTAAAGATCGAGATGGCACGCCCAGTCTTAACAACAAAGACCGAAAGCAACAACGGAATGAGTAGAACTCAGTATCAAATAAAATAGAAGCCTCGCGATTACCAACTAAAAGAGTGCGAAACAATACCGTGCACTCGCTTTGATTATATGTCAAGGCAAATACTCCGACCACCACGACGGACGACCTCCATTGCCACCATTATCACCACCACTCCACCATTTCAAGTGGACCGTGATAATCCCTAGCAATATGACCCATCTGTCCACACAAAAAGCATGCACCGGTGAGTGCAGCGGCAATTGCCTTCCCGGATGATTTGCCCCTACAAGTAGCACGAGGAGTTATCGAATTAGATTCGGTTACCCCACCACCGGGTCCCGGATAACGACCACGATTTTGCCCTCATGACGATTACATCCCTCACAGACGATTTTGTCCATACCAAGGTAGTGGTGAAGGTGACGATTTTGCCCTATTTGAGGCATTTCTTTGATAACCTGTTTCGATTACTCGCCACGCCATCGCCCTCGCCGCCCACCACGATTCTGTTCAACTGCCACCTTGACTTCTCCCATGCCGAATCGAAGCTTGACCTTCTTTGGTCATCTCTCATCCCTCTTTCGACTCCCTCTGGTTTAGAAGACCGAAAGTCCGTCGCTCCATCTCAATATTTTTGCCGCATTGGCCACTTCACGTTGGCTCGTCTGAAAACTTGTTGTTAATGAGATCTTTGGCGATACCTATAATGAATCCGCCACTTGAACTTCTCCGCTGTTCAGCGCAAGCCCCTGCCGAGGTTCCCGCAAATCTGTCGACTAGTAAACCTTGTCATGAAGTCCGTGATGGACTCATCATCTTTCTGTCGAATGGACAGATAGTCCCTAGCATAGGCCTCTTTATCAGCAGCTGGGAAGTACTGCTGATAGAAGACCTCACAAAACTCCACCCAACTAAGTGTCTCAACATAGCCATCACCCTTTGTCGTTTTCAACGCTTTCCACCACCTCTGTGCATCCCCTTCCAGCTTGTAAACTGCAAGCAATACTCTCTGATTATCCGAGCACCCCAATACATCAAAAATCTTCTCTAGGTGAGCAATCCAATTCTCTCGCATCAATTGGAGTTGAGTCGAATCAAGGATCGTGATTTACGCTTGAAACCTTTCCAACCACACGTACATTGGAACCCCCTCCTGACCATGACCATCTGCATTCCCTTCCTCAACGTTTGTCTGTGGACCATCATTTCCGGGTTCTCCTCGCTTCGAAATTTCTCGGTGGCATTCTTTGCATTACTGTACCACCTGTAAACCAACCGAGGTAAAGCTCGTTCATTTTGATTCACCAAGGTAGCCAATTAAGCATTAATCGATCATTAGGTTGCTTTCGTTGATGACCTTCACCTCTTCCCTATTGTTACCTCGCCCCCAAAGAACTCTAGTTGATCTTGAGCCATCTAAGAAAGAGATCATGAATATAAACAAAGAAGATTAGAGACAAATTTGAATATAAGCGGATATGATAGTGAATGTAAAATCAAAACAGAACAAAAACTAACCCGAAGTTCACCCATAACTTACAAATTCAAACCTAAATAGGTTTTCTACAAGAAAGAACACGGCTCGATATACAACTCAGAATAACCCTTTCCAAAATAGAAAGAGAGGTTACTCAAAACATAACAAAACCGATGAATTTAATAAAGCAAGGCTTAGAGCCATAAAAGAATAGTCTTAATAATCGATAAATACCTCAAGTCAACCATAATAAATTTCAAACCGCCTCAAACCACAATCTAAAATAATTATTACAATTCCAAGTAAATCGACACATCAAGTCTAAATCGAATATTTCTAAATCATTGGAATGAATGGAGCTCTCATCACACTTGCGCTTTGATCCCCGATTACTGCTTGGGAAGAAAAACACACAGCATGAGCCAAATGCCCGATCGGATATAGAATACAAATAATGAACCAAAATAACTAACTCAATTAAATGAAATGAAACAAAACGAATCAAACGAAAACGAACAAAACTAACACAACCGAAATAATAAAATTTGAATCAAATGGTTGGGTGTTATTTCATACCGAGCTCGAAACAAAATAGAATATACCTTGCCACACGGTAAGTCAAATAATGCCACACAGCGAATCACATAATGCCACACAGTAAGTCACACACATTGGACCGCGAATCCAACGTGATGTAAAATCGGGCGTGTTTGGCACAAACATCACCAATCCGCGTAATAATAGAACGTAACGAAACTAGGGTCGACCCATACGCCTCCCACAACAAAACACCGAATGGCCAACTTCCACCGGAGCACAAAAGCGGAGACGTCGTGGATCGATCACACTCGCCACGGAAGGTGTCATGCCTCGGTGCCGAAGAGGATACGCCTCGTGGTACCCCCACGGTGGTTATAGCTTCGGTATACCCTGCTATGGTATTCTAACAAAATATAATGTCACAACACACGTGCAAAAAAATATCAACACAGGGTTCTAACGTATACATGTTAAATCGAATCGAATCATCAACACACGCCTCTAAAATAATAACATGTACATCACTATGAATATCAAAATAAAATTTAGACATGATGCCTAGTCTAAAGAATACAAATATGAATTCTAATCTGGCCGCCAAAATAAATTTATCACAATAAATTGACAAGGGACAATTATGAGAGACAATACTAAATTTCGAAACGAATAACGAAACGAACAAATCAAAAACAAAAGAATTTCGCTGAAAGAGTACGGAATCCGTACCTGGATTAAGCAATGTAATACCAAAAATTTAAATATGATTATGCTAATCTCCTTCAATCCGATCTAATAAAATAAAATAAAATTTATTACAAATTTATCCATTAACAACATAATATTGTTGAATTTTATCAAGTAAATTTTATAATTTTATCAACAAGATTAACGAGTTTAAATTAATATACATAACTACAATTATATTTACCAATTCTGATTTATAAATTTTATGGTTAAATATTTATTATAATAATATATATATATATATATATATATATATATATATATATAATCCTCCTACCTATATATATATATATATATAAATAATAACGAAAGTATGCCTGCCAAGCTGTTTCAATCATCTAAGTATACATGTATGTATAATCCGCATATAATAATAATATATAATAAAGATCTAAGCATTTAGCCAATTCAGATACACTATTTCAAAATTTAATCGTGAACTCAAAGAAACGAAAAGAACAAACCTGATGGCTGATGCTTTTTTTTTTTTTTTTCGTCTGATTATTTCATACGCAACTCACAAATACAATAAGGGGCGGCTGACTCCTCCTTCTCTTTCTCAGATTGTATAATAAAAATAAGATTAGGTTTAGTATTTTTATTTTTTTATTTTTTTTTTTTTTTATTTTTATTTTTACTTAAAACATATTTTTTTTATTATTATTATTATTTAATATTATTATTATTATTATTTTCCGGGTATTACACTGCTGGACTATTAAGTTTGTGTTGTGCTGATAGACACGTAACTGGCTTCTTGCATGTATCATTAATTCACAAAGTTTATTACTCTCCAACTTGTTTGATGGATTCATTTATAGTTATTGATGCCTGCCCATGGTTTTAAGTACATACTGCCTAAGCCTCTGTAGTATATCTACTGCTGGACTATTTAGCTTGTGTTGTGCTGATAGACACGTAACCGTAACCGGCTTCTTGTATCATTAATTTCCAGAGCTCATTACTCTCCAAAGTGTTTGATGGATTCATTTAAAGTTATTGATAGCTGCCCATGGTTTTAAATATATCTACTACCTAAGCCTTTGTCATATATCTACTACATATACTGTCTTTGTTTTAAATATATTTCTACTGCATGATTCTCAGCTTGAACTAAAAATATCAATTTCTGTGTTTTTGTTTTTTTCAATTCCTTTATGAAAGACAATAGTTTAGAGCCTTGTTGCTGAACTCTGTCGATCATCTAGTTCGGTACAAGGTGAAGGACACAAGGCAACGCTTGTTCCCTCTTCTATCTGCACATGTCCTTGTCCTTGTCAATGTCTAGGCCAAGTTGTTGGCTCTTTTTTTTTTTTTTAATTTTTAAAAAAATATATAAATAATTGCTTTAAGTTAAGCAATTTCAACATTGATATAAAATAACATTAAAAACATTAAACTTTGAATTCTTTACTAATGGTGAAACCTGATTCCAAGTCCTTAAGTTGATGAGGTCTTGATGAATAATTGCCCGAATGAATTATGTGGAGCTTGTGGCAGGGCAGACACCAAAAGCAAGAAATCTTATAAGTCATATATTATGATCTATCACTTATAAAATCTCTCTGATCACCTAGAATTAATTTTAGGTTCTGGTCTGCTTGCATTTTCTTAATTTCCTTCACCTAAAACTTTTTGATCATAAATTAATACACTCTTCTCTACTTTCTTGTCAGAATCCTTTAGTAACAAAATAATTTCTTTTGACGAATTATAAAAAATTCTTACCAACATCATTCAATACAACTCAGAAGTTTGTCTCAGATTGCAAGAACTTGATATTGAGCAATGCATTTACATTTTCCATGAAAACAAAACTCTACACGGGGAACAACTTGTGAATAGCCCCATGCATATACAAAACTGAAGAGATATAATTAATGGAATGGCTTAATTATTAGTTGTCTAAATTCTGTTGTTTCAACTTAAAAGGTGAATAGCACCATCATCCAAAAATGAAACAAATTCTAGAAATGTTAGAATGCTGCCTGCCATGCGTCGTTTATGATGAACTTAGTAGAGAAGTGATATTTCTGAAGTAATCTTCACAGCAAGGAATTGTCAAACCTCCCATTGGGTGCTCAAATCCAAACTCTTCTTCAGCCCAATGTAACAACTCTTGGAACAAAGGATGGCTCAAGTATGATATTGGAATGACAAATCTCTTGTGAGTTTCACCAACATAAACTGCAAAATGGCCTTTTGGAACATCTGCAGAAGCCAATGTTCCTCTATTTCTGGGTGAAATAGTCCATTGGAGCTTTTGCTTGGCATGCGCTATCCTGTTTAATCCGATACCCATGTTTAAAAGAGAAACAAAAAAAATTATAAAGTTTGAGAGCTAGCTAGCTAGGTTGATGAACTGAAGGAAATTAAACTTTATTTTAACTAAATAGCATACAAATGAAGATAATGGTTTGTGATCAATGAAACGAATATTAAGTGTCTTGCTATATATATAGAGGTACCCTGATCCTTAAATTGGAAAAGAACAGTAGTACTATGGATTTTGAGAATGAATTGAAGAAGGGTAGTGATAAAAGTTGACAAACATATCAAGTGAATGATTTGGAAAAGAATCACATGGTTTTGCCTCATTTGTTGGAAGACATATAGCCCTACCACCTAAGGAGGACACTACAACTTGTAACAAATACTAATGTATTACTAATATATATATATATCCACATTCTTTTAATCCAAACTGTTTATATCAAACAAAGAACTAACTAAAGTTCTTGGAAACTTGCAAACAAAGAAAATGTTGCACAGTCGTATCATATGCATTGGTTATAGAAGCATTGAAGACTCAGGTGCACATACTTAGGGCCGGCCCTCAGTTTTTAAGGGCCTAAATCGACAACAAAAAAATGGGCTTTTTATGAATTGCTATTAAGATTAAGATAGGCATAAAAAAAAACTAAGAACTTTCCTTGAACAAAAGAAAGATAAATGAAAAAAGAATCTGAAGTCATCATTGAGATTTGGGCGTATTTCATTGGGTTAATTTTTTGTGGGCCTTTAAATTTAAACTAACATGAATCGAAGCTTTTTTATTTTGGGTATATATATCGTAATATATAAATATCTCTCGAAGTACGCAAAATTTGTAAATTTTAGTGGGCCTAAAGCTCAAGCACCTTAGGCTTTAGCCCAGGGCCGGTACTGACACACTGCATAAACTGTATATATGAAGTTGTCCAACTGACTTAATTGTTTAAATTTCTAGAGTACTTGTAACCTGAAAGCCAGTAGAGCAAGTACTCTATAATTAGTTGTTTAAATTTCACTATTTCATTAATTAGTTGTTCTAGGGACTTGGCGCGCAGCCATCTCCCTTAATCTCTAAAAAAATTATATAAAATTTCATCCTTGCATAGAAATGCATACTAGAAATCTATATAAGGAAATGATCAGAAGTACTCTCTCTAAAATTAAACAAATAACACCTAAAATTATCGACTACACTCCTGTGTCCCTAATTGAGTCTCATATTTTCTTTTCAATATTATACTAAAATGGAGTTTCTTTTGTTAAATATACCAAAAAAAATGAGTTGGGAGACGTTAAATGAATATATAAAAATTGACTTTCATTTTGTGAGGGAGGAATTAAAAAAAAAAATACAGAGGAAGGAAGAAGCAGCAGTAATTAACAAATGTATATTTGATATTAGCTTTTTGTCTTTATTAGCTAGAAGGTGGCTTTGCCCCTGCTCAAATGGCAGCTTAACCAAGGAAACATGAGTCACATGGTCAAGCTACATTTTGTGTCTCATGTTTTGGGTTTTTGCCTTTTTCATCATATAATAGGTAGTAGGGTTTTTGCTTTTTTTCATTATATAATAGGTAGTAAGTACATCTAACAAAAGTAGAATGAAAAAAAGAATATTTTAAAAAAGTTTCAGAACAGTAAAGAAAGACTAACCACTTAAAGCTAATTATGAGGCTGAGTATTTGAAGTAGATTCTTGGGGGAACATATGGTGCACACTAACATGGCCACAGTACAGCCACTACGTACGTAAATCCTCTGTAATCTGTATTCAGACCTCTATATATATATGTTTAGGCCCCATAATATATTGTAGCTTTTTCCATCAATATCATTTAGATTTAGTTTATCAGTGCACTCAACTCTTTTATCCAAATTTCTGGTCAATTAGGGTCAACATGTTAGAATCACATAACATTATAAGAATCTGGCCCCATATTATCTTAGGGTATATATTTTACTTATTTCTACAAGTTAAATTCTGTTTTAGTAGGGGCAGAGAGAGAGAGAGTATATGGTGAACTTAATTCATGTTGATTTGACCAGAAACTTGAACAAATGTAGTGTATTATATTAGTTGATTGGTACCCTTACTATTGTACTCGTTGATTCGAATGATTTATTTATATATTGCATGCATGTCATGATCAGTATAATATATATATATATATATATATATATATATATATATATATAACACTGAATAAAACTTTAATATAGCATATATAGGCCTCCATTAAAATTTTCTCTGTTGATGTGGTAGGCCATGAAAAATCCTCCCATTATATATTATATATACATATGTTTTAAAGCATCCATCAGTCCCTATCATAAATAATTTCAAGTGTTTTTGTTCTGAGAAAGGACAAACCATGTGATACCTAAGAAATACGCCCTTGGGCTCGTATATATATATCGTATGGTATAGTCTCTTTAGCACTTATTTCATTCTTAGCTAGCTGGCCATATTTGTATATATATGCACATTTTCCAAATATTTTTTCTCAAAACAAAAGATTGTACTACAGCTTGGAAAATCATGGGCATACATACATACATACATACGCCCCTGTTAACACAACAATCAAAATAATGAAAAAACAGAACATAGAATATTTTAAGGAAGGAGAAGAACTGAAGTTTTTATTTATTTGTGGTGCAATTCATATGACAGCAAGATGGCCTTTATATAGGCAATGGAATCAAAGATAAGCCTAAATAAGGCTAATTGCTTTCCTCTTCCTTTCTTTTCTTGAAACACACATCGCACCTGAGCTGAGAACTAGCTAGTAATTTACCTATAAAATAAACAAATTAAGCAAAACTATACACAAGGTTGATCTACTATCTATGTCAATTTGTATGCAAATAGTCCACAACCAATCTTACAATTATTTTTGGAAACTTATATTTCCACATGACTTTTTGATATTTCCACATGAAAACTATCCATATAGATCCTATATCAACGATTTTTACCGTCGCTAAACATCTATAACGACAAAAATCATGTGAAAATATCGAAAAAAATTTTAGTTCCAATAATCAATGCCAAATTCTAGTTCCAATAATCAACTTCAAACTTTTGGTTCATATTATATATCCCTAAAATATGTTGTATTGTGGGAGATTTTGGTGGGGGTACTAATTTGATCATTTATTGCTTGTTGTGGATGTCTATATGAAGATAATGGATAAATTAAGAGCAGTTGTCTCCAGCATGCTTTAGCAAAGTGGCCAGCTATCAAATAAACAAGAGGTTTTTGGACTAGTTAACCTTATCTCGTTTAAATTTCAAGTAGGGTATATACATATATAATGTTTTGCAAAAAAATAAAATAAAAATGAAGAGTTATATAGCAGTCCATTACTACTTATTAATACATTGATGATATGTTGAAAGACAAAGTCATGTGATTCTTCATATGTTGTTGTCTCTCATTAGGCCCCATTTACATAACTAATCTTCATCATCACCAAATTATCCATTTAAAATTTATGTATATATTATAAACAAATTTATGCTCAATGCATCATCTGTAGATGTTCCAAATGGATATTTTTCGGTCTATGTTGGCGAAGGCGAAAAGAAAAGATTTGTAGTTCCCATATCTTGCTAAACCAAGCTGAAGAAGAATATGGTTTTGATCATTCAATGGGAGGTCTTACAATTCCCTGCAGCCAAGATATATTCATTGATATAACTTCTTGCTTAAATTGAGTTGTAATTCTGTTTAACATATTCTGGATAACACAATTTTGTAAAGTAGGAATCACCACTCAATGTACAATATTCTTTCTTTTTTAACATCACAGAAGAGTTTAGGCAGGTAAAATAAAATGTCTCCTCATTTGAATAAATTAACTTTAAACATAATTCAATGAACTTTTCCAAGTTAATTCCTCAGGTGAATGCATAATTGGTTGAATATGTTTTTGGCTTTATCAAAAAAGAAAATGATCATAGCATTGTTTCACTGTCCATTGTCAAGCTAGCCAATTTATATAATATATTCCGTATTAGTCAACTTATAATCTATGTTTCAAGGACTCTTCAGTTTGCCCCTAAAGTACCCGTGTCCAACACTCAGACAACGATATGGTAGTGGACACTTTATTTTAGTGTGAAAAATTGAGGAGAACCCGTGTCCGACTCTTTAAAATACCTTATTCAACTTAGCACTCCATCGAAGTCTATGTAACATAGCTCCTAATTGCTTGATTAATTACTAATTTAGTATCGATGGTGGAATAGCTGGCAATCATCATTTAATTTGGATCCACCCAAGTAACAATGAACAACATTAGGAATCAATTATATGGGTGTTTCTTAATAACAAAAAAAAAAATGAATTGTAATAGTCTAGGTTCTTAATAAAAAACATGATGCGGATTCTAAGTACTTTCTAGGGAGGCTTATTATTATATGAGATATGCAAGGAAATTTGCGTTATAACCTTGGATATACCGCAAAATTTTAATTTCTACACACATTCTCCATTCTGGTAAACAGGACTTACCTATATATACATATATACATCTTCACTGCTATTGTATCACAAAAATCTGTTCTTGCTAGTAGCTTTTTTTGTTATTTTTTTCTGTGAATTTCCTTCATTTCAAGAAACTCATGGGCTTCCAGTTGCTGGGATGTCTTCATGCTAAGAAGTTTCTGCAAGAAATTCATTTAACTTCAATGGCTGCAAATGTACCCAAAGGCCACTTTTCTGTTTATGTTGGAGAAAACAAGAGGAAGCGATTTGTAGTTCCATTATCATATTTGAAGAATCCTTCATTCCAAAAGTTGCTAAGCCGGGCTGAAGAAGAGTTCGGATTTGATCATCCTATGGCGGGTCTCACAATCCCATGCAAAGAAGAAACTTTCATTCATCTCACCTACAGTTTGAGTTCCTCCAAACCAAAAAAGTCATACAATCTACCCCTTTTAAAGCCAATATGATATATTCCTTAGATTTATAGTTACGAGATTGAGTTTATTTCTTGTTATTAATCAGTCTAAATTAGCTAAGTTTTTCCCCTTGTGTAATCTTTGTTAATTGGAGTATAATTTTTAATCAAACAGTTTAACATTTTTACCAATGAGAATGTAAAAAAGGAGAAAGTCGTCAATGTGTTTGATTTTTATTCATATATGTTTAAACCATTCAATTGTCTTACTTGACTTGTAAGCTGTCCAATACAATTTCTTGTTATTATCAGTGATCTTTAAGACAGATACAGTAGAATATCGTGTGTGTGTATATATATATATGTCATGCCTAGATTGTTATTTACTATGTTGAGTAGTATACATACATTGCTCTCTTCAGTTAAGCAGATCTTTGCTGAATTATATTCTCTTCACTATTTCAGTTTCTCTTCTTTTGCCTTTTGTTTTATATTTAGATGGCAAATTAAATAGTTCATTATGGCTCATGAGCAACGTATATATAAGCACCACAGACAACCACATATATATATATATATATATATATATATGCCATTCTAGTTTATTGAAACCCCCAAACTAACTTGGCCAAGCTTATATATATAGCTAATGTTCATTGACATATATATATATATATATATATATATATATATATATATATATATATATATATATATATATATGTGTGTGTGTGTGTGTGTGTGTGTGTGTGTGTGTGTGTGTCAATGAACATTAGCACATGGAGAGGCTAATTCGACCAGCACTGATGTTCAGTAGTTTGTAAGCTGTTTTGTTGTTCTTGGTCTATCTCTAACCTCAAACTTGATACTAAAGTTTACAAGTCAACAAGAGAGAAAGTATATCCGCAAGGTGCAAACTAGACCCCTGCTATATTGTCTTCAATCCTTAGTCTACTGGATGAACGTTATAATCATAGATAGGCACCCATTATTTTTTCTCTACTGAACTGGTAGGCCATGACAAACTTCAATTTCCTAAGAGAGTACAGCATACACAATTGCATTCAATGTTTATTTTTTGGAGCAATATATAACCATGTGCTTACCTAATAACTTGTGTCTTTGATGGACCATGATGCTATTTTTTTCAATCCTTACAACTTATAGTACTTTTTTTCATATTAATCGTGAATGAAGATTTTATCAAAGGTCTCAAACAGGTAATGGATCAGAGGGTCAGCCATTGAATTAACATGAGGCTCTCAACTACCCTTGTTTCTTTGATGATTTGTTGGAAGACAAAGCCATGTGATCTTGCTAAAGCTATTGTCTCTCATTGGCCCCATTTGAATGTCTCTTCTTCGCCACTTGTCTTAGATTTGAAATGATAATCTACAGCCATTGCATCTATATATGCATAGACAATGTGACTTGAAACCGACACAAGCAACCACAAACTCTGCTGCTATATATATCTCATACTAGCTACCAAGTCCATCAAGATCATTTTTCTTCCTTATTCTAAGTATCTTATTAAGAAGAAAACTTCATTTTAGAATCATGGCTATTCGCGTGCCTCGTATAATTCATGCTAAGCATATCCTTCAACGTTCTCTTAGTGGAAACCATGCAGTTTCAACAGCCTTAGATATCCCAAAGGGCTATTTTGCTGTTTATGTTGGGGAGCAAGAAAAAAAGCGTTTTGTGATTCCAATATCTTTCCTTAATCAGCCTGCATTCCAGGAGTTGTTAAGTCGTGCTGAAGAAGAATTTGGATTTGATCATCCAATGGGAGGTCTCACAATTCCTTGCAGAGAAAACATCTTTATTGAAATTGCTTCTCGCTTGAGCTGAAATTGTTGACTTAGTAAAGCTAGCAAGAATAGTCTAGGAAGCACAATTTTGTAATGTTATAGTTCATAATTCCCATGTACAGTTTCTCTTCAATATATTCTTAGTCAACTTTGGCAAGAAAACATCTTTTCGTAGAAATTCCTATTTTGCTTGATTCTATTATTTCTGCAGCTTTTTGCTAACATAAACTCTTGGGTTTCAAAATCTTTTGTCAAGCTAACCATTTGCCAGTCTCTCTGCATTTATCCAACTCTGTTTGCAAACATTTTACTTAAGGTGGCCTCGCAGAATCTCACGTTCTCTTTACTCTTAGCTTACTGCACTCCTAGAAGAGTTTAGTACATCATAATGTTTGTATGAGGGATATTTGTGTACGACTTTGTGTGTTACCTTTTACATACCTACATTTAATAAAAATAACTATAAAAGTTCTTATGGTCCTAATGTGAAATTAGCAATGTACCTGGTTTTTGCTGTTACAGATAGAAAAAAAAACATTACTAACTCATAAAGAGAACATCTTAAGTTCTCAACTGGTATCGATTCATTCTATTAACGGTCTTAAGGGATGTTACTAAATTCATCCAAAAATTGATGGCTTTGACTCAAAGACTTGCCAAAATAATTTATTACTTGGTTTTAAAGTGCATTGTCAAGAAAACATTTGACAGTCTCTTAATCAAACTCTGCTAGAAAACATTTTACTTAGTGACCTCACAGCAATCTCCCCTTCTCTTTGCACTTTGTGTACTGCTTTTGCATATTTCCTTTTCCAATCTAAGTGCATGCATCAATAAATATTGCTATAGAAGTCCTCAAGGTCCTAATGTGAAATTAGCGGTATACCAGGTTTATGATGTTACTAATAGAAAAACAGTACTAATTAACTCATAAATTGAACATCTAAATTCTCATCAGTCCATCCGGCTTTTGGCTCATTTGTTTTGTATCCTGCTCAAACTTGGGTCAAGCTCTTGGCCCTAAAGAATTACATCAGTTGTTTTTACCCTGCTTCTAGTCAACCTTTTATCTCTCAAGTTGGGACAATGTTATATTATTACCAATCTACACTTGTCAAGGAATATCATAGCATAAGGCATAAGAAGCTTACTTTTGCCAACCTCCCTGGTCATTAGAGATAACATAAGCAGTACTTCGAAATGACAGCATTAATCCTAAATTGATTTGAGTGACATCAAAGAAAGAAGAGTTTGTTCTGGTGTATTCTTAATCTTTTATAGTGTTATCCTAATATTAATGAGTTGAATATCTGCTATAATCAGCTGCAGGCATATGTAATAATGTCACATTGCTTTTCATCCACTAAATTAGTGGGCTTCAACAACTTTAAATTTTTATGTAATTTATAGGGAGCATAACCATGTGCAACATTATGCCCTATGTCTGTTGATGGACCATTGATCTAGTCTCTTCACCTCATAATCTGTTTGAGACTTGCTGCCACAAGATCCAAAGTTGGCTGTTCCGAGAGAGAAAGGAAATATTGAGTATGCTTACAACAGCTACTTATTCTACCATATAATGCCTATATTACATGTCTCAAACATGTTTTTGACCAGTCGCATTAGCGACTTATCAACCATAGAATCAACAGATGCGATGTACTATCTTTTGAGGGCCTCTGATGTGCTACAACCACATGATAATTGGAAGACATACCATGTGATCCTATTTGATATGATAGTAGCTTCATCCAAATGCCTCTCATTCTGTACCACTAAATTTAGATTTTGGTTTAGGACCCTCCACTTACACAATACATGTATATGTATATATATATATATATATATATATATATATATATATATATATATATATATATATATATATGCATACATTCGGGTTTAGACACCACAAGTCCTCCAAAATAACATAGCTTCTGAAAGCCCTCTGAGATCCCATTATTTTTGCCTCCCTTCCCATCTTTTAAATTAAAAGTCATTTCTAGAATCATGGCTATTCGTATGCCTCGTATTACTCATGCCAAGAAAATTCTTCTACGGACTTTATCATTAGAAAAACAGGCAGCACCAAATGTGGTAGAAGTCCCAAAGGGCTATTTTGCAGTGTATGTTGGAGAACAAGAAAAGAAGAGGTTTGTGATTCCAATATCATTTTTGCAGAAACCTTCATTCCAAGATTTGTTAAATCAAGCTGAGGAAGAATTCGGTTTTGATCATCCCATGGGCGGTCTAACTATTCCATGCAAAGAAGACTTATTCATTGATCTGACATATCGCTTAGGAAGATTGTGAATTGAGAAAAAAGAGCATATCTTACTACAAACAATTTTGTATAACAGTAGATAACATCTCAATGTACATAAATATAATTTCTTTTTCATTACTGAACAAGATCTTTAGCGAAGAAATCTACTATATACAAGTCACAACAAGTTGATTCAACTTTGAAGCATTGGCTACCAATTTATGATGCAGTTTCTTGCAAATTTTCTCACTCATGTCTCTTATATATTGGTTGAACAAGTTGTGATTTCTCTTATATATGTTGAATCCTGTTCTCTTATACCTGTGTAACTGAGCAGCCAAATAACACAAAAAAAAAAAAAAACTAAATATGTTGTCTTAATTCCTTTAACAGATGTGATGTTTCTTAAGCACGGACTTAATTAATTAACATCGTATTATCATATAATTTAAGACAAACTAAATATACTGGATCATGTGTAATCAATCAATTCTTTGAATTAAATTTAAATGAAGAATACATAGTCTAACTTGCCAACTTGTCTCATTTTGCTCCATGATGTGCTAGGAGAAAATTAGAGGTCCGTATGGGAAGAACTTTGGAATTACTAATAATTCAGTCATTAAATATTGTCAGCCTATGATAATATTCATGTAACCCCATATATCTTCATGTTTTTTCCACATTACTATTTTCTTCATGACACCATTTTGGTGGTTTCAAATAAGTCGGGTATACATTAGGCCTTAATACATGTAAAAAAATAATCTTTTTGGTGTTTGTCTAATAAGTTGATGTTTTGGGTTCAGATCAAGACATGCTGAGGGACATGCCATATCTCCAGCTAAAATTAACTTCAAAATTTACTATATTATGTTTATCTACAACAGTTAAGTATTCATGACTTCTAGTTTTAGGCTTATGATATTAATTTCAAGCGAAATAGGCTTATGATATTTCAAGTTTAGCTGAATCAAAATCCCCCAGAGGTATAGTACTCGAATAATTACTAGCAAGGATATCTTATTTAACTTCAGAGTTGGTAGCTTGATATGAAAAAAGATAGGGTAGGATTTTCAATCCTTCTACTGATCTTACATTTCTTTAATGTTAGTCATTAAAGAAGTGTTTATAAAAGGTCTCAAACATGTTTTTGATTAAAGGGGTCTGCCACTGAATTAACATGAGGCTCTCAGTTACCCTTGTTTCTTTGATGATTAGTTGGAAGACAAAGCCATGTGATATTGCTAAAGCTAGTGTCTCTCACTGGCTCCATCCAAAATGATAATCTACACTCTACAGCCATTTCATCTATATACAAGATCATTTTCTTCCTTATTCTACATACCTTAAGAAGAAAACATCCTTTTAGAATCATGGCTATTCGTATGCCTCGTATAATTAATGCAAAGCATATTCTTCGACGTTCTCTGAGTGGAAACCGTGCAGTTTCAACAGTCTTAGATATCCCAAAGGGCTATTTTGCTGTTTATGCTGGGGAGCAAGAAAAGAAGCGTTTTGTGATTCCAATATCTTTCCTTAATCAGCCTGCATTCCAGGAGTTGTTAAGTCAAACTAAAGAAGAATTTGGGTTTGATCATCCAATGGGAGGTCTCACAATTCCTTGCAGAGAAGACATCTTTATTGAGCTTGCTTCTCACTTGAGCTGATAATGTTGACTAGTAAAACTAGCAAGAATAGTTTAGGCAGCATAATTTTGTAATGTTATAGTTCATAATTCCCATGTACAGATTCTCTTCAATATATTTTTAATCAACTTTAGCAAGAAAACATCTTTTAGTTGAAATTCCTATTTTGCTTGATTCTATTATTTCTGCAGCCTCTTGCCAACATAACTAATTACTTAAACTCTTGGTTTCAAAATCTTTTGTCAAGCTAACCATTTGCCAGAGTCTGCATTTATTCAACGCTGGCTGCAAACATTTTACTTAAGCTAACCATCTCACGTTTTCTCTACTCTTCGCTGTACTCGTAGAAGAGTTTAGAACAGCATAAATGTTTGCATGAGGGATATTTGTGTACTACTTTTGTATATTACCTCTTACATATCTACATTTAATAAATATAACTATAGAAGGTGTTAAGGTCCTAATGTGAAATTAGCAATGTACCTGGTTTTTGCTGTTACAGATTGAAAAAAAAAACATTACTAACTCATAAAAAGAACATCTTTCTCAACTGGTATAGATTCATTCTATTAACAGTCTAACTGACTGCTACTAAATTCATCCTAAAATTGATGGCTTTGACTCTAAGACTTGATAAAATAAGTTACTACTTAGTTTTAAAGTGCATTGTCAAGAAAACATTTGACAGTCTCTTGATCCTGTTGCAATATTGGATTAATAGTCAAAGATTCTCTATTAACTTAATTATAGGAATAACTAAATAACTTAATTATAGGAATAGCTTGATTGTAGGATGAATAGCTTGATTGTAGGATCTCTACTATCTATAAATATGTACATGTAAAGATACAGAAAATATGAATGAAAATATTCTTCTTTGATTTTCAAGTTGGTATCAAAGCTACGAAACTCTAAATCATTCTTCTTTGAATCCTTAAACCATGAGCAAATCAAATTCTACCCCCATCATTATTCAACACGAAGGTTCATCATTCAATGCAGGAATTGTATTGAATGAGACCAACTATGATCTGTGGTCTCAAATGTTAGAGATGCAAATTGTTGAGAAGGAGAAACTCTCCTTCATTCGTGACACATCGCCACCTAAGGAGAAAAGACGAAGGCTATGAAAAGTGGTATTCGTATAAATCGTAAGGTCAAAAGATGGTTGTTGATGTCTATGTCCCCGGAGATTATGAAGCGATACATTCGCTTACCTACCGCACGAGATATTTGGAAAGCTCTGTCTAAAGCCTTTTATGATGGAGCGGATGAATTACAAGTTTTTACCTTGAATCAGAGGGCTTTCTCTGCCAAACAAAATGGTAGACCGCTCTCTATATATTATGGAGAACTGACTGAAATCTTCAATGAGTTGGATCATCATGATAAGGTGGTTATGGTGGATGAAACAGATATTGCATCGTATCAGAAATTGCTTCAGCGACAAAGGGTGAATATCTTTCGCATTTGGATTAGAGGGGATTTCGCAAGTCAGTCATGGCGAAATCTTGAGGAAGGATCCTATCCTCGAATTAGAAGAGTGTTATGCCCTAGTTCGTCGCGAAGATGTTCGACGCGGGGTGATGAACGGACAACTGGAAAATTCTGAAGCTTCAGCCATGGTGACTCGGAACCGGTCTAATCAAAATTGGTCTCCTCAACACCAGCAAAAAAGAAAAAACATCCATCCTAAGAACGCTAATGGTGGCGACAAATCATCATACAAATGCACCCATTGTAATCAAACGGGTCATACAAAAAGTCGATGTTATGAACTTGTGGGATATCCGGAATGGTGGGATCATAGCCGTGATTCTTCTCAAGAAGAATTCCAAGAATGCCTCTCATCGCGCAATTGTTGAAACAAAGACATAGGATGATAGCGGTGAAAAGTTCTTGGCATTGGCAGCAGCAGCAGGTAATGGTGGTAAGGTTTTAAATATTTCTACACCTGTTTCTAATAGTGCATGGATAATTGATTCCGTCTTACTGGATCATATGACATTTGATTCTGCATAAGTTTCACCTATTAAACCTTCCTCACAAAGTTCTGCTTCCACCGCCAATGGTACCTCAATTCCATTATTGGGAAGGATCCTTGTCCTCACTAACACCTTGAATTTAGATTCTGCTTTTGGTTGTTCCTTCTTTATAATCTTTTGTCGCTTCTCAAATAACCAATCGGCTTATTTTGTGTTGTCATTTTTGGCCCGAATTTTGTGTATTTAAGGACATCCTGGACAAGCGCGCATTTATTGTTGTGGTGTTAGGCGAGGAAGTTGTATTACTTAGACTTGGTGTCCAAAAGTTCGGATAAGTTGCGTCTGAGCTTTAAAGATTGGGGTTCGGAGGAGGAAAAAAGAAATCGAGATATGGTTATGGCATCGACGTCTGGGCATGCTTCTTTTGGTTACATAAAGAAATTATTTCCTAGTTTATTTGCAAACTTTGATGTTTCTAGTTTCAAATGTGATGTTTGTGAACGCTGCAAAAGCCATCGTGCTTCGCTTCCATTAATTTTGAATAAAAGTCCGGTTCCTTTTATGATTATACATTCGAAGTTTGGGGACCATCTAAATTTGCTACTTTGGATGGATCGCGTTGGTTTGTTACTTTTATTGATGATTGTACCAGGATGACTAGGGTATGTTTGATGAAGTCCAAAAGTGAAGTAAACTTGTTATTTCAAAAATTTCATAAAATGGTTTGTAGTCAGTACAATGCACAGGTTCAGGTTCTCCGCAGTGACAATGGAGGTGAATATTTGAGTTTTGAATTGAAGCGGTACTTGGAAGTCCATGGAACCATTCATCAAACTACTTGTCCCGATACACCCTGACAGAATGGGGTGGTATAGCGGAAAAATCGTCACTTGTTGGAGGTTGTTCGTGCTTCATTAATAGAAGCACATATGCCTTTATCCTATTGGGGACACACACTTACCTCTGCAACATATTTAATCAACCGAGTACCTTCCAGCACTATTAATTTTCGGACACCATCTCAGGCTCTTACTGAAGCAATTATGGCTCGGTTCATTCCAAACTTACATCCTCATGTCTTTGGTTGTGTAGCATTTGTACATCTTCATCAGCGTCAGCGGGCACAAGTTGACACCTCGAGCATTGCGATGTGTTTTTCTAGGGTATGTTGCTTATCAAAAGGGGTACCGATGCTATCATCCTCCAAGCAAACGAATGTTTGTTACAATGGATGTAGTTTTTCATGAAGACTCAATGTATTTTTCCTCTGAGCCTGAACTTCAAGGGGAGTACCTGGAAGAAGTTCAATCTCTAGACTATGATTTTCTGATCTCTATAGAAGGGGAATTCTCTGCACCTGGTAACAATCTGAATGGGAATGAAACGGAACGCCCTGAACTTGGTAATGAGAATGTTGGTAGTGGTATAAATTTGGACCACAGTGGTGATGAACGTGATGAAGACCCAGAAAATGAAGTTGTGGATCAACCTCCATCTGAATCTCTCGCACCACAGGCAACTGATACACCAAACCAATCGCCTGCTGAGGATGGTCCTACTGTAGTGTCTGAACCACCAAGAAAACAACTACCACCGCGTCAAACCAGAGGTATCCCCACACCCACATATGAACCCGAACTTTCTAGTAAAGTTAAATATCCCATGAGTCATTATGTGTCTAACCATCGCTTGTCTGAATCAAATAAGTCATTTGTAAATCAATTATCTCATCAGATCTATTCCTAACAAGTGTAATGCGAAGCCTTAGCGGACCCAAGGTGGAAAGTCACATGAATGAGGAGATGAAATCCTTGCGTAAGAATGAAACTTGGGAACTTGTTGATCGTCCTTCTTCGGGAAGAAACCAGTTGGATGTCCGTGGGTTTATAATGTGAAGCACAAAGCAGATGGTACAATTGAACGTTTTAAAGCAAGACTGGTGGCAAAAGGGTACACCCAAACCTATAGAATTGATTATATAGATACATTTGCACCTGTAGCTAAAATCAACACAGTTTGAGTCTTATTGTCTCTGGCTGCGAACCTGGATTGGCCATTGCAACAATTTGATGTGAAAAACGCCTTTCTGCATGGCTAGTTATTCGAAGAAGTGTACATGGATTTGCCACCGTGTGCGTGATACCGTAAGTGCATTGTCGGAAGTGTGCAAATTAAAGAAATCATCAGATGGGCTAAAACAATCTCCGAGAGCATGGTTTGAAGATTCACGAAGTCCATGAGGTCTTTTTGCTACCATCGTAGTAATTCGCACCACACTTTATTCTTGAAAAGACAACATAGTAAGATTACTGCCCTTATTGTGTATGTTGATGACATGGTGGTTACAGGAAATGACCCTCGATGAAAGGAAGGCTCTACAAAGTTACTTGTCGTTTAATTCAAATGAAAGACCTCGGTGACTTGAAATATTTTCTTGGGATCAAGTGTCTCGATCCGATAAAGGGATTTTTTTTATCTCAAATAAAATATGCTTTAGATTTGTTATAGAAACCGGTATGTCAAAGATGTCAACCAAATTGATACACCAAAGAGAAGAAGGATTGAAGTTATGTGTTGAGACTAATCAAAGTGCCATTGATAAAGGGCAATATCGAGGGCTCGTTGGAAGATTGATGTACTTAGCCTATACTAGACCAGATCTTGCCTATGCATTGAGTATTGTTAGCCAGTTTATGCATAATCCTGGAGAATAACATATGAATGCAGTTATGCGCATTTTAAGGTATCTGAAGTCTGCTCCTAGAAAGGGCATTTTGTTCACTAAAATGTAGATTGTCAAAGTGTGGATGCATATAGTGATGCTTGATCGGGCCGGAGCAATAGATGATGAGACGATCAACTTTGGATATTTCACCTTTGTAGGTGGTAATCTCGCTATACGTGGAGAAGCGAAAGCGAGAATGTTGTTGCAGTAAGTCTCAAGCAGAGGTCAATTTAGGGTACGGCACTTGGAATATGTGAAGTATTGTGGTTGAGACTTCTCTTGAGGGATTTGGGCTATCACCTAGTCAATCGATTCGGCTTTATTGTGACAATAAAGCAGCATGTGATATTGCTTTCATAATCCGCATACAACATGATCTTACAAAACATGTGGAGGTGATGCATTTCTTCATTAAGGAGAAATTGATGAGAAAATTGTTGAGTTGCTTTAAGATTCGATCCAAGATCAATTGGGTGATATTCTCACCAAAACTGCTTTCAAGTCGAGTGTTCTCAAAGTTTTTGGGCAAGTTGGGCATGTGTGACATCTATGCACCAACTTGAGGGGGAGTGTTGCGATATTGGATTAATAGTCAAAGATTCTGTATTAACTTAATTATAGGAATAACTAAATAACTTAATTATAGGAATAGCTTGATTGTAGGATGAATAGCTTGATTGTAGGATCTCTACTATCTATAAATATGTACATGTAAAGATATAGAAAATATGAATGAAAATATTCTTCTTTGATTTTTAAGTGATCCAACTCTGCTAGCAAACAGTTTACTTAGTGACCTCGCAGCAATCTCCTCTTCTCTTTCCTCTCATTATGTTACTTGTGTCATTTTATCAATAAAGATTTAAATTTTAAGTTCGAAATAATTTAGTCCTAATATTATGGTGTGAATTCTTAGATAGATAATATTATAGTTGAATATCTGCAGGTAATCACCGATTTATAAATTTTGCAAATATAAATATGCAAGTAATGGTTATATTATATTTTGTCGATAATTTTTAATATTATGGTGTGAATTTGAGATAATATTATTCTTTTATAAATTTTTGCAAAGTATGCAAGATATTCGGCCATAATATTCTACCAATCAATCATTGGGACCCCACAATGTAATTATTGTTTGATCGAGAAAACGATAAAAATATTTTATTGAAATAACTATGAAGTTTTACCGCTGATACCGCTGAACTACTTTCAGAGTAAAAAAGTACAAGAATACGCAGTGGTCGCATAAGAAAGACACCTGATTGATTATCGATGCTTATGTGAGAAGTCACCACCAACATTCCATTATCACGATTAATAATATGAATTATTATAATGATAATGACGCTTTTGTTTTATTCAGATTATTAACGTAATAAAATGTAAACATCTTTTATATAAAATGTAATACTTTATTAAAGTTATTCTATAAATGTAATATATTATATTTTATTATGCATACAGTATTGTTGTATAAGTTGTTTTCATAGTAAGTTGCATAGTGTTTGCATAAGAAAATGTTTTTATATAAATAGAATATATGATATTTTATTTAAAAGATTTTGCTTTTAAATATGGACCGCCGATTAAAGTAAATCAATCTGACCGCTCATGGATTAATTACTACGATTCTATTTTCCTATAAATAAGCTCATTCCTTCATTATTTTCTTACTTAATTCAATCAAACTCTGTAGAGAGAAATATATAGAGAAGCTTATAGAGAGAAAATCTATAGAGAGAAAGAAGAAGAGTATTCTGCACTTCACTACTTTGATATCCAAAGGTCTTTTTTACTAGTAGTGGATATTATTTGTCATTATATTGTAAAGGGGTGTTATTCTTTCTTATTCATGAAGAGAACTTCATTATTCCATTCTTTATTATTCTGCTGAATAACTCGTAAAAGCCAGATACCCTATACATGAAATCCTCCGATATTCCATTCTTTATTATTCTGTGAATAACTTATGTTATTCCATTACCCTATACATGATCCAGATAATGCGGGTTTACCCTATACTTGGTGACATTCTTCTATTATTCTGCTGAACATCCTCGTCTCAGGTTTTACAATACCCACCGGGTTCCGCTTTTTTTATTATTCTCGCTGAATATCCTCGCTCTGCAGTGTTTTACACCGACTCGGTTCCGCTTTTTATCATTCATTCTTTATTGAATATCCTATCTCGTGTTTTTACACCGGATCCCGTTCCATCTTTTATTATTCTCGTTGAACATCCCGCTTGCAAAGGTGAATTTCACCGACCGTTCCGTTATTATTATTCTCGCTGAATAACTCGTCTGCGGCAAGTACCGCATGCACGGTGATTTCTTTTGTTATTCCATTCTTTATTATACCCAAATAAGTTAAAACTTTTTGACTTCTATACTCCATGAAATTAGTAGAATATCCTCGATATTTCAAGCTTTCATCCAAAGATCTTTTCATGGAAATATTCTTCCGATCATTCTTGAATTTTACTCTACAAAACAAAGATTCATTCGACAATTTGGACGTTAATAATTCCCTCGGATAAAATAATTCTTGAACTTGTTTTATTGAATTATTATGTCATCATCATCATCCTCATGTTATATTATGTTATCTTCGCTTACGCACGATATAGATGAACTTAGTATGATTACGACTGTGGATCATTCTAAGATAATCACGGCTTGTTATATAAATGATGTGATAAAAAGTCCTCAAATTCAGAATGCAAAGGATGGATAGTTTTTGGTATGATTATGACCAGGTGATTCTAAGATAGTCACTTACCATCGATAATTTGATGAAAATCCTCGACCGTGGTACATGGGATGATTAGATATTGTGGTTTATTCATTAAACCGAGTCTCAAATATAAAAAAATTGATGAAAACCTTTTAAACCTAAAAGATAGTAGATTTTATTTTCTACTCGACTTTTTTAATGGATCAGATATTCCGCCGCAGCTTAAACCGGTTGTCTATTGTATTTTATCGCTTAACATCGTTGAAGGCTAATGATAATTTATTCTCGCATTATCTTAGTCATAATATTTCTTATCGGGCTAGTTGAGCTCACCTTTTCTTTCACCGTTTCTTCGTGAAATGAGAACATAGCCGGGACGAAGCCTGGGAAACGAGTAATGGTCCGCAGAGGATAAGATTAGTAGTCCTCACTATTCTGCGTGAAATAAAGTGATAATAGTTGTAATGAGGACTCTTTTAGTTTGATAATATCTAGTAGACAATATTTGTATTCAAACTCACGCTTATGTCGATTGCACACATACGCTTATATTAGTAAGTCAGATTTGAATTTATGTACCACGTAAGTGGCGACCCAAGACGGGTGACGATACCTAATTTTGGGGGCGCCACAACAGGTATCGTAGCTTAGGATACGATCCCCGGCCGAGATGTGAGATAAGAACTAGAGAGGGAGAGACGAGGGAATTCTTCGCGCTAAGATGACCTACCTAAATTTATTTGGTATTTAATTGGCTCACGTAGTATAGGATAATATGTGATATGTTAATTAACCCTTGTTTTGTGACAAAGGTTTGAGAATGACATCCTAAAATGCCGAGATAAGCAATGAAGCACATGAGAGTGTTGATTCAAATTTCAAACAAAAGGTAACGACCAACAACACGATAATAATCATATCGGTGGCAACGACTATCGTAACAATGATAACCATCGGGGGGAAATTATCATGCTAAGAATGGTAACCACTTCTATGGTAATCACGGCAAAGATAATAGAAGGGAAATTGCAAGAAGAGAAGGTCATTTAGCTCAATTTTGTTGTGCACCAAAGTCAAGTCTAGCTGACTACGGGCACCAAAAAGGTGGATACGGACAAAACAAAGTCGCTGGTTTTAGAAGTGCATTTTTCACGACTTCTCAAAAAGCGAGTAAAACCGAACGGTTAGCACGGTTAGTTAATTATAAATCATGTAAGTCTATACCTTATAAGATACCGGCTCTACCACATTATTTTATCTCTCTTGCTTATGCTCAACGCTTAAATTTGACTCCGAGAAGTTAGACTTTGACTTATCGGTCAAAACTTCATAGAGGAGCCTTCGCTATCGCTTACTATTTTTTAAATCTTGTTTGATTCAAATAAACACTTTCACGCTACTTCGTCGATCTTATCTTTTTGAAAATACTTGCCTTTGATGTGATTTTAGGAATCAATTGGTTAACTACTCATCATGCTTTTCGTAAGGTTGTTAGCTTTTATATTCATAACCAACCCATTATAATTTCAAGTAACCAAACTACTAAAGTCAATTATCATTATATCGCGTCCATAAGTAAAGAGCCCCGAACCTTTCGTTGTTGACTTCCTTGTGTGGAATGCACCGCCCGCACTTTCTTTCAGAGGCGCTTACATCGTGAATGAAGATGGCAAGTTTATAGGTATCATTGTGAGGTGCTATCTAGTTAAGGGATGTAAGTCATAATTGGTATCAATGTGACGACTATCCAAGTCTTGGATGAGAGTCACAGCTTTGAATGATATTTCTATTATTAATAAATTTCCGGGTGTATTCTTGAAGACTTCTAGCCTACTTAGAGCGTGAAATCGAATTTCAGATCGAATTCCAAAGATAAAACCCATTTCTTAAACCTCAAATATTTCTTCAACTAAAAGAATCTGCTTATGGGTTTATGATGAAAGTCATAATAAAAGTATAAAACTAATGAAAATCATGGGTATATGAAGTATTAGTAAGTTTTATGATGAGTTATGTTGGTTAGTATGTGAAAACATGAAAGTTTCTTAGAAATCACAAAGAGTTGAAAATCGATTTTGGTGAAAAACGAATATGAAATTCAATCGACCATATCTCCTATTATATTTTGAATTTTTGAGTGTGGTCAAGTCCTAGAGTTAGATCTATGAGTTACCTAACTAATCCAAGTGGAATTACTGGAAAAGGTGTTGTAGATTTTGTGTGGACTGATTTTAGCAAAGGAGTGCAAAGCTGTAAAAACCAAAAAAGTCGCCATATGATTTTAGAGGGCTGTTTTTCACCACTTAAATTATGAGAAAATTTCTGGCCTTTTGGGACATGAAGGTATATGGTATAAAGTACCTCCTGTCCAAAAATGAGCTCATTCTCGACTTAAAATGAGCAAGTTATGACTATTTCAATATTTAGGTTTTTCCGATTTAAAAACGCTATAACCGAAAGTTCTATAACTCATGACCATGAAATTTAAACTGAAGCTCACGCTAACATGTGTAAGGTCCTGCCAAGATTTGGGAATTTTTGGAGTTAAACTTGAGGTAGCTAATTTCTTAAGGAATTAATTAGAAATTGATTTTTGAAAAATAGTAAATGAATTTTAAAAATTCCGAGAAAAATATATTTTCATTATGGGACTATATTATGCTAAATCCCAGAAAAGAAATATTTTTGGGACTGATTTGGTATTTTTCATGAAAATAGTTTAGTTACTTAACATACGAAAGTTAAATATGTTATGTGAAGTAACAAAGTTGAAAATAGGATTTTATGGCTGTAGAATCCTATATGTAGTATATATGCATATTTTTTTTTGAGAGGATTTGATAATTGGTGATGATATCTTATGAGTATGGCATTTTTTGAATGATTAAATGCATTATATGGTAAAGCGTAAACAATCGAGATAAATTGTTTATAAATTTAAGAAGTGATTAAAATATTGTTATAATATTAATGATATTAGATTATAAGATTATTAAGTGATTGATAACATGGGGATATTCTCAAACTCGGATAAATTATATTATAAATGTTTAATATTTATCCTTTATCTCATTCGATTGATTCTTTATATCATTATCCTCATGTTTATATTATGCTGAAAGTCATCTCGCGGCTCAGAAGTGTATAGATGGACTTGGTATGATTATGACCAGGATTGTTCTAAGATAATCATAACCGTAATTGAAAACACGATTATCTTCGTCAGAAGTGCATGGATAATTTGTGGTCGTGATACTAATGAATACACGATTATCTTCGCCGTAGTAGGTAATGGATAATTTGTGGTCGTGATACTAATGAATACACGATTATCTTCGTCAGTAGTGCATGGATAATTTGTGGTCGTGATACTAATGAATACACGATTATCTTCGCCGTAGTGTATGGATAATTTGTGGTCGGATACTAATGAATACACGATTATCTTTCGGATAATAATTTGTGGTCGGATACTAATGAATACACGATTATCTTCGCCGATTATGGATAATTTGTGGTCGTGATACTAATGAATACACGATTATCTTCGTCAGTATGGATAATTTGTGGTCGTGATATAATAATGAATACATACACGATTATCTTTCGCCGTAGTAAGTACGGATAATTCGTGGTCGTGATACTAATGAATATCCTCGGCCAGAAGTGTGGATGATTCGATGATATGGATTAATTATCGAAATGAGTCTCAAAGAATGAAATATTAATTCATGGATGTGGTAAAAGTCATCTTCGGTCAGAAGGTATCGATAGACTTGGTATGATTATTACACTAAGATTATTCTTGATAATCACGATCAGATTGAAAACACGAATATCCTCGCCAAGAAGGTATGGATAATTCGTGGTCGTGATACTATTAAGTCGCTGCTCTCAAAGATTATTGGTTTTACAATTGTATATCTTTAGCCCAGAAGGCAAAAGATGAATTGTTAATGAATATCTTCGCCTGATCATAAAGATGAATTTAATATTTTTAACGATAAAGGTATTCAAGGTATCCTCACCTCTTTATCATACCAGTATCGCACTTCTAATTTCGAGGGCTTAAATTCCATAAGGAGGGGAGATCAGAGACCCTGCATTTTATCAATAAAGATTTAAATTTTGTTGAAATAATTTTTAATATTATGGTGTGAATTTGAGATAATATTATAGTTGTGGGTAGTATTTATAAATTTTTGCAAAGTATGCAAGTGGTTATATTATATTCGATTGGCTCAGGGAATATTCTTGGCTTAGCAGGAATATTCGATAACTACTCAATCATCAGACCCCACAATGTAATTATTGTCTTGATCGAGAAAACGACAAAAATATTTTATCAAATAACTACGAAGTTTTACCGCTGATATCGCTGAACTACTCTAGTAGTAAAAGTACAAGAATACGCAGGGTCAGATAAGAAGACACCAGATTGATTATCGATGCTTATGCGAGAGAAGTCACCACTTTGATTCCATTATCACGATTAATAATATGAATTATTATAATGATAATGACGCTTTTGTTTTATTCGTATTATTAACGTAATAAAATGTAAACATCTTTTATATAAAATGTAATACTTTATTAAAGTTATTCTATAAATGTAATATATTATATTTTATTACGATAAAGGTTGCATAAAGTGTTTTGCATAAGTTTTGTATAAGTGTTGCATAAAGGTTTGCATATAAAAATGTTTTTATATAAATAGAATATATGATATTTTATTTAAAAGATTTTGCTTTAAATATGGACCGCCGATTAAAGTAAATCAATCTGGACCGCTCATGGATTAATTACTACGCATTCTATTTTCCTATAAATAAGCTCATTCCTTCATTATTTTCTTACTTAATTCAATTGAAACTCTGTAGAGAGAAATTATAGAGAGAAGCTATAGAGAGAAAATCTATAGAGAGAAAGAAGAAGAGTATTCTCGCACTTCACTACTTTGATATCCAAAGGTCTTTACTAGTGTAGGGATATTATTTGTCAGAATTCGTAAGTGGGTGTTATTCTTTCTTATTCATGAAGAGAACTTCATTATTCCATTCTTATTATTCTCATTGAATAACTCAGATACGCCAGATACCCTATACTTGGTGAAATCCTCCTCCGTTATTCCATTCTTTATTATTCTGTTGAATAACTCAGATACGCTTTTATTACCCTATAATAATCTCAGATACGTGGTTTACCCTATACTTGGTGACATTCTTCTATTATTCTCATTGAACATCCTGCTCACGGTTTTACACCTAATTCGGTTCCGCTCCGCTTTATTATTATTCTGCTGAACATCCTCGTCACAGGTGTTTTACACCTTCCCGGTTCCGCCTTTTTATCATTCTTCGCTGAATATCCTATCTCGCAGTTTTACACACCGGATCGGGTTCCATCTTTATTATTCTCGCTTGAACATCCCGCTTGCGTGTGAATTTCACCCCGACCGTTCCGTTATTATTATTCTCGTTGAATAACTCGCCTATGCGGCAAGTACGCATGCACGGTGATTTCTTTTGTTATTCCATTCTTTATTATACCCAAATAAGTTAAAACTTCGACTTCTATACTCCATGAAATTAGTAGAATATCCTCGATATTCAAGCTTTCATCCAAAGATCTTTTCATGGAAATATTCTTCCGATCATTCTTGAATTTTACTCTACAAAACAAAGATTCGTCGACAATTTGACGTTATTAATTCCCGGATAAAATAATTCTTGAACTTGTTTTATCAATTATTATGTCATCATCATCATCCTCATGTTATATTATGTTATCTTCGCTTACGTATGCATAGATGAACTTAGTATGATTACACTGTGGATCATTCTAAGATAATCACGGCTTGATATAAATGATGTGATAAAAGTCCTCAAAGGGCCTGTAGAATGCAAATGGATGGATAGTTTTTGTATGATTATGACCAGGGTGATTCTAAGATAGTCACGACCATCGATAATTTGATGAAAATCCTCGACCGCAGTATGTGGATGATTAGATATTGTGGTTTATTCATTAAACCGAGTCTCTAGTGATAAAAAAATTTATGAAAACCTTTAAAACCTAAAAGATAGTAGATTTTATTTTCTACTTGACTTTTTAATGGATTTCTTATTCCGCCGCAGCTTAAACTTGTTGTCATCTATCAGATTTTATCGCTTTAACACCGTCAAGGCTAATGATAATTTATTCGCATTATCTTAGTCATAATATTTCTTACTCAAGCTAGTTGAGCTCACCTTTCTTTCACTTTTTCTCTTCGTGAAATGAGAACATACCGGGACGAGCCTGGGAACGGGCAGTAATGGTCCGCAGGATAAGATTAGTAGTCCCTCACTATTCTGTGAAATAGTGTGATAATAGTTGTAATGAGGACTCCTTTCGAGTTTGTATAATATCTAGTGTATAATATTTGTATTCAAACTCACGCTTTATGTCGATTGCATACCTAATATTAGAAGTTGTATTTGAATTTATTACCATTGACAAGACGGGTGACGATACTTTTGTCACATAACCAATATTTATATGATATGGGCCATTGATTTAGTCTATAATTGAGACTTGTTGCACAAGATAATGAAGTTTATTCCGAGAGGAAAGTATTCTTACAAGAAATAGTTATTCGACCCTATAATGCCAATATTTCATGTCTCAAACATGTTTCGACATATATGAAAGAATTTATCAACCATAGAATCAACAGATATGACTATCTGGAACTACAACAACATGACAATTGAAAGACATAACCATGGATCGTGATTTGATACGATAGTAGCTTCATCCAAATGTCTCTCATTACATACATTTTAGATTTTGGTTTAGGACCCTCCTACGACACAATACATCTATATATACTCGTACATTATGTTTAGATACCACAAGTCCTCCAAAATAAATAATGAGAGACTCATGGTACGAAAACAACTTTTAAATTTTTATTCAAAATAATTTTTAATATTATGGTGGTGAATTTGAGATAATATTATAAATTGTGGGTAGATTTATAAATTTTGCAAAAGTATGCAAGTGGTTATATTATATTCGATTGGCCTGGGAATATTCTATGCTTAGCAGGAATATTCAACTAACTACCAATCAATCATCAGGGACCCCATTAATGTAATTATCATTTGATCGAGAAAACGACAAAAATATTTTATTGAAATAACTACGGAAGTTTTACCGCTGATACCGCTGAACTACTCCAGAGTAAAAGTACAAAGAATACGCAGGTCGCATAAGAAAGACACCAGATTGATTATCGATGCTTATGTGAGAAGTCACCGCTTTGATTCCATTATCACGATTAATAATATGAATTATTATAATGATAATGACGCTTTTGTTTTATTCAGATTATTAACGTAATAAAATGTAAACATCTTTTATATAAAATAGTAATACTTTATTAAAGTTATTCTATAAATAAATATATTATATTTTATTACGCATAGTGTTGCATAAGTATTTTTGCATATAAGTGTTTTGCATATAAGATTGCATAAAGGTTTGCATAAGAAAATGTTTTTATATAAATAGAATATATTATATTTTATTTAAAAGATTTTTCTTTAAATATGGACCGCCGATTAAAGTAAATCAATCTGGACCGCTCATGGATTAGTTACTACGCATTCCATTTTCCTATAAATAAAGCTCATTCCTTCATTATTTTCTTACTTAATTCATCAAAACTCTGAGAGAGAAATTATAGAGAGAAACTATAGAGAGAAATTATATAGTAAAGAAGAGTATTCTCGCTACTTCACTTCACTACTTCTATATTCATTTTTTACTAGTAAGGGGTGTTATTCTTTCTTTCAAGAGAACTTCATTATTCCATTCACTATTATTCTGCTGAATAACTCGTAAAAGTGGCATACCCTATACATAACCTCGTGATACGCCAGATACCCTATACTTGGTGAAATCTTTATGTTATTCCATCGCTTATTATTCTCGCTTGAATAACCTCAGTATACGCTGCTTACCCTATATACTTGGTGACATTCTTCTATTATTCTCGCTTGAACATCCTCGTCTCAGGTGTTTTACACCGACCGGTTCCGCTTTTTATTATTCTTCGCTGAACATCCTCGCTCAGTGTTTTTTACACCGACCGGTTCCGCCTTTTTATTATTCTCGCTGAATATCCTATCTCGTGTTTTTACACCGGATCCGGTTCCATCTTTATTATTCTCGTTGAACATCCCGCTTGCAGAATTTCACCGACCGTTCCGTTATTATTATTATGTTGAATAACCTGCCTATGCGCAAGCACCGCATGCACGGTGATTTCTTTTGTTATTCCATTCTTTATTATACCCAAATAAGTTAAAACTTTGACTTCTATACTCCATGAAATTAGTAGAATATCCTCGATATTTCAAGCTTTCATCCAAAGATCTTTTCATGGAAATATTCTTCCGATCATTCTTGAATTTTACTCTACGTAAACAAAGATTATGTCGACAATTTGACGTTAATAATTCATGGATTAAATAATTCTTGAACTTGTTTTATTGAATTATTATGTCATCATCATCATCCTCATGTTATATTATGTTATCTTCGCTTACGCAAGATAGATGAACTTAGTATGATTATGACCAGTGATCATTCTAAGATAATCACGACTTGATATAAATGATGTGACAAAGTCCTCAAAGGGTCTCCGTAATGCAAATGATGGATAATTTTTGGTATGATTATGACCAGGGGTGATTCTAAGATAGTCATGACCATCGATAATTTGATGAAAATCCTCGACCGCGGTACAGGATGATTAGATGTGGTGGTTTATTTATTGTCGAGTCTCAAATGATAAAAATTGATGAAAACCTTTTAAAACCTAAAAGATAGTAGATTTTATTCTCTACTGACTCTTTTAATGGATCGCTTATTCCGCCGCAGCTTAAACCGGTTGTTCTATCAGATTTTTATCGCTTAACATCACAAGGCTAATGATAATTTATTCTCGCATTATCTTAGTCATAATATTTCATCGGGCTAGTTGAGCTCACCTTTTTTCACCACCGTTTCTTCGTGAAATGAGAACATAGCCGGGACGAGCCTGGGAACGGGAGTAATGGTCCGTAGGATAAGATTAGTAGTCCTCACTATTCTCGTGAAATAAAGGTGATAATAGTTGTAATGAGGACTCCTTTTGAGTTTGTATAATATCTAGTAGACAATATTTGTATTCAAACTCATAGTTTATGTCGATTGCATACCTACGCTTATATTAGTAAGTTGATTTGAATTTATGTACCATGTAAGTGGCGACTCAAGACGGGTGACGACGATACCTAATTTTGGGGCGCCACAACAGGTATCGTAGCTTAGGATACGATCCCCGCTAAGATGTGAGATAAGAACTAGGAGGGGAGAGACGGAAATTCCTTCGCTAGTATGACCTACCTAAGTTTATTTGGTATTTAATTGGCTCACGTAGTATAGGGATAATATTTGATATATTAATTAACCCTCGTGTTGTGGCAAAGTTGTTTGAAAATGGCAAATTAAAAATATTCACAATGGAGTGAATGTGACCGCTGTGACACCTTTAATCACTAATCAAAATTAATGCAAAGGTCGTATTTGAGAACAAATTAGAGATATCCACGTAGTGAATGAAGAACTAATTGTTGCACCCTTGTAGCTAGTTGCAGAGGTAGCAAATTGAAAGTGAGGAAGAAGAAGAAGAAGAGGAAGAAGAGGAACCCGAGAGAATTGGTTGTAAGAAATTTATGATCAAAACTTAGAATTACAAAATCGTGTTCGTGAGCTAGAAGAACAAAGTTGAAGAACGGCAAAATCTGGCCGTGGAACAAAGGGATACAACAATTCAAAATTGGGTTACCCGATATGTGATGCTCGAACAAAATCACGCTTTGGCGTGGTGTAAGATATTAAAGTTGAATCGAGAATTTAAAAATCAAAGATCACCTAAAAGAAGAAACAACCGAACGAAGGAGAATAAAGCGATGTATGGGTAAAAAAGCGCACAACGCGCTGATAGTGTAGAAAAAGACGTCCGATCCAATAAAGCCAAAATAGATGAAATGGACTTTGCTTTTTGACAAAGAATTGAGAGAACCAACATCGAATTCTAATTACCTCACGTGCATAGCGGCCAACCCGAATTCGATATGGATCGAGAATAATGATTCAAATAATGGATCAGAATGTGAAGAAGCACTTAAGGGTGGAATGTACCCTATAGTAAAGTCAAACTTTGTAATTTAAGCGAGAGCGTTTGTCGAGAAAACCGAACGGGTTATTACGTAAGTTAATTATAAATTAATGCGAAGTCTATACTTTATTCAATACAAGTTCTACCCACTTTTTTATTTCACCTAGTTGTGTTCAACGCTTAAATTTGACCAAGAAGTTAAACTTTGACTTATTGGTATCAAACTTCGCTAAGAGGGAGCCTTCGTTACCGCTTACTATTTTTTAAATCTTGTTGATTCAAATAAACATTTTCACGCTACTTCGTCGATCTTATCTTTTTGAAAATACTTGCCTTTGATGTGATTTTTAGGAATCAATTGGTTAACTAATCATCATGCTTTTCAGAAGGTTGTTAGCTTTTTATATTCATAACCAACCTCGTTATACTTAATTCAAAGTAACCAAACCCTAAAGTTAATCATCATTATATCAAGCCATAAGAAAAGAGCCCGAAACCTTTCGTTGTTGACTTCCTTGTGTGGAATGCAATCGCGCCGACTTTCAGAGGCGACATCGAATGAAGATGGCAAGTTTATAGGTATCATTGTGAGGTGCTATCTAGGTTAAGGATGTAAGTCACATTTGGTATCAATGTGACGTACTATCCAAGTCTTGATAAGAGTAATAGCTTTGAATGATATTTCTATCATTAATAAATTTCTTGACGATTCTTGAAGATTTCCTAGCCTACCCTAGAGCGTGAAATCGAATTTTGTATCAACCCCAAAGATAAAAACCCATTTCTTAAACCTCAAATATTTCTTCAACTAAATAAATAGCTTTACGTGGTTTATGATGAAAGTCATAATAAAAGCATTGGAATAATGAAAATCATGGGTATATGAAGTATTAGTAAGTTTTATGATGAGTTATGTTGGTTAGTACGTGAAAACATGAAAGTTTCTTAGAAATCACAAAGAGTTGAAAATCGATTTTAGTGAAAAACGAATATGAAATTAAATTGACCATATCTCCTATTATATTTTGAATTTTTGAATGTGGTCAAGTCCTAGAGTTAGATCTATGAGTTACCTAACTAATCCAAGTGGAATTACTGGAAAAGGTGTTGTAGATTTTTGTGTGGACTGATTTTAGCAAAGGAGTGCAAAGCTGCAAAAACCGAAAAAGCTTCTGCCATGATTTTAGAGAGGCTGTTTCGGCCACTTAAATTATGAGAAAAATTCTGGCCTTTTGGGACATGAAAGTATATGGTATAAAGTACCTCCTGTCCAAAAATGAGCTCATTCTCGACTTAAAATGAGCAAGTTATGACTATTTCAATATTTAGGTTTTTCCGATTTAAAACGCTATAACCGGAGTTCTATAACTCCGATGACCATGAAATTTAAACTGAAGCTCACGTTAACATGTGTAAGGTCCTGCCAAGATTTGGGAATTTTTGGAGTTAAACTTGAGGTAGCTAATTTCTTAAGGAATTAATTGGAAATTGATTTTTAAAAATAGTAAATGAATTTTAAAAATTCTTAGAAAAATATATTTTCATTATGGGACTATATTATGCTAAATCCCAGAAAAGAAATATTTTTGGGGCTGATTTGGTATTTTCATGAAAATAGTTTAGTTACTTAACATATATGAGTTAAATATGTTATGTGAAGTAACAAAGTTGAAAATAGGATTTTATGGCTGTAGAATCCTATATATAGTATATGCATATTTTTTTTTGAGGATTTGATAATTGGTGATGATATCTTATGAGTATGACATTTTGAATGATTAAATGCATTATATGGTAAAGTGTAAACAATTAAGATAAATTGTTTATAAATTTAAGAAGTGATTAAAATATTGTTATAATATTAATGTTATTAGATTATGAGATTATTAAATGATTGATAACATGGGATATTCTTGAATCCTCGGATAAATTATATTATAAATGTTTAATATTTATCCTTTATCTCATTTGATCGATTCTTTATATCATTATCCTCATGTTTATATTACGTTGAAAGTCATCTCATGGCCAGAAGTAGATATAGATGAACTTGGTATGATTATGACCACGATTATTCTAAGATAATCATAACCAGAAATGAATACACAATTATCTTCGGCCGTAGTAGTGGATGGATAATTTGTGGTCGTGATACTAATGAATATCCTTATCCGTAGAGCAAGGGATGATTCGATGATGTGATTAATTATCGAAATTAGTCTCAAAGAATGAAATATTAATTCATGGATGTGTTCAAAGTCATCTTCGCTTACGCAGCATAGATGGACTTGGTATGATTATGACCAGGGATTGTTCGGATAATCATAACCGTAATTGAAAAAACACAATTATCTTTCGTCAGAGTGTATGGATAATTTGTGGTCGTGATACTAATGAATATCCTCGGCCCGTAGTGCGTCGATGATTCGATGATGTGGATTAATTATCGAATGATCTCAAAGAATGAAATATTAATTATCGATGTGTTCAAAGTCATCAAACGAATGAAATGGATTAATTCATGGATGTGTTCAATAATCATCTGTCGAAATTACGCTTCGTCATAGATGGATAATTGGGTCGTGATGATTAATGAATATCCTCGCCAGATTGTGATTCGGCGATGGATAATTATAAAATGAGAATCAAAACAATGAAATATTATCTTGGATGTGTTCAAAGTATCCGTTACGCATGGATAATTTGTGGTCGTTCTAAGATAATCTAATGAATATACAATTATCTTCGCCAGAGTGTATGGATAATTTGTGGTCGCGATACTAATGAATATCCTCGCCCAGAAAAAGTGTGGATGATTCGATGATGTGGATTAATTATCGAATGAGTCTCAAAGAATGAAATATTAATTCATGGATGCGCTCAAAGTCATCTCGTGCTTACGTAGATGTATAGATGGACTTGGTATGATTATGACCACGTGATTATTCTAGATAATCATAACCAGATTGAAAACACGAATATCCTTAGCCAAAGAAAATGCATGGATAATTCGTGGTCGTGATACTATTAAGTCGCTGTCTTAGCATTATTGGTTTTACAAATTGTATATCTTTAGCCTCAGAAGCAAAGATGAATTGTTAATGAATATTTTCAAGCAGATTTCAAAGATGAATTTAATATTTTAAACGATAAAGGTATTCAAGGTATCCTCATCTCTTTATCATACCAGTGTATCGCACTTAATTTCGAGGGCTAAATTCCATAAGGAGGGGAGATCAGTGAGACCCCGTATTTTATCAATAAAGATTTAAATTTGGTCAAAATAATTTTTAATATTATGGTGTGAATTTGAGATAATATTATAGTCAGGGGTAGTATTTATAAATTTTGCAAAGTATGCAAGTGGTTATATTATATTCGATTGGTCTGGGAATATTCTGCTTAGCAGGAATATTCGCATAACTACCAATCATCAGGTGGACCCCACAATGTAATTATTGCTTGATCGAGAAAACGACAAAAATATTTTATTGAAATAATCTATGAAGTTTTACCGTTGATACCGCTGAACTACTCTAGTAGTAAAAGTACAAAGAATACGTGTGGTCGCATAGAGAAAGACACCAGATTGATTATCGATGCTTATGTGAGAAGTCACCATTTGATTCCATTATCACGATTAATAATATGAATTATTATAATGATAATGACGCTTTTGTTTTATTCGTATTATTAACGTAATAAAATGTAAACATCTTTTATATAAAATAGAATACTTTATTAAAGTTATTCTATAAATGTAATATATTATATTTTATTACGATAGTGTCGTATAAGTTTTTTGCATAAAGTTTTTTGCATAAGATTGCATAAAGTTTGCATAGTAAAAATGTTTTTATATAAATAGAATATATTATATTTTATTTAAAAGATTTTTCTTTAAATATGGACCGCCGATTAAAGTAAATCAATCTGACCGCTCATGGATTAGTTACTATGCATTCCATTTTCCTATAAATAAGCTCATTCCTTCATTATTTTCTTCATTTAATTCATCAAACTCTGTGAGAGAGAAATTAGAGAGAGAAGCTATAGAGAGAAAATTATAGAAAGAAGAAGAGTATTCTCGCTACTTCACTACTTCTATATTCATTTTTTACTAGTAGTGGTGTTATTCTTTCTTCGAAGAGAACTTCATTATTCCATTCACTATTATTCTGCTTTGAATAACTCCGTAAAAGTGGCATACCCTATACATAACCTCGTGATACGCCAGATACCCTATACTTGGTGAAATCCTTATGTTATTCCATCGCTTATTATTCTGCTTGAATAACCTCAGATACGCTGGCCACCCTATACTTGGTGACATTCTTCTATTATTCTCGTTGAACATCCTCGTCTCAGGTGTTTTTACACCTCGACCGGGTTCCGCTTTTTATTATTCTCGCTGAACATCCTCGTCTCAAGGTGTTTTACACCCGACCGGTTCCGCCTTTATTATTCTCTGGAATATCCTATCTGCAGTTTTTACACCGGATCCGGTTCCATCTTTATTATTCTCGTTGAACATCCCGCTTGCGGTGAATTTCACCGACCGTTCCGTTATTATTATTATGTTGAATAACTCGCCTATGCGGCACCGCATGCACGGTGATTTCTTTTGTTATTCCATTCTTTATTATACCCAAATGGTTAAAACTTTGACTTCTATACTCCATGAAATTAGTAGAATATCCTCGATATTTCATGCTTCATCCAAAGATCTTTCATGGAAATATTCTTCCGATCATTCTTGAATTTTACTCTCACGTAAAAAAAGATTATGTCGATAATTTGACGTTAATAATTCATGGATTAAATAATTTTGAACTTGTTTTATCAATTATTATGTCATCATCATCATCCTCATGTTATATTATGTTATCTTCGCTTACGCATATAGATGAACTTAGTATGATTATGACCAGGATCATTCTAAGATAATCACGACTTGATATAAATGATGTGACAAAAGTCCTCAAATTCAGTAATGAATGCAAATGATGGATAGTTTTTGGTATGATTATGACCAGGGTGATTCTAAGATAGTCATGACCATCGATAATTTGATGAAAATCCTCGACCGTGGGTACAGTGGATGATTAGATGTGGTGGTTTATTTATTGTCGAGTCTCAAATGATAAAAATTGATGAAAACCTTTAAAACCTAAAAGATAGTAGACTTTTATTCTCTACTCGACTTTTTTAATGGATCGCTTATTCACACGCAGCTTAAACCGGTTGTCTATCAGATTTTATCGCTTTAACATCGTCAAGGCTAATGATAATTTATTCTCGCATTATCTTAGTCATAATATTTCTTATCGGGCTAGTTGAGCTCACCCTTTTTTTCACCGTTTCTCTTCGTGAAATGAGAACATAGCCGACGAGCCTGGGAACGTAAGTAATGGTCCGTAGGATAAGATTAGTAGTCCTCACTATTCTCGTGAAATAGTGATGATAATAGTTGTGATAATAGTTGTTCAAACTCATAGTTTATGTCGACTCTTTGCGCTTTTAGTAAATTGATTTGAATTTATATATCATCATGTAAGTGGCGACTCTAGTAGACGATATAATTTTATTCAATTACAAACAAAGAAATCATGAGTTTAAATACAAATATTGTCTTTTGATTATATCATACTCAAATAAATCCCCATCACATTTATATTTATTTTACAAAAATGTGAGGACTACTAAACAACTCTCTCTGTAACCTTCATTCCATACCATGATAAGTATCGCTACATTCTCGCCTCCCGAGAAAAATGGAACAAAGGAAACGGTGAGCTCAACTAGCCCAAGGAATACTATGACATCATCGAAATCATTCATCTTTGCACTACGTGCCAAAGATATTCTTCAGAAATCATTCATCTTCAGACTACAGGGCCAAAGATATTCAATAATATCATCATTTAAGACCGAGGATGATGAAAATATTTTTAAAGAAACGAATCCAAAGAAAAACAAAATGATAAGGATTAAGGATTCGTATTTGGTTTATCCACGCCCAAAAAATACCTCAAAAATAATCATAGTGGTGTAAAATTCAAGAATGATTAAAACATGGATACAATCAAAGCTAGTATCCGTATTAGATATTTTAGACGAAAAAGAAAAATTTTTATTTTTCTATGAATAAAGGCCAGATTCGTGAATAGTGTCAGATATCGTGAATAAAGGCCAGATATCGTGAATAAGAATCTCACACCAAAAGATAGAAATTCCACAAAAACATCTTCACGCTTCATTAATAGTACTCGTGAATAAGAATCTCGTGAATAAGAACTCATGAATAAGAACTCGTGAATAAGAATCTCATGAATAAGTAACCCCAGACATGAAAAAAGTTCCAAATTTGATAAAAGTACCAACCAATATTTCAAAGATAATGATATCAAGAATTAATATCATTTGAGAAGAAAATAACATCCCTTACCTCAAAGAATCAAGATTTCTAAGGAAAAGCTCAAGTGATGCCGAATGAAACTTGTACTTGAATAAAGAACTCTCAAAGTATCTAAATACTCACAAAATACACTCAATAATATAGAGAGAGAAAGAGAAAACTTTGTTTTTGGTGTGATTTTCAATTCTAACTTAGCCCTCTATTTATAGAAAAATGTTAGCCCATGTAAAGCAGACTTGACCAAGCTACTGATGGCTTTACCGCTACTATTGCCACCCACCACATTTGAAATAAAATTCAGCACATTTTTTCACCAACCACAAGTGGGGCCCACTCAATTCTAGAATTTTCCACCAAAATCAATTATAAACCTAATTTCCTAATCAACACCTCTTAAAATTCATAATAAATTATACGCTCATTTTTAATTCGTTCAAAATTTGTGGACATATACTCAACTTATGTATGTATAACATATCCAAAATTACAACGATCCAACGGTCGGATTAATTAAAATTATAACTCACGCAATATATCGTAAAAAATACCGATTTGATTTTTAATACCTCCATTCCGACAAAATTACTGATAAAACACCTCAACATTAAATCATTCAATTATAACCACATAAAATAAATAAATCCATCATTTATATCCACATCAAATAAATATTTTCTTATCATATGAATCAATAATTAATTATTCACGAATAATATTACAGAATCACAATTATGACAACCAGGCCGTTCCTAGGAAAGAGGGGGCTTTCCAATAAGAATTTCTTCTTACTGGCGCGCAATTAGGTGACCAAACCTCTCCTTAGACAGAACTTTCTAGACATTGCCAATAATGTTATCTAATAATATTATTCAGATAATATGAATTATTGATCTGATAATGGAGATAATGTGCAGTGACAATTATTGAACAACAATAATATAAAATATCAACGCAAAGAATTATTGAATCAATAAAATAAAATATTGAATAAGAATTCATCGTGAAAATTATTGAGTAGTGCCCTTCACGTAAGGATCAATAATTCAACAATATCAGTGCAATACCGCAAAGCCATCTTGTGCAACCACGCCAGACATCGTATTTTAACCACCGGGTATTCCAACAATCTTAATTCAGAAATAACTACGCCGTTATTTTTAACCAACTTATATTTGTCGCTTTCTTCATCCAATCGCTTTCATGGGCCCACATATCATTTGCTTGTGCTACGTCGCATTTAATATTCCCCGACAAAGATTTAATATTCCACGACCAAACGAATATTCCCTAACAACAATAAATATTTTATAACCACTTGCTTATTTTGAAATATTTACGATTTTACCCATAACTAACCACATTAATCAAATCCACCCTTACTATTTCAAAATAATAAATAAAGGAAATTCCTTTTATTTAAAAAAAATTTGGTCTTACAACCTCCCTCCTTATGAAATTTCGTCCTCGAAATTGACGTGACGTACTGGTGTTTGAAAAGGTAAAGATACCTCGCTTTCATTTTCGCTTTCCAACTCCCAGTGTCATTTCCTCAATAAAGATGGTTTCTCCACAAAACTTTAACTTATGGTATAACCTCCTGATATACATGGTCATGTTCTTTCCTCTACAAAATCTTGACAGTACCTCCTCATCGTTAAGTCTTCGGCTATCTCGTCCAGCTTCTATCTCAATGACGTGTTTTGGGTCGCTCTACATATTTACGTAACATCGATACGTGAAAAAAAGCGCTTATGAACACGCGTCATACTTAGCGTTAAAGCGAGTTTATAGGCCACGCCTCCTACTCGATCGAGGATTTCAAATAAATCGAAGGTTTGAGCTTTCCTCACCTCACCGATTCTCTCGCTTTTGAAATAACAACTTCTTGCCTCCTTCTTCAAATTCATCACCGACTCGGTGTGTGGCTTGAATGACTTTAACTTTATCGATTAAAGTCGATTATACTCAGATATCATCACGCATCAGATATCATCACGTACTCAGATATCATCACGTGGGTACCTAGAGTTTTCATCTCTATCTCTATTATTTGTAAATTATACGAAATTAGTCTTTGACAATATCGTACTTTCGTAGATATATCGATCTTCTACTCAACACGCCGCCTACCACGTTCGCTTTTCCGGGATGGCATGGTCGTAACATGTCTTTGAAATGAGTCTCCTCTCGAGTTCTTCAAGCTCTTCCCACATTCCTTGCTCCATTCAATTTTGTATCTCTACGAGTTAGCTACGTTAATGGAATAGCGATTCGAGAATATTCTTCAACGAATCTCCGATAATAACCAACTAAGCCTGAAAGCTACGTATTTCGATTACCGACTTAGGTTGTTCTCAATCGCGACTCATATCCCAACCTTGGATAAAGCATGTTACAATGACACCTATCGCTTTACTATCGCACGAATATGGTGTCCCTTACGGAGAGTCTGTCTTTGGTGCATTCCACAAAGAAGTCACCAGATAAAGGCTCAGGTACCAAATTCTATAGTTGAATTTTTAACTCCTGAAGTTCAATAGGAGCCATTCGATATGAGATTTTAGAAATGAGTTTTGTACCAGGTTCAAAGTCGATACAAAATTTAATATCAGTCTTTGGGAGTAAGCAAAGAAATTCTTCAGGAAATACGTCAGGAAAAATCAATAACAACAAGAATATTATTCAAATCTGACGTGTCTTTATTCAAATCCATAACATGGACTAAGAAAACTTGACATCCGTAATAAACGAATGACTTCATGGCTTGATATGAAAATGTTTGACTACAATGGTTTGATTGCTTGAATTGAATAACAAAGTTGTTTAGGAATATGAAAACTAACAACCTTACGAAAGTAATCAATTTCGGCATGATGAGTAGTTAACCTTAAAATCACATCAAAAGCAAATATCTCTATAGAAATAAGGTTAACAGGTAATGTGATAGTGCCAACTTGAATCAAGCAAGATTTCTAAACAACGGATGTAATGAAAGTTTCTCCTAACAGAGTCTCCATAAATAGGTCAAAGTCTAATTTCTCCGTAGTCAAGTTCAAACGTTGAGCGCAAGCAAGAGAGATAAAAGAATGGGTAGAACCAGATTCAGTAAGGTATAAACTTCGCAAGAATTTATAATTAACTAACCCGTGCTAACTTCGTTCGGGTTCCTCGCATTTTGACCGGTCACGACAAACGCTCTTCCAGGAACCGTTGACTTTGACTTTTCTGGGACATCCTTTTGAGTCACCATTCCCGTTGGACTGGGTTTCGATATCGTACAATCTCGAGCGATATGTCCTTCTTTTCCACAATTATAGCATACCTTAAACTGTTGTGGGCAGTTTGGGCTGATATGTCCCTCTTTCCGCATTTTGTAACATACGACCCAGTGGTCGCTTCTCCTCCTTAAAACTAGTTGCTTCTTTGGTACCGACGTCTTCAAATGGTCGTTGTTGAATCTCCTCTTTTTAAAATCTCCTCCCAACTCGCTTCTTCTATTTTCATGACGACGATTACCACCAGAGTGGTTACCGCCTTTGTCCGTATTCTTCTTTCTCCACTGGTTATCGTTATTCTGATGACTGCTATCTTCTAGATAATCCTCGGTTATGGACCCTCGGTTGAACGTATCTCGTTATCTCGCTCTAACAACCGAGCCTGTTGACAACATCCGAATAGAGAAAAATTTATGAGAAATGAGATACTCGACGTATCTTAAGGTTTCAAACCTCTAAGAAACATCCGCGTCATACGCTCCTCATTCTCCACCAAATGAGGTGCAAACTGGATAACTCCGCGAACTTCGCCTCGTCTTTGGGACACCGTCATGTTATTCGCGCTCCGATCTAATAAACTCCACTTCCTTCATATAGACGAATACTTTCGTAAGTACTTGTCATTGAATCTGCTTCAAACGCTCTCCCAGACATACGCCGAAAGCGGTGGATGGGTACGCTTCATGATTCCCACCAATGAATCTGCCTCGCCACGGAACATAAAAGTAGCGAATGGAACTTTCTGCTCTTCGCGCATCCCAAGACATAGAATATCTTGGTAATTTGCTTGACCCATGTTTCCGCCATGATCGGATCTGGCTTTCCCAACTCGTGGTCCCAACTTTTGAATCTGCCTTGGGTGCGGACTACCCATGAATTACTATCATTTCTCCTCAGTATTTTGAGCACGTCTCCTCGTCGTGCGATTTTGCATGAACTGCAAAAAGCTTCTAAACATCCCTCGTTCATCATCTCGCTTTCGGTGGTGTTATTCACAGAGGTACATTGTCACCGTTGTTGCGCTCTCCTCGTTGTTAAGTGCTGAGCATCTCCACGGTCTCATTTACTCCACTATTAATATTCTCGATGACATTCTCAAATCATCGTCATAAAAACAAGGGTTAATTAAGGAAATCAATCACATAATATCCCTATATATCTTGACCAACTAACAAATAAGCTTAGGTAGGACACACTTTAACGAAGAATTTACTCGTCTCCCTCCTAGTTCTATTCCCCGATCTCCGCCAGAGATCATATCCTAAGCTCGATACCAAACCGTGACGCCCCCAAAATAGGTATACACCACACCCATTCTCGAGTCGCCAAATACATGGTACGTAAACAACTACAACTTTATTATTACAACAAGAAAACTGTGAGTTTAAATACAAATATTGTCTTTTAGACAATATCTATACTCAAATAAATCCCCATCACATTTATTGATACATTATTTTACAAAATGGTGAGGACTACTAAACAACTCTCTCTAGAACCTTCATTCCATACCCCGACTAAGACTACGCCACATTCTCGCCTCCCGAGAAGAAAAATGGAACAACAAGGAAAAGGGGTGAGCTCAACTAGCCCAAATAAAGAATACTATGACTAAGATAATATACAACAAATTATCGTTAGTCTCCAACAGGAAAAAATCGATAGAATACAATGAATAACAAGTTTCGGATCAATATTCGCATGGAAAAATAATAATTCATAGAAGAGTTACGTAGAGAATGAAATCTACTATAGTCTATGAATTTAACGTCCATCATCAATATTTTATCCCTCAGAACATCAATCAATATTCATCTCAAATCAAATATTCATCTTTGCACTACAGCCAAAGATATTCATCAATCTAATTCATGTTCATCTCAACACTGCTCATCTTTGCACTAAAGGCCAAAGATATTCATCGATCGGTCGTGTTCATTTAAACACTGCTCATCTTTGCTATACGTGCCAAAGATATTCATCGAAATCATTCATCTTTTACACTACAGCCAAAGATATTCTTCGAAATCATTCATCTTTGACTACAGTGCCAAAGATATTCAATAATATCATCATTTAAGACCGAGGATGATGAAAATATTTTTAAAGAAACGAATCCAAAGGAAACAAAATGATAAGGATTAAGGATTCGTACTTGGTTTTATCCACGCCCAAAAATACCTCAAAATAATCATAGTGGTGTAAAATTCAAGAATGATTAAAACATGGATACAATCAAAGCTAGTATCCGAATAGATATTTTGTAGCGAAAAAGAAAAATTTTTATTTTTCTTGAATAATCTTGTATATTCGTGAATGAATAGTCAGATATCGTGAATAGTCAGAGTATCGTGAATAAGAACTCAACACCAAAAGATAGAAATTCCACAAAAAAACATCTTCACGCTTCATTTATAATAGTACTCGTGAATAAGAACTCGTGAATAGTAACTCATGAATAGTAACTCGTGAATAAGAACTCATGAATAAGAACCCCGACATGAAAAAGTTCCAAATTTGATAAAAGTACCAACCAATATTTCAAAGATAATGATATTGAAGAATTAATATCATTTGAGAAGAAAATAACATCCCTTACCTCGAAGAATCGATTACTTCGGAAGGAAAAGTCAAGTGATCTTTGAATGAAACTTGTCTTGAACAACAACTCTCAAAGTATCTAAATACTCACAAAATACACTCAATAATATAGAGAGAGAAAGAGAAAACTTTGTTTCGGTGTGATTTTCAATTCTAACTTAAATTTCATTTATAGGAAAATGTTAGCCAAGAAGCAGACTTGACTGCTGCTACCGATGGCTTTACTCGCTACTATTGCCACCCACCACATTTGAAATAAAATTCAGCACATTTTTTCACCAACCACAAGTGGGGCCCACTCAATTCTAGAATTTTCCACCAAAATCAATTATAAACCTAATTTCCTAATCACCACCTCTTAAAATTCATAATAAATTATACGCTCATTTTAATTCGTTCAAAATTTGTGGACATATACTCAACTTATGTATGTATAACATATCCAAAATTACAACGATCCAACTATCGGATTAAAAATTATAACTCACGCAATATATCGTAAAAATAATTGATTTGATTTTTAATACCTCCATTCCGACAAAATTACTTGATAAAACACCTCAACATTAAATCATTCAATTATAACCACATAAAATAAATAAATCCATCATTTATATCCACATCAAATAAATATTTTCTTATCATATGAATCAATAATTAATTATTCACGAATAATATTACGAAATCACAATTATGCATAACCGCATCGCTCCTGAGAAAGAGGGGGCTTTCCAATAAGAATTTCTTCTTATCGCGCGCAATTAGGTGACCAAACCTCTCCTTAGATGTAACTTTCTAGACATTGCCAATAATGTTATCTAATAATATTATTCGAGATAATATGAATTATTGATCCGATAATGGAGATAATGTAATGCGTTGACAATTATTGAACAACAATAATATAAAATATCAACGCAGCAATTATCGAATCAATAAAATAAAATATTGAGCGATAAGAATTCATCGTGAAAATTATTGAGTAGTGCCTTCTTACGTAAGGATCAATAATTCAACAATCTTGTACGATCTGGGTAATAATTCATCAAGTGCTGACGCGACATTCAGTATTTTAACCAATTTGTATTCCAATGATCTTAATTCAGAATAACTAACTACTGTAGTTATTTTTAACCAACTTATATTTGTCGTTTTTCATCCAATCGCTTTTCCGTTATGGGGCCTACACATTTATATTGCATGCATTTAATATTCGAATATATTACAAAGATTTAATATTCCACGACCAAACGAATATTCCCGACAAACAATGAATATTTTATAACCACTTGCTTATTTTGAAATATTTACATTTTTACCCATAACTAACCACATTAATCAAATCCACCTTCTTATTTCAAAATAATAAATAAAGAAATTCCTTTTTATTTAAAAAATTTCGAGGTCTTACGACACGAAAGCCATCTGAGATCCCTTAGTTTTGCCTCCTTCCCATCTTTTAAATTAAAAGTCATTTCTAGAATCATGGCTATTCGTATGCTTCAGTATTACTCATGCCAAGAAAATTCTTCTACGGACTTTATCATTTGAAAAACAGGCAGCATCAAATGGGGTAGACACCCCAAAGGGCTATTTTGCAGTTTATGTTGGAGAACAAGTAAAGAAGAGGTTTGTGATTCCAATATCATTGTTGCAGCAACCTTCATTCCAAGATTTATTAAATCAAGCTGAGGAAGAATTTGGTTTTGATCATCAAATGGGTGGTCTAACAATTCCGTGCAGAGAAGACTTATTCATTTGTCTGGTGTCTCGCTTAGGAGGATTGTGAATTGAGAAAATAGCATATCTTACTACAAACAATTTTGTACAACAGTAGTTAACATGTCAATGTACATAAATATAATTTCTTTTTCATTACTGAACAAGATCTTTAGCGAAGAAATTTACTAATACATGTAGAAAAAAACATTTTGGAGTTTGTCTAATAAGTTGATCTATTTTGGGTTCAGATCAAGTAATACTGTGAACTTGACATATTTCCAGCTAAAAATAACTTCAAAATTTACTAGATTATGTTTATATTCAACAGTTCAGTATTCATGAATTCTAGTTAAGTATTTCATTCAAAAATATAAATGTTTTCTTAGGCTTTTAATTCAAGTTAGCCGAACCTAAATCCCACCAAGAGGTCTAGTACTTGGCATGAAAAAAGATAGGGTAGGATTTTCAATTTCAACCACCCTTCTGCTTATCTTACATTTCTTTAATATTAATCATGAAAGAAAAGTTTATGAAAGGTCTCAAACATGTTTTTGATTAATTGAATTAACATGAGGCTCTCAGCTGCCCTTGTTTCTTTGTTGATTTGTTGGAAGACAAAACCAGGTGATCTTGCTAAAGCTATTGTCTCTCTCTCTCACCAGCCCCATCCGAAAATGACAGCTTTGAAATGATAATCTACAACCAATGCATCTACATATACATAGAAAATACATGGTGCTTGAAACCTGTTGGGATATTTCACATGAATCTCACATTGGATAAATTCAAGAGTGTAGATGAGTTAATAAGTATGGTAGAGTCTCAACTTAATAGGTTAACCTTTTAGGTAAGGAGGTGATTCAACATGCTTATTGGGCCAGTATACACAGATGTGAGATGGATCATACAATTTCACTACAAATTGATATCAGAGCTCATGGTTCGATGGGGTCCAAGTATCAACTCCAGGGTGTGAGGGCATATTCTTCTACTTTCTCTGAGTGGGAAAATATGCAGTTTCAGCAGCCTTAGATGTCCCAAAGGGCTACTTTGCTGTTTATGTTGGGGAGCAAGAAAAGAAACCCTATGTGATTCCGATATCTTTCCTTAACCAGCCTGCATTCCAAGAGTTATTAAGTCAAGCTGAACAGGAATTTGGGTTTGATCATCCAATGGGTGGTGATGGTCTCACAATTCCTTGCAGAGAAGACATCTTTATTGAGCTTGCTTGAGCTGATAATGTTGACTAGTAAAACTAGCAAGAATATATTTAGGGAACACAATTTTGTAATGTTAAAAGTTCATAATTCCCATGTACAGTTTTCCTTTCCTGTTCTTTTTCTTCCACACAAATGTGTATACAAGTAAATATTGTCTAATCATATGAGATAGTAATAAATTAATTTATCCTGTTTGATTCCATTATTTTTGCACCCTCTTGGTAACATATCTAATTAACCTTAATTTCAAATTCATAGCAACCAATTTGGCAGTCTCTTCAATTTTCTAACTCTGTTTGCATATATTTTACTCAAGTTAATCTCGCAGCCATCTCTCGTTCTCTTCTCTTCTCTTACACAAGATGTTTAATTACTGTTTTTGTGTATTTCCTTTTCTATACCTACGTACTGTATAATGTGAAATCAGCAATAACTTCATAGTATTAACAGCCAATAAGGGCTGCTACTAAATTTATCCAAAAATTGATAGCTTTGACTCGAACTCTTTTATAGTTTTATCCTAATATTGAGTTAAATATATGCATATGATCAGTTTGTGGTCTATATAATAATTTTCGAGTTGCTTTTTGATCCATTAAAGTGGTAGGTTTTGACAACTTACCCCAGAGACATATCCAGCACAAATTCTATCAAAGTTGTTTGCAATTTATTGGGAGGCAGAACCATGTGCTATATAATGCTATAAATGTGTGTTGATGGATCATTGCTTTAGCCTCGTCACCACATAATCTGTTTGGAAAAACTTACTGTCACAAGATCCAAAAGTTGGCTGTTCAGGGAGGGAAAGGACATATTGAGTGTGATTGCAATAGCTACTCATTTTACCCTATAATGCCTATATTACACGTCTCAAACATGTTTCTGACCATTCGGATAGGTGGCTCATCATCCATAGAATCAACAGATGCATGTAATATCCTCATATCTTTTGGGGGCCTCTGATGTGCAACAAACACAGAGACATTACTTCTCTAAAACGTCCTATATTAAGGGACAGAGGGAGTATCTAATACTACCAATGACAAATTTTTTATTATTTTTAGAAAGTAAATAAATAACATTACATGATTAAATCTCAATCTACCTTCTTCTATTGTTTAGAAACATCTATCCTGAACAGAATCAACCAACTACCAAGGGAAAGTCCTAATAGGATTTGGGGCCAAATCCCCATTATAAATACGAACCCCCACAATTACATCTCCTTACTTTCAATCAATCATTAATATTCTCCCTCCTTTTTACTTTTTTACATACAAACTCGCACATATAATATTATTTGACATTATGGAGCAGCAGCAGCAGCAGACATTGAATTTGAATATGGAGCAGGAGCAGGAGCAGAAGATTTGTTGCGGTAGATCAAGTTCGGTAATTAACAATAGCATGCAGCAGCTTCCCTCAGAATTACAATATCCATATCCGTGTGAAGGGGGAACTGACCAGATTTTCTTCAGCAGCCCAGAACTGTTTGAGAGAAAAATTCGAGGCAGTTTTCATGGCTGGTTAATTCTCTCCAAGTTTCAATCAGAGTTTTGTCTTTGGAATCCGATCAGTCAAGAGTTTATAACCTGCCTCCTTTGAAATTGGACGGCAGCGAGGAGGGGAGGATGAAATTTTGTCTTATTTTTTGTCATACCCTCCTCCTTCTAATCCAGATTCTGTTGTCTTGTTAAGCAGATGCAGGAAATCTAACTTGGTTTTCTGTCTGCTACGTAGTGAAACAAAAACATGGACTGAAATTTCATATACATATACCTATCCAGAGAAGAATACGAAGGGCAATTCGAAGGAGATCACCTCATTAGCTCACCAGTTTGTTGCAATAATAAAGTATATGCTATTACTAATTATGTGCAAGTCATACAGATCGACATAATAGTTAATCATAAGAACAGTGAAGTTGTGATAAATTTGTTTCACTGTGTGGAGATCCCTTATCATAGCTATGAAACTTATGATTTATGTCTCGTGGAATCGTGTAGTGAACTGTTCACTATTATTGTATCTTCAAAAGAAACCCCGTCCAAGGAAATTCAAGCAATACAATTGTTCAAATTGGATTTCTCCACCATGAAGTGGGAGGAAATGAAAACCTCCAAGGACCGTGTATTCTTTTTGGATTTGGATGACAGTAGTTACTCACAAATTTCCTGCCCTGCAATTGAATCACATTCAGGGAGTTATGTACACATTATTCAAGATACGTGCAAAGTGTACTCATACAACATAGAAGACAAAACAATCTCCCTATCTTATTTATGCTGTCCAGATATACAACCCGCGTTGTGTCCAAACCATACCTCAGTGTGGATATTGCCTGAAAGCAGGTACTACTTTTATTCGTTTTAATTGTTGATTAGAAGGGCTTTTTATTGTATTTCGATGATATTATTAGTATACGTAGATGCAAAATTTATGTTGTTTACCCATGTTCCTTAACATCTTCGTGCATCAATGTTAAACATTTGTAATTGCAGGATTGCAGACGATCACGAAGAAGCCAATAGCATAACGAATATTAAAGAACAAGGCAAGGAGGAGGAGATAGTGGTAAGATCCGTTGTTAGCGATGAGAGGATGATGAATGAGCAGAAGTTGGGAGAGGAGATGAAATTGCATTTGCTTGATATCCCATCTCATATATTGGAATTGATTGCTGAGCATTGTGTTGCTATCGAATACCTAAATTTCCGTGCTACTTGTAAGCACTTTCAATTAGCAGCACCTTCAATACAATGGAGCACTGCAACTGCATTGGGAAGATTGCAGGCACACTCTTCAGTTTCACCATGGCTCGTGGTAATAGACAAACTTCAAGGCATTATTACTTTAAAAGACCCAAAGTTGGGTGATAAATATTTTATGACTACATCTCCTGAATTAATTGGAGATGCCGTGATAGGCTCTTCTAGATATGGTTGGCTGCTAATAGTTACAGGAATGCAATGTTTTCACTTCTTTAATCCTCTTACAAGGGCTATCATCCGGCTTCCAAATTTGGTTCTAGCTTGTTATTAAAGTTTTGCTTTTTCAGCACCGCCTACTTCCCCTGATTGTATTGTAGTTGTTGGGTTGACAAGCACTATTGATCTTATTTCTCCGGGGCAACCGGAATGGCGCATAATTTTTCTTGATTGTAATTTTCGATCTGACCTATTATCATCTCATAAAAGCCCAGCATTTTGTGGACGAAATCTTTATTTCTTTAGTAGCCAAGGAAAGCTTGGAGTTTTTAGAACTGGCGCAGATAGTTGTGAATTTTTGGTACATGACCCTCCCAAAACTTGTTTCCCGTCTTGTGGCCAACGCTTCCTCGTGGAATGCAACAACAATCTTATATCAATTGTTGTGGGTGAATTTGGGAAATGGGTTGAAGTATTCAAGCTGAATCACTCTACACTAAAGTGGGAGAAAGTAAATAGTTTGGGAAAACACATGATTTATATTTGTGGCACGGAATCTTTTTCTGCAGTTGCAAAAATTTCAGGAATGGAGAACAAGATCTACTTTCCTAGATTTTATGGCGGGAAGATAGTCTTCTACTCTCTTGACACGTGCAGGTATCAGACCTTTGGGGACAACGGCAAAGACAAGAAAGAAGCCTTCACGGATTTCTCCCCCACTGTAGAACAGTTGTTAGGTGCCTGGATTGAACCTAGTTGGTCAGTTTGACTTATAAAATTATTGTTCAAATGTATGCTTGTGCGCAATGAAATGCACCACTCATGTTTTCATTTTTTCAATAATTGTGGTACAAACGTTTGAATACATAGTCAGTAGGATTATTGGGCTAAATATATTTGTGTTTTAGTTGGTGAATACATCTCTGATGTTACTTTTCCTCCTGCATATTTTTTGTAAATTTCATCTCTTTACACCACCTTCTATTACTCAGATAAAAATGAAAGTAGAACGTTTTCATAAATTAACCATTTTAATATGCAGAATTCCTTCCTTACTTTGTCCTACACAAAACCTAGTTAGCCTTATTCCAAGTTTCGCATCATCAGATTGTTGGATCGTAACACTAATTGTGAGTTTTGGGTTATTCCAAGTTTCGCACCATCAGATTGTTGGTTCGTAACACTATTTGTGAGTTTTGGGTAGAAAAGACGGGAAAGTTAAAATCACTACAGAAGGTAAATGGTGGGGAGAAAACTTTCCTTCTTGGTTTGTAAGTTAAATGAACATGGAAAAGATTAAATTTTATTTTGTTATATTAATGGTAGAACAGGCAGGAGTAATGAAAAGTTTTTAAAGAGTTGAGATAGCTTTCCACCCAAATCTTCCCATTTTGGGTGGAAACTGGAAAGTTTTGGGTAGAAGGTTGGGGTTGCTTTCCTCCCATTTCCTTCACTTACTCTTCTTAAAATATCCTCCCGTTTCCCTTCTTTTCCCCATCAAAGGCCTCTCCAATCTCAACCACTCAATTTAGATTTTGATTTAGAACCCTCCAGTCTCCACTACTATATATATGCATACATTTGAGTTTAGTCACCACAAGTCCTCCAAAAAATCATATATAGCTTCTGCAAGTCCTCTGAGATCCTTTTCTTTTATCCCCATTCCATCTTTTGAATTATGGCTATTCGTATGCCTCGTATTAGTCATGCTAAGAAAATTCTTCGACGGACTTTATCCATTGAAAGAAATGCTGCATCAAGTGTGGTAGACGTTCCAAAGGGCTTTTTTGCAGTTTATGTTGGAGAACAAGAAAAGAAGAGATTCGTGATTCCAATATCATTGTAAGTCAGGCTGAGGAAGAATTCGGTTTTGATCATCCAATGGGTGGTCTAACAATTCCATGCAAACAAGACTTATTCATTGATCTCACATCACGCTTAGGAGGATTGTGAATTGAGAAAATAGAATATCTTACTATAAACAATTTTGTACAACTGTAATGAATACTCCATGTACGTAGATAGGGAAGAAAATAGTCAGTAAAGTTATTATATACAAGTTGGTTGAACCTTTGGCTACCCATCAATATATGATGCAGTACAATGCAAATTTCCTCACTCATGTCTCTTATTTTTTTAAAATGCCACTGCATTACTTGAAAGGCACCTGCCATCTGAGCAGAGTGATGTTTGTTTATGCTTTCGCTTCCACATTTATTAAAAATAAATAAACAAAATTATGGTATAAAATAATATGATAATTTTGGTCCTTCAATTATTACATACTTAATCCTTTTAAAAAAAAGTATCATTAAGTACCATGTTTTACAGAGAACATGATATATAAGCTAGGAGTATATATTGAAATAATTATTCCATAGAGAATTGTGTACCCTTAGTAAATTTCATCATTTCCTTGTATTGCTTGAAAATTTTCAGCATGTATTTCTTGAAATTTTCCGTCAAGAAAACACCATTCAGTAGACTTAGATTCTATTATTTCTACTGCCTAGCCTCTTGCCAAAATAATTAACTAACCTTGGTTTCAAAATACATTGACAAAACCATCTGGCAGAATCTCTTCATTAATCTGACTGTTAGCAAGCAAACATTTTACTTGAGGTGACCTCGCAGCAATCTGCTCTTCTATATTTATACGCAAGATGTTTGTGTACTGCTTTCGTGTAATCCTTTTCCATCCCAACATACAAAAGGCCTTAAGATCCTAATGTGAAATCAGTGATGTACCAGATTTTTGTTATTACCGATAGAAAAGAACAATACGAACTCTAACTCATATAGAGGCATTGCTTTATTCTGTATACATTTGTGAAGGCTGCGATTAACTTCATCCAAAATTGATGGCTTTGACTCAAAGGGTAACATCAGTTGTTTGTACCACCCTGCTTCTTGTCAACCTTTTATTGCTTCAACATAGGTCAATGTCATATTATTACCAATCTTCACTTGTATTTGACTAGGAATATTGTAGTATGAGCAGCTTACATTTTTCAGCCTCCATTAACAGTACTTTTACATGACAGCATAAATCCTATCTATATAGATTCATGTGATACAAGGACAGCAGAGTTTTTTCTGGTGTATTTAGATAGTCTTTCTAATATTGAGGTGAATATATGTCATAATCAGCTAGAGCATAATTAATAAATTCTGGTTTCTTTTCATCCATTAAAGTGGAGGGCTTCAACAACTCACACTAGAGATATACAGCCTAAACACTATAAAATTTAATGTAATTCATTGGGAGGCATGACCATGTGCTACATAATGCCATATATATATATATGTCTGTTGATGGACCATTGCTTTAGGCTCTTCACCTCATAATCTGTTAGAAATTTGCTACCACAAGTTCCAAAAGTTTGCTATTCCGAGAGCGAAATGAAATATTGATCAGTATGACTACAACAGCTACGAATTTTACCCTTTAATGTTTATATTACATGTCTCAAACATGTTTCTGACCATTCGGATCAACGACTCAACAGCCATAGAATCAACAGATGGTTCGATCACTTTAATGTGTTAATCATAATTAGAAGACATAACCATGTGATCCTTGAAATGATACTCTTATAGTAGCCTCATCTAAGGGCCTCTCTAGTCTCCACCACTCAATTTGGATTTTGGTTTAGGACCCTAAACTAACACAATGCATCTATATATATGCATACATTTGCTTTTAGCCAACACAAGTCCTCAAAAAATCACAACTTTCACAAGCTTCTGCAAGTCCTCTTAGCTACTTTTCTTTTGTTTTCAAGTTCCATCTTTTGAAGGAGATCATCATTAGAATCATGGCTATTCGTATGCCTCGTATTACTCGTGCCAAGAAAATTCTTCGACGAACATTATCCATAGAAAAACATGCAGCATCAAATGTGTTAGATGTTCCAAAGGGATATTTTGCAGTTTATGTTGGGGAACAAGAAAAGAAGAGGTTTGTGATTCCAATATCATTTTTGCAGCAACCTTCATTCCAAGATTTGTTAAATCAAGCTGAGGAAGAATTTGGTTTTGATCATCCAATGGGAGGTCTAACAATTCCATGCAGAGAAGACTTGTTCATTGATCTGGCCTCACGCTTAGGAGGATTGTGAAATGAAAAAATAGCATATCTTACTGTAGACAATTTTGTACAACACTAATCAACATCTCCATGTACATAAACATTCATTCTTTCTGATTCATGAGCAATAGAAAATACCTGATGCAATAAATTTAATATATACAAGTTGTGGAAGCTTTGGCTACCCATCAGTTTATGATGCAAATTTCCTCAGACATGTATCTAATATTTTTAAATGCCACTTCATTACTTGCAAGGCACCAGCCACCAGTGTGATGTTTTCTTTATGCGTTGATTTCCACAATTATTAATTTTTTCAATCAATGTTTTGGTATCCATTATTCTTTGCTGATTAAAAGGGGGGAGAAAGCTAATGACAGCCACCATAGATTATGTAAAAAGAATTGGTACTTTAATACATACTTCATTCGTCCTTAAAAATACTGTCGTTGATTACCATTTTACAAATAAGCTGATATTCCTTGTTTAACATAGAAGGGTCTATATTAAAATAATTAATTAATCCGTAGTAAATTATGTATCCTTAGTAAATCTCATCATTTTCTTAGGTAATGCATTTCTTGAAATTTTTCGATTCATCTATTTCTATGTCTCATTAGTGTGTATATATTGCACATAAACTTGTTATATGAAAGACACACTATATTTTTTTAAATACTTGTGCTTCTTGTTTTCTATTAGGCAATACAATGTACTTCCCTTTGATTTTATTTTGCTTTCTATCCACGTCTCCTTGTATTCAAGTTTTTCTTTTCATAAAAACTTTGTATTTATATAATCCATTTCTTTTTTCTTTTTTGGCTAATTTAAATTTAAACTCACACACACAACATTTGCCACTTCCAAGTCTTGAAACCCCACCTTCTTAGAACTCAAGAGATGGGGGTAACCATTGGGCCAAGACCCTCTACTCCATTTCTCTGGTCTTAACTTTTGCTTTTGCTGATGGGTCTCTATAAAGGGCTATGCCCTGTTAAAAGTTCTTGTATATATAAATTGTGGTTTCTGAAATTACAAGTTAGGTCAAACACAAAATCCATAATTTATATGGAATATGACTTTTATTTGGTTTACTTCTAAACTTCTATTATTCCAATTTATGACTCACTGTATATATTATGGTCACAGATCAAGACTGCGGAACCAGATCATCATATGCTAGTTTCCTGCCTCTAGAGTCAACCTTTTATTCTTTCAAATTAGACCAAAATTTTGTCATTACCAGTTCTCACATGTTTGTATGTGTGAAGTTATTTTTCCTTCTTCCATAGCCCGCAGATTCAAAAAACATGTGGAATTGGTGGCCTTAGTGTTTGAAGACTAAAAAGATAAGTGCTTTAAAACCAACCTAAACAAAGGTGTAACACATCATGAAGTTTGTTTGTTAAATATATGAGATATAGTTGTTGCCAATTAGACCAAGAAACATATATAATCTTCAATCCAATATTATGTTTGATTTTATGTACAATCATCTTGCAGGCCAGTTTTAAATTGTTTGATGCGTCAAAGTTGTTGGCCATGACAAGTTTCCCTACAGATGCATCAACAATATAAAAAATTATGTATTTTTGATTGGAAACATGAACATGTGTTTCTGTGATGATATATGTTGGTTTGGTCTCTTCAACCTTCACCTATCACTCTCTAAAGATTTCCGAAAATCTTCAGTAGTTGAAGAAAAGAAAGATGAGTTGTAGGGAATTATGTTTTTCTATGTCATGTGGTTTGGCCAATTGCTATATATTCTTGATAAAGAGTAGAAAGACCAAACCATGTGAGTCTTTAAATGCTATTGTCTCTAGCTGATGTACCTGCATCCAGTTGCTTTTCCAGTTTCCACCACTCAATCTGCCATCCACTTTACCAATTGATTTGTATATAAGCTTGCCATCAGACTTATATTCAACACCAACAACTCACAAATTCTACTGTCAAAAGTTTCTCAAGTCCTTGAGATTTTTTTCTTCCTCATTATACATAACGGAAGTGGTATATATATCATGGCTATTCGTATGCCTCGTATTATTCATGCTAAGCAAATTCTTCAAAAGATTCCATTAACAGCAAACCGTGCTAGTTCAACAACTGTGGATGTTCCAAAGGGCTATTTGGCAGTTTATGTTGGAGAGCAGGAAAAGAAGAGATTCGTGATTCCGATATCATTCTTGAGCCAGCCTTGTTTCCAAGACTTATTAAGTCAAGCAGAGGAAGAATTTGGCTTTGATCATCCTATGGGTGGTCTCACAATTCCCTGCAGAGAGGACATTTTCGTTGATCTCACTTCTAGTTTGAGTGGATTGTGATTAGTAGGAGAACTAACTAGCATAGTTTAATGAAAACAATTTTGTATAGCAATGCCAGTGATAGCAATTTATATTACAGTTTTTCTGTAATTTTTTTCCCCAGAAAATAGCCTTGGGTTCAATACAGTGTTCTATATGTCTTCTCTGTTGATATATTACAAAATAGAAAAAATTGCCTTCTCTCATAGTTTATGTTGATTTGAGTAAAATAGCCTCTCTCTTTTTCCTTGATTTGTTTTCTCATGGATTCTACACTACTATTAGTGACTTACTAATATTGTAAACATCACTTTTGGTATCTATTGGAAAACAAAATATTATGATATTGCCATTTATCAAATTCATTGTAATAACATTTATTCGATAAAATTCTGGTCATAATCTTTTTTTTTTTTCTTGTCATTCCATCCGATAGGATAATAGCCTCCATCAGAGTCCTGTAAATGTTTCTGTACACCAAACTTAACTTTCATTCCAAAAGGATTCCTTATACTTTGTTTAGTATTAAAACCAACTTGTGGGCATATCCCATTGTCCACTAAAAATGATAATTATGGTGTCTGACAATTGAGGGAGTGATAGAGGAAGGCTATAAAGGTTCAGTTGTCTCAGTAATTGTTCCAAATGGTAAAAATAGACATTTTAGTGATATGCTTGTTTGGAATGAAGAGCAAATCCATGAACATTCGTCGGACCCTTCTGCAGCTGCTATCTGAATGAGTGCTACTAAATCATGGCTCATGAAATAACCTTTGTGTTTGGAAATTTTGTAGTTAATATATATTTTTCTTTTGTTCATAGGGGTTAAAATGGTAAAATATTGTTATTAAGACATTTTTGAAATTTTTTTTATCAAACAACATTTTTTCATTCAGATACAATTCTATCCAGATGCTCTATATTATTCAGACATCTAAACTGTTCAGGTCTTAACACTCAATTTTATCAAACACCACCTAAGTCATGGCTCATGAATATGCTTTGTCCTTTATGCTGTTAGTTGCTGCTACTTAATTCCTTGACATTACCTTTCATATTGACATTAAATATTCTGCTCAATTTGGATTAAATTATAAACTGTTGATCAAACTCATAATCCCGGTTAATTTCTACTTTCTAGTCAACCCTTCATCCCACAAGCTCAAATTATTATCCCTTCTCCATATGTCGAGGGACATTTTTACATCAGCAACCAATTTTTAAATCCCCATGTTTTCAGAACTCATCAGAACACATAGCACTGGTGGTGGCCTTCATGTTTACTGGACTACAAAAGATTTTTGTTAATTAAATGTATATAAACACTATTCAATGCATCAGTATTATGATCATCGAAGATGTATTCTCCATTTAGGCAAAACTAGGTATTCATCAGTCAAATGGTCTCTTCGATATACATTATAATATGACTGGCATCAAACATTATAATCATTTAGTAGGTCCAAATTTAGACCAATCAATTTGTTACGCCATGAAAATCACTTCATGATAGCATAAAAAAAATATCAAACTTTGATTTTTTTAGCTTTTTTTGTTCTGAAGCATAACTAAAGGTTTATGTCTTTGTTCACCACTTGCTCCATTTGAGATTTCTGACCTACAAATTCTAGTGTCATTTTCTTGAGATTTAGTTGGAGTACAAACCATGTGCCTTGCATTTGCTGTTGTCCATCAATAGCCCCCACAAAAATGCATCATCACCACTCATTTACTTGTTCAAGGACCATCTACTAACCCCAATATATCTATATATATTCTTGAGCTTTGTTTTTCAATCAACACAGCTCACAAAACAATCTTCTATCACAACCTTTTCTCATACTACAAGTCTTTGAGATCTTTTTTTCTTCCTCATTAGACCCTTTGGAATCATGGCTATTCAGTATGCCTCGTATTATTAATGCTAAGCACATTTTTCGCCGATCTTCATTGACCGCTAACCATGCAACTTTTAGATGTTCCAAAAGGTTACTTTGCGCTTTATGTTGGAGAGCAAAGAAAAAGAAGAGATTTGTTGTGCCAATATCGCTTTGAATCACCTTCTTTTCGAGGATTTGTTAAGTCGGTGAGGAAGAATTTGGGTTTGATCATCCTATGGGTGGTCTAACAATTCCCTGCAGAGAGGACATATTCCTCAATCTCACTTCTCGCTTTGAGTGGATTGTGATCGATGAAGAGAGCCCGGAGAGGACATATTCCTCAATCTCACTTCTCGTTTGAGCGGAGAATTAGCATAGTTTAGTGAGTACAATTTTTGTTTAGCTTAGTGGTCGATGATACCAATTTTTCTGTCATTTTTACCCCGGAGAGACTGGGGTTAAAGATGATGTTATATAAATCTTATGATAATTTATAAAAGAAATTACTCATGGCTCTCTCATAATCTCTTGTAGATTTGAATTCTATTTATATATATATATATATATATATATATGAATTCCTCAAGTACCCCATACGATAAATATTCTTACGTAATTATCTTTGTTTTTGGATATTATTTTCACTCACTCTACATTTACTATTAGAGATTTACTAGTAATTTTAATGGATTCCATCTTTTCTTCCTCTCGTCATTTGATAGGATAATGGCTCCATCTAGCTATCTCGAATCCTGCAAATGTGCTATTAGAGGCTAATATTGAGACAATTATTAATTTCTTATTGTTTTTCTTTTTCTTCTAAATGGGGCATTTGAAATTGTCACTTCGAGAAAATAATTTACAATATCATCATCACTAGGAGATTTTTGTTTATTTGATCACAAGTCCGCAAAGACCATAACTTACTTGCTTTTACTAACATAAAATTGTATGTAAGACATTTTAATAGTCAACAACCACGTTGTCCAACAACCAACAAACTTTCTAATTACAAATCTTCTAATTTATAATTGTGGAGTAAGTTACTCATACGTGTTCGTAAAAATAATCATACTTTGAAACGTCAAAATATTCATTTCTAATTAAAAGCGAGGAATTAAATATTTTCAATAATCTAATTGCATGGAAATGTTCTGTTGGTTCAATTAGTTATTTAAATAGTAAAATAGACATTTTAGTCAAATTTGTGTGTGGTATGAAGAGCAAGTCCAAGAAGTAACTCAAATTATCGAACATTTTCTTGACTGAATTATGTACGAACCTCGTCGAATATACTTTGCATTTTATGCGCATTATTTGTCAAATTTAATTTATTTCATATTTACCTTTGACGTTTAAATTCGATGAATATTATTTCTTCTATCCTGTTTGAATAATCATGTGGCATATTATCAACCGCCGTAATAAAAATAGTTCAAGTCCTGTTGGTCATCATTATACTTGTTAGTTTCCTTTCTTCTACCAACCCTTCAACCTCAAATTAGGCTGCACTCATATCATTATCCACTCCCTAAATCTCGAAAAACATTGTGGACATGAATCGACAATTCACGAACCCCCATGTTGTTAGAAATATCATGCACATAGTCCCGGTTGGTCATCATTATACTTGCTAGTTTCCTTTCTTCTACAATCAACCCTTCAACCCTCAAATTAGGCGGCACTCATATCATTATCCACTCCCTAAATCTCGAAAAACATCGAGACATGAATCGCCAATTCTTTGAACCCCCGTGTTGTTAGAAGCATCATACACATAGTCCCGGTCTTTGGCCTTCATGTTTAATTTATTTGACCACAAATTAAATCAAATTGTTTATCGCTTATATACAATGTATTTTTTCACATTAGATATATATACTCGCGATTTAGACACAACTATTAATCTTCAATCCAAACCGCTCATGGATAAACATTATAATTAGTTGGCGTAAATATAATAATCATTTGTAGGTCCAATTTTACTCACTATCCAATTGCTAGGCCATGAATATCACCTCAAGATTGAACTATAAATATCAAGCTTTCAGATTTTACACTAGTTTTTTGTTTTAGTTGTTGTTGTTTTGAGGCATAACCATGTGCTACCTAATGGCATATATCATTTCATCATGATACTCCATTTGAGACTTCGGCCATCAAATCCTACTTTTATTTTGGCTTTGATGTTGAGTTGGACTACAAAACCATGTGCCTGCATTTTTGCTATTTTCCATCAATAGCCCCACAAAATGCATCTTTGCCACTCATTTACATGTTGAAGGGTCATCCACAGGACCACGACCTTTAATGCATCTATATATACACTTACATTTCATCTTACAATCAACACAAGTCTCAAACACAACTACCTCAAGTTTCTCCTGCTCAACAAGTCTTTGACATCTTTATTTTTCATCCTCATTATACCTTTCATATTCACGGCTATTCGTATGCCTCGCATTATTAATGCTAAACAAATTCTTCGTCGATCTTCATCGACTTCCAAGGATGTTCCAAAGGGCTATTTTGCAGTATATGTTGGAGAGCGGAAAAGAAGCGATTCGTGATTCCTATATCATTCTTGAACAAGCCTTCTTTTCAAGAATTGTTAAGTCAGTCGAGGAAGAATTTGGCTTTAATCATCCTATGGGTGGCCATACAATACCATGCATGAAGACATATTCATTGATCTCACTTCGCCTAATGAACTATGAGTTTAGATTGATTAATTGCGAGAATATTTTTGCTAACTCATTTTTGTACGTAAGTGATCATCATTTGACTATACATTTTTCATTCCATTTTTTCCCCACAAAAGAGCACTCGGTTCAATGTAACATCTCTTTATGAGAAAAATTTATAAATATACTTCACCGCAGCTTTCTCATACTCTCTTGTTGATTACATTCATAAGCAAAAGTATCTTTCACTTTGAGATTTTTGGTGAGGTGATTATTATAATCTGGGCCTTCGGGAAGAAACTATTAATTTCAAGATAGATTTTCATGAAAAACAGCTTGAACTGCTAGTTTTTTGACCTGCATCTCCCAAATAAGTCATGAATATGCTTTGTCCTTTATCTTTGCTAGTTGGTGCAATTTGATTCCTCGACATTACCTTACATGTCAGATTTAAAATTAAGGTTCCTTCAGATTCTAGCATGGACACAATATTATTTATTCCATCATTATAGGAATTCTTATGTTCATCTTTGTATCATGTTTGACTACCACTTTGTTTTAAGTCCACTTGAAAGAATCGTGTGGGCATATTATCAAATGCAAGAAAAGAGAACTACACATATTGCGATTTGTGTAGGATAATTAACCTAGAAATATTACCGTGGCTCTCCACATCATGCTTGACAGATTCCTTAAGTCACAAACATTCTAATATGGAAACATTTGTTTGTTCTTCAAGTTAGGAAAATGTCATAATATTACCAATCTTCCTTGTGTTTGACAATGATACCACTTACATTTTCCAAAGACAACATTAATCCTACAAGGAGAGCAGAATTTGTTCGGTGTATTTAGATAGTCTTTTATAGTTATATCCCAACATTGAGTTGAATATATGTTATAATAAGTAGACGCGTACATAATAATTTTGGGTTTATTTTCATCCATTAAATTGGTGGGCTTCAAATAACTCGACCCGTAGATATAAAGCCTAAACACTATAAAATTTTATGTGATTCATCGGGAGGCATAACCATGTGCTACATAACTCTATATACGTCTCATTGTTGGACCATTTCTTGAGTCTCTTCACCACATAAAGCTCGCTTGAAACTTTCTCGCCACAAGTTCAAAAAGTTGTTTATTCCGAGAAAGGAAAAGGAAATATTGAGTATGTATGATTCACAACAATTTACTAACTTTACTATTTAATGCCTATATTACATGTCTCAAACATGTTTCTCAATTAATCGGATCAACGACTCAACAACCACACGTAAAATCAACAGATGCTTCACCTTTATCATTTTCATTTGACAATGATAATTAGAAGACATAATCATGTGATCCTTGACATGATACTCTTATATAATAGCCCCATCTAAAGGCCTCTCTAGTCTCCACCAATCAATTTAGATTTTGGTTTAGGACCCTCCACACAATACACCTATATATATGCATACATTTGGTTTTAGCCAACACAATTAAGTCCTCAAAATCACAACTTTCACTAGCTTCCGCAAGTCCTCTCCTCTCCTTTTCTTTTGTTATCCGGTTTCATCCTTTGAAGGAAATCATTTTCGAGAATCATGGCTATTCGTATGCCTCAGACATTACTCATGCCAAGAAAATTCTTCATTTAACTTTATCAATAGAAAAACATGCAAAGATCAAATGTTGTAAATGTTCCAAAAGGATATTTTGCGCTTTATGTTGGAGAACAAGAAAAGAAGAGGTTTGTGATTCCAATATCATTGTTGCAAAGAACCTTCATTCCAAGATCTCATTAAATCAAGTCGAGGAAGAATTCGGTTTTGATCATCCAATGGGAGGTCTAACAATTCCATGCAGAGAAGACTTATTCATTGATCCGCCTCACGCTTGGGAGGACCGTGAAATGAAAAAATAGCATATCTTCTCAGAGACAATTTTGTACAACACTAATCAACATCTCCATGTACATAAACATTCATTCTTTTTGATTCATGGATACCCATCGCTTTATGATACAAATTTCCTCGGCCATGTATCTAATATTTTGAAATGCCACTTCATTACTTTCAAGCACCTTGCTACCACCAGCAGGATTCTTTCTTTATGCGTAGATTTCCACAATTATTAATTTTTTCAATCAATGTTTTGTTATCCACCATTCTTTGTTGATTAAAAAAGGGGATGAAAGCTAAGGATGCGACCACCATAGATCACCTCACAAGAATTGGTAATTTAATACATACTTCATTCATCCTTAAAATATCATTGTTGATTACCATTTTACAAATAAATCCGATATTCCTTTTTAACATAGAAGGGTGTATGTTAAAATAATTAATTAATCCATAGAAAATTATGTAAATCTCATCATTTTCTTGTGCACTGCATTTCTTGAAATTTTCCGATTCATCTATGTCTTAGTTATAATAGCACTCCTCCTTTTGGTATTGGCAGTGATCTCATCCTTGCATGTTTATCCCCTCTATTGGAACTTGTGGCTCATATGGAGTGTATGAAAGGTACTAAAAAGTTCTTGAAAAATTTCAGTGATGAGCGGTGCGGAGTGAGGGAAGCAGAGGGCATTATGGGTATTCAGGTTATAATGCGAATTAGGGTTGGAATAGATGTAGCGGTTATATATATTCTCTATTGTAAAAATCCTATGTACTCTCAGATCATAAATAAAACACTCTCTCCGCTCCCCATGGGCGTACCCAAGTTTAGGGAACCACGTAAATCTCTGTGTTGATTTTTAATGTTGTACATGCGTGTGTGATCCAACTCGACAAAGTGGTATCGTAGATCGGGTTTGATTGAACACGCCAAGAACGATGGCTTTGAGTTCGCTCATTACAAAGTTCGATGTGATGAAGTTTGACGGAATCGGAATTTTGACTATGGCAATAGAGGGTAAAGAATATGATGGTGCATCGTGGATCGGTGAAGGCGTTGAAAAAGAAACCATGGCCATGCCAAATGATGACCGGAAGAACTCCGATCAAAGCGGTGAGTACAATTCGTTTGTGTCTTGCAGACGAAGTTATGTATCACGTGATTGGTGATGAATCGTCGGCTGGTGTCTGGACTAAGCTGGAGTTTAGGTATATGTCAAAGTCGTTGACAAATAAACTATTCCTGAAGCAGAAACTTTTTGGGTTAAAGGTGATTGAGGGTTCCGATCTTATTCAACATATTAACACGTTCAATCAGATTATTAGCGATCTGTGACGCCCCCAAAATAGGTATACATCACCTATTCTGAGTTGTCAATACATGGTACGTAAAACAACTACAACTTTATTATTACAACAAGAAACTGAGAGTTTGAATACAAATATTATCTTCTGCATAATATCTATACTCAAATAAATCCTCATCACATTTATTGATACATTATTTTACAAAATGGTGAGGACTACTAAACAATCCTTTCTAAAACCTTCATTCCATACCCAGACTTCGCATTTCTATATTCTCGCCTCCCGAGAAAAATGGAACAAAAAGGAAAAGGGTGAGCTCAACTAGCTCAAGAAAGAATATTATGACTAAGATAATATACAACAAATTATCGTTAGTCTTCAACAGGAAAAATTTAATAGAATACAATAGACAACAAATTTTAAATCAATATTCGCAATGAAATAATAATTCATAGAAGAGTTACGTGAGAAATGAAATCTACTATAATCTATGAATTTAACACCCATCATCAATATTTTATCCCCAGAACATCAATCAATATTCATCTCAAATCAAATATTCATCTTTGCACTACAGCCAAAGATATTCATCAATCGGTCATGTTCATCTCAACACTGCTCATCTTTGCACTAAAGGCCAAAGATATTCATCGATCGGTCATGTTCATTTAAACACTGCTCATCTTTGCACTACAGCCAAAGATATTCTTCAGAATCATTCATCTTTTGACTACAAAAGCCAAAGATATTCAATAATATCATCATTTAAGACCGAGGATGATGAAAATATTTTTAAAGAACGAATCCAATTGAAACAAAATGACAAGGATTAAGGATTAAGGACTCGTACTTTGTTTTATCCATGTCCAACAATACCTCAAAATAATCATAGTGGTGTAAAATTCAAGAATGATCAAAACACGGATACAATCAAAGCTAGTATCCAAAATAGATATTTTGACTGAAAAGAAGAAATTTTATTTTTCGATGAATAGTGCAGAGTATCGTGAATAGTCTCAGATATCGTGAATAAAGCCGATATCGTGAATAAGTAACTCTTTACACCAAAAGATAGAAATTCCACAAAAAACATTTTCACGCTTACTTATAGTACTCGTGAATAAGAATCGTGAATAAGAACTCATGAATAGTAACTCGTGAATAGTAACTCATGAATAGTAACCCCGACATGAAAAAGTTCCAAATTTGATAAAACTTCAGATCAATATTTCAACATAATGATATCAAGAAATAATATCATTACTGAAAAAAATAATATCCCTTACCTCAAAGAATCGATTTCTTGGAAGGAAAGATCGGAAGTGATGCCGAATGAAACTTGTTACGAATAAAGAACTCTCAAAAGTATCTAAATACTCACAAAATACGCTCAATAATATAGAGAGAGAGAGAGAAAACTTTGTTTCGGTGTGATTTTCAATTCTAACTTAGCCTCTATTTATAGGAAAATGTTAAGACGTCGCAAGCGCATTTAACTCAAGAACCCGATGGCTTTACTCTCCACTACTATTCCCACCCACCACATTTGAAAATTCAATTGAGCACATTTCTCACCAACCAAAAGTGGGGCCCACCAATTCTAGAATTTTCCACCAAAATCATTTATAACCTAATTTCTTACGAATCACCACCTCTTAAAATTCATAATAAATTATACGCTCATCTTTAACGGTTCAAAATTTGTGGACATATACTCAACTTATATATGTATAACATATCCAAAAATTACAACGATCCAACTATCGGATTAAATATTATAACTCACACAATAAAGTCGTAATAACACCGATTTGATCTTTTAATACCTCCAATCCGACAAAAATACAAATAAAACATCTCAAAGATTAATTCCTTCATTAATAACCACATAAATAAATCCATCATTTATATTCATATAAAATAAATATTTCCTTATCATATGAATCAATAATTAATTATTCACAAATAATATTACGTAATCACATTTATGACAACCAGTCGCTCCTGGAAAGAGGGGCTTTCCGATAAGGATTTCTCCTCATCTTGGCCAAGCAATTAGGTGACCAAACCTCTCCTTGATGTAACTTTCTAGACATTGCCAATAATGCTATCTAATAATATTATTTAAATAATATGAATTATTGATCCGATAATGGAGATAATGTGTTGATGACAATTATCAACAACAATAATATAAAATATCAACGCAGAATTATCAATCAATAAAATAAAATATTGAATAAAGAATTCACCGTGAAAATTATTGAGTAGTGCCTTTTACGTAAGGATCAATAATTCAACAATACAATAATAATACCGTGTCTACTTGTGCAACCACGCCAGATTCAGTATTTTAACCAATCGTATTCCAATGATCAGTCTTATTCGGTAATAACCACGCCAAGTATTTTTAACCAACTTATATTTGTCGCTTTCTTCATCCAATCGCTTTCACATGGGGCCCACATACGGTCGCTGCTGATCGCATTTAATATTCCCGCGATGCATTTAATATTCCACGACCAAACGAATATTCCCCGACAACAATGATATATTTTATAACCACTTTCGCTTATTTTGAAATATTTATGATTTAACCCCTAACTATCCACATTAATCAAATCAACTCTTACTATTTCAAAATAATAAATAGAGAAAATTAAATTTCATTAATAATAAGTTGGGGTCTTACAACCTCCCTCCTTATGAAATTTCGTCCTCGAAATTGACGTGCGTACTGTGTGTTTCAAAAGATGAGGATACCTCGCTTTCATTTCCGCTTCCAATTCCTGTGTCATTTTCTATAGCATGATTCCTCCACAAAACTTTAACTTGTGGTATGACCTTTCAAGCGTAGGACATGCTCCTTCCTATCCAAAATCTTGACCGGTACCTCCTCATACGTTAAGTCTTGGCTATCTCGTCCGGTTCTAACTCTATAACGTGGTTGGTCTTTCACATATTTATGAAGTACCGATATGTGAAACACATTATGAACACGAGACATACTTGGAGGTAACGCAAGTCTATAGGCTACATTTCCTACTCGGTTGGCCAAGAATTTGAAATGGACCAATAAATCGTGGATCGAGCTTTCCTCTCTTCCCAAATCTTGTAACTCCCTTCCATGGAGCAACTCGCAATAATACATGATCCCCACACTAAATTCCACGTCCTTTCGATGAAGATCCGCATAACTCTTTTGTCGATCTTGTGCCGCTTTGTATACGTTGTCGAATCATTTGGATCTTTTCGGTGAGTCATATCGTATTAACTCCTGGGTCCCAACAATGTTGCTTTCACCCACCTCATCCCAACATATTGGAGAACGACATTTTCGCCCATATAATGCTTCAAATGGAGCTACACTTATACTTGCTCGATAATCTGTTGTTGTAGGAGAATTCTACCAATGGTAAATACTTATCCCAATCCCTTTTTGAAGTCTAGGACACAGTAGTCTTAATAAATCTTCAAGGGTTTGAATAGTCCTCTCCGATTGTCCGTCCGTTTTGGGATGGTATCTTAACTAAATCGCAAATTGCGCCCATAGCTTTTTGCAAGCTAACCCAAAATCTTGAAGTGAATCTTGGGTCACGATCCAAACTATGGATACAGGCATGCCATACAACCTCACAATCTCATTTACGTCATACTAAAGAAGACGTTCAAAGAAATAAGTCTCCGATCGGGAAGAAATAAGCGATTTGGTTAATCTATCAACAATGACCCAAATAGCATTGATGCCTTGAGAAACCGTAGGAAGACCCGTAATCGAAATCCATGGTAATGTGTTCCCACTTCCATTCCGTAATCTCAAGTGGTTGCAAATCTTAATTTCTTAGGTACTAGATGCTCCGCCTTTACACGCCGACAAGTTAAACACATCGAGATAAACTTTGCAATCTCTCTCTTCATATTGTTCCACCAAAATGTATGTCAAGATCACGATACATTTTAGTACTTCCGGATGGATTGATACATTTTAGTACTTCCGGATGGATTGCAAATGGTGTATTGTGTGCCTCCATCATAATCTTGTTCTTCAAATCGTCGTCGTTAGAACACAAAGTCTAGAGTGGACTCAAGTATTCCTTCTTCATCAATTCTTGCTTCCTAATAGCTCCTTCTTGTACTTTCTTCTTCATACGCATCGATTTCCGGCCCGGTGGCTTGAGCAACCTTAACTTTTTCTATTAAAGTTGGCTCTATCGTATACTTGACATCATCGCACTTTTCGTTCCGCGATATGATCTTCTACTCAATCGCCATCACCTACCACGTTCGCTTTTTTCGAGGATGGTATGGTCGAACATGTCTTTGAAATGAGTCTCCTCTTGAGTTCTTGAAGCTCTTCCCACATTCTTTGCTCCATTCGAATTTTGTATCTCTACGAGTCATTTCGTTAATGGAATAGCGATTCGAGAATATCCTTCAACGAATCTCCGATAATAACCAACTAAGCTTAGAAAGCTACGTATTTCGATTCTCGACTTAGGTTGCTCTCAACTGTGACTCATATCCCAATCTTGGATAAGACGTCACAATGACACCTATCGCTTTACTATCGCATCGAATATGACGTCCCTTACAGAGTTCCGCTTAGGTGAATTCCACAAAGGAAGTCACAAGATAAAGGCTCAGGTACCAAATTCTATAGTTGAATTTTTAACTCTTGAAGTTCAATAGGAGCCATTCGATATGAGATTTTAGAAATGAGTTTTGTACCGGGTTCAAATTCGATACAAAATTTAATATCAGGCTTTGGGAGTAAGCCAAGAAATTCTTCAAAAAATACGTCAGGAAAAATCAATAACAACAAGAATATTATTCAAATCTGACGTGTCTTTATTCAAATCCATAATATGGACTAAGAAAATTTGACATCCGTAATAAACGAATGACTTCATGGCTTGATATGAAAATGTTTGACTACAATGGTTTGATTGTTGAATTCAATAACAAAGTTGCTTGGGAATATGAAAACTAACAACCTTATAAAAAAGCAATCAATTTGGCATGATGAGTAGTTAAACAATCAATCCCAAAAATCACATCAAAAGCAAATATCTCTATAGAAATAAGGTTAACGGTAATGTGATAGTGCCAACCCTTTGAATCAAGCAAGATTTATAAACAACGGATGTAATGAAATTTTCTCCTAAATGGAGTCTCCACAGATAAAGTCAAAGTTTAATTTCTCCGTAGTCAAGTTCAAACGCTGAACGCAAGCAAGAGAGATAAAAGAATGGGTAGAACCGATTCAAGTAAGGTATAAACTTCGCAAGGATTTATAATTAACTAACCCGTCTAACTTCGTTCGTGTTCCTCGCATTTTTGATTTAATGGTCCACGACAAAGGCTCTTCCAAGAACCGCTGACTTTGACTTTTTCGGGACATCCTTTTGAGTCACCATTCCCTATTGGATCGGGTTTCGATATCGCATAATCTCGAAAAGCGATATGTCCTTCTTTTCCACAATTATAGCATACCTTAAATCTGTTGTGGACGGTTTGGTGATATGTCCCTCTTTCCGCATTTATAACATATACGACCGTGGTCGTTCTCCTCCTCCTTAGAACCAGATTCTTGTCACGCCAGACCGGCTGCCTTCATACGGTCGTTATTAAATCTCCTCTTTTTAAAATCTCCTCCCGACTCGCTTCTTACATTTCATTCACGACCACGATTACCACCAGAGTGATAACCATTTTGTCCGTCTGCTTTCTTTCTCCGCCGGGTTATCATTATCCCGCTGATCGCTATCTCGAGTACGATCCTCGTTTAGGGTCCTCAATTACCGTACTTTCGTTATCTCGCCTCTAACAATCGAGCCCCGCTACAACATCTGAATAGAGACAAAATTTATGAGAAATGAGATATCGACGTATGTCGGGTTTCAAACCTCTCGAAACATCCGCGCATATCGCTCCTCATTCTCCACCAAATGAGGTGCAAACTCGATAACTCCGCTGAACTTCGCCTCGTCTTTGGGACACCGCCATGTTATTCGCCCTTCGATCCTAATAAACTCCACTTCCTTCATATGGCGAACACTTTCGTGAAAGTATTTGTCATTAAATAGTTTCAAACGCCTCCTAAGAGACATGCCGAGTGCGGGGTGGATGGGTACGCTTCACGACTCCCACCATGATGTCTCCGCCTTGCCATGAACATAAAAGTAGCGAATGGAACCTTCGTTTTCCTCCGTGCATCCCAAGACATCGAATATCTTGGTAATTTGCTTGACCCATGTTTCCGCCATGATCGGATCCGGCTTTCCCTTAAATTCGTGGTCCCAACTCTTTGAACGCTTGGCATGTGACAACCCGTGAATTGCTATCATTTCCTCCTCATATTTTGAACACGAGTCTCCTCGTCTGATTTTGCATGAACTGCAAAAACTTCTAAACATCCCTCATTCCTCATCTCGCTTTCGGTGGTGTTGTTCACGGAGGAACATTGCCACTGTTAGACGCTTCTCCTCGTTGGTGAGTCTGAGGCATCTCCACGGTCTCATTTACTCCAATCATTAATATTCTCGATCGACATTCTCAAATCTTCGCCATAAAATAAGGGTTAATTAAGGAAATCAATATATCACATAATATCCCTATATAATTGACCAACTAACAAATAAGCTTAGGTAGGACACACTAGCGAAGGATTTACTCGCCTCTCCCCTCCTAGTTCTATTCCCCGATCTCCGCCGCCAGAGATCATATCCCTAAGCTACGATACCAACTGTGGCGCCCCCAAAATAGGTATACATCACCCATTCTCGAGTTGTCAATATATGGTGCAAAACAACTACAACTTTATTATTACAACAAGAAAAGCGTGAGTTTGAATACAAATATTATCTTCTGTATAAATATCTATACTCAAATAAATCCTCATCACATTTATTGATACATTATTTTACAAAAATGGTGAGGACTACTAAACAATCCTTTCTAAAACCTTCATTCCATACCCCAGACTGCATTTCTATATTCTCGCCTCCCGAGAAAAATGGAACAAAAGGAAAAGGGTGAGCTCAACTAGCTCAAGAAGAATATTATGACTAAGATAATATACAACAAATTATCGTTAGTCTTCAACAGGAAAAATTTAATAGAATACAATAGTATGACAAATTTTAAATCAATATTCGCAGTGAAATAATAATTCATAGAAGAGTTACGTAGAGAATGAAATCTACTATAATCTATGAATTTAACAAATCCATCATCAATATTTTATCCTCGTAACATCAATCAATATTCATCTCAAATCAAATATTCATCTTTGCACTACTGTGCCAAAGATATTCATCAATCCATTCATGTTCATCTCAACACTGCTCATCTTTTTGCACTAAAGGCCAAAGATATTCATCACCATCATGTTCATTTAAACATCATTCATCTTTGCACTACTGTGCCAAAGATATTCTTCAAATCATTCATCTTTGCACTACAGCCAAAGATATTCAATAATATCATCATTTAAGACTAAGGATGATGAAAAATATTTTTAAAGAACGAATCCAGTGAAACAAAATGACAAGAATTAAGGATTAAGGACTCGTACTTTGTTTTATCCATGTCCAACAATACCTCAAAAATAATCATAGTGGTGTAAAATTCAAGAATGATCAAAACATGGATACAATCAAAGCTAGTATCCAAAATAGATATTTTAGACGAAAAAGAAGAAATTTTATTTTTCGATGAATAGTGGCCAGATATCGTGAATAGTGTCAGATACGTGAATAGTCCGATACGTGAATAGTAACTCCGACACCAAAAGATAGAAATTCCACAAAAAAAACATTTTCACGCTTCATTAATAGTACTCGTGAATAGTAACTCGTGAATAAGAACTCATGAATAGTAACTCGTGAATAAGAACTCATGAATAGTAACCCCAGACATGAAAAAGTTCCAAATTTGATAAAACTTCAGGATCAATATTTCAACATAATGATATTGAAGAAATAATATCATTACTGAAAAAAAAAATAATATCCCTTACCTCAAAGAATCGAATTTCTTGGGAAGGAAAGATCGGAAGTGATCTTGAATGAAACTTGTTCGAACAACAACTCTCAAAGTATCTAAATACTCACAAAATACGCTTTCGATAATATAGAGAGAAAGAGAAAACTTTGTTTACGGTGTGATTTTCAATTCTAACTTAGCCTTCTATTTATAGGAAAATGTTAAGACGCCAAGGCAGACTTAACTCCGAAACTTTGATGGCTTTACCTCGCTACTATTCCCACCCACCACATTTGAAAATTCAATTGAGCACATTTCTCACCAACCAAAAGTGGGGCCCACCAATTCTAGAATTTTCCACCAAAATCATTTATAACCTAATTTCGAATCACCACCTCTTAAAATTCATAATAAATTATACGCTCATCTTTAACGGTTCAAAATTTGTGGACATATACTCAACTTATATATGTATAACATATCCAAAAATTACAACGATCCAACGGTTTGGATTAAATATTATAACTCACACAATAAAGTCAGTAATAACACCGATTTGATCTTTTAATACCTCCAATCCGACAAAATACAAATAAAACATCTCAAAGATTAATTCCTTTATTAATAACCACATAAATAAATCCATCATTTATATTCATATAAAATAAATATTTCCTTATCATATGAATCAATAATTAATTATTCACAAATAATATTACGAGAATCACATTTATGACAATCAAATTTCCTTCCCGGAAAGAGGGGCTTTCAGATAAGGATTTCTCCTCTCTTGGCGCAATTAGGTGACCAAACCTCTCCTTGATGAAACTTTCTAGACATTGCCAATAATGCTATCTAATAATATTATTTAAATAATATGAATTATTGATCCGATAATGGAGATAATGTGCGATGACAATTATTGAACAACAATAATATAAAATATCAACGAAGCAATTATTGAATCAATAAAATAAAATATTGAACGAAGAATTCACTTGTGAAAATTATTGAGTAGTGCCTTCTTACGTAAGGATCAATAATTCAACAATACATGCAATACTGGTATCTTTCTTTATGCGACGCCAGACATCGTATTTTAACCAACTTTGGGTATTCCAATGATCTTAATTGTAATAACTACGCCGTTATTTTTTTAACCAACTTATATTTGTCGTTTTCTTCATCCAATCGCTTTCCGTTATGGGGCCCACATGGTCAAGCTCATTGTAGTAAATTTAATATTCCCAACAGATCTGAATATTCCACGACAACGAATATTCCCCGACAACAATGAATATTTTATAACCACTTGCTTATTTTGAAATATTTGCGTATTTAACCCCTAACTATCCATATTAATCAAATCAACCCTTACTATTTCAAAATAATAAATAGAGAAAATTAAATTTCATTAATAATAAGTTGGGGTCTTACACGATCTGTTAAGGATTAAGGTGAAATTCGACAAGGAAGACAATACAATGATGTTGTTATGTTCTTTATCGGGTTCTATGGAGACTCTCGTTACAACCCTATTTTGGGGGAAAGAAACTCTAAAATTGGAGGAAGTCACGGCACCCCTGCTTATGTGCAACCAACACATGCAACAGACCGAGGGTATTTCGGGTGAAGGGATGGTGGCAAATCCAGACAGAGAGCACTGGAAAGCAATCAAGTGGATATTCAGATATTTTAGAGGTACTACAGACCATGGGATTATGTTTGTGAGGCAACAAGATCAGATTTTAGTGGTGGGGTATATAGATGCAGATTATGCTAGAAGGTTGGATGACAGGAGGTTTATGACAGGGTATGTGTTTACACTGGCAGGTGGACCAATTTGTTGGAGATTTATGGTACAACCTCTAGGGGCTCTATCTACTACTGAATCTGAGTACATGGCAGTGACTGAGGTTGGAAAATAAGTGATGTGGTTAAAGGGTTTTGTAAAGGAGTTGGGCATAGATCAAGGTGGAGTGCAACTCTATTGTGATAGTTAGAGTGTCATTTATTTGGCAAAGAACCAGGTGTATCATGCGAGGACTAAGCATATTGACGCAAGATTTGACAAGGTGAGAGAGTTAATTACTATGGGTGATGTGATATTGAAAAAGGTGCATACTTGTAAGAATGCAACTGATATGTTGACAAAGATTGTGACCGCGGACAAGTTCAAGCATTGTTTGGACTTGGTTAATGTCTCCAGTGCTAGAAAATGAGGCGTTTCCTAAACCTATTGGATCACTATATTTATCTTATTAATGGGCGAGGATATTCGCCAAGGTGGAGATTGTTGGAACTTGTAGTTTATATGGAGTGTATAAGAGTCTTGAGAAGTTCTTGAAAAAGGCTTATCTTAGAAATGAGAGGTGAGGAAGTGAAGGGCATTATGGGTATTCGAGTTATAATGCTAATTAGGGTTGGAATAGATGTAGTGGTTATATATATTCTCTATTGTAAAAACCTTATTTACCGTCGGATCATAAATAAAACACCTCTCCCGCTCCGTGGGCGTATCCAAGTTTGGGGAACCACGTAAATCTCTGTGATCCAATCTTGACACCTCTTTCTTCGCAAATGATCAATCAACATATTCCACACCAAATGCATTTTTCCTTTGGATCGTATTATTATGGTTTTAAATATGTCTCATTAGTGTATATATATTGCACATAAACTTGTTATATATGCATACACCTATATTTTTTATAAATACTTATGCTTCTTGTTTTCTATTAGGCAATACAATGTACTTCCCTTTGATTTTATTTTACTTTCTATCCACGCCTCCTTGTATTCAAGCTTTTCTTTTCATTAAAACTTTTTATTTATATACTTCATTCCTCTAGTCTTAACTTTTGCTTTTGCTGATGGGTCTCTATAAAGGGCTATGCCCTGTTGAAAGTTCTTGTATATATAAATTGTGGTTTCTGAAATTACAAATTAAATCAAACACAAACTGTGACGCTCCCAAAATAGGTCCATTCCATCTAACCCATTCTGAGTCGCCAAATACATGGTACAGAAATAACTACAACTTTATTAATACATTTGTCGTGCAAAATACGACAACATATATACCGTGTGAGTTTAAATACAATTATTGTCTTCTAGACTATATACATACCAAATAAATCCTCATCACAATTATTTATATATTATTTTACAAAATTGTGAGGACTACTATATAACTCTCTCTGTAACCTTCATTCCATACCCCCCACTAGTACTTTCGCTACATTCTCGCCTCCACGAGAAGAAAAATAGAACAAAAAGAAAAGGGGTGAGCTCAACTAGTCCAAGAAAGAATATTATTACTAAGATAATATACAACAAATTATCGTTAGTCTTCAACAGGAAAAAAATCTAATAGAATACAATAGACAACCGCTTTTAAATCAATCTTCGCGCGAAATAATAATTCATTAGAAGATTTAAGTAGAGAATGCAAACTACTATCTTCTATATATGAATTTAAAAGTTCATCGTCGATATTTTATCCCTGTAACATCAATCAATATATATCTGGAATCAAATATTCATCTTTGCACTACATGCCAAAGATATTCATCAGTTGGTCATGTTCATCTAAACACTGCTCATCTTTGCAGACGACGGGCCAAAGATATTAATCAGTCGGTCATGTTTATCTCAACACATGTTCATCTTTGCACTACGGGCCAAAGATATTCATCAAGAAATCATTCATCTTTACTCTGGGCCAAAGATATTCAGTAATATCATCATTTAGGACTGAGGATGATGAAAAATATTTTAAAGGAAACGAATCCAGTGAAACAAAAGAACAATTATTACGGATTCGTATTTTAAACAATCCAAGTTCAAAAATACTTCATAAGTAATCAGAGTGGAGTAAATTCAAGAATGATCAAAACATGGATACAATCAAAGCTAGTATCCATAATAGATATTTTGGACAAAAAGAAAAAATTTCATTTTTCGGTGAATAGTCTTAGATACTCGTGAATAAGTAACTCACACAAAAAGATAGAAATTTCACAAAAAAATATCTTCACGCTTCGTGAATAGTACTCATGAATAGTAGTAACCCCGACATGAAAAAGGTCCAAATTTGTTAAAAATTTCCAACCAATATTTTGGCATAATGATATTGAAGAAATAATATCATTTTCGAATAACATAACATCCACTTACCTCGAAAGACAAGATTTCTTAGTTGAAACCTGGATATAGGCTATGACTTGAACTTGCACCGTATAGCAATACTCAAAGTATACTCAAAATACTCACAAGAATACGCTCGATAATATAGAGAGAAAAACTTGATTTCTTGTGTGATTTTCAATTCTAACCTAAGCACCTATTTATAGGAAAATCTTTAGAACACCAAAGTAGAAAATTTAATATAATAATAATATATATTAATTTGTCAACGCCCACTTAGAATCATCTGAATTCAAAGAACTTAGCATGTGTTAAAGATGTCCACCAAACACAAAAATGTTTTTCTTATTTAAATTATTTTAAACTTCCAAAAATCAATTATTTGAACTTGAACTTCAATAATTCATAATAAATAGCCCTTTTATCGGAAAATTCAAATCTACGCAACTTTTTATAGGAAATTCAATTCTCTACAACTTTTCAGAAGAAAGTTTTACCAAATTCCAAACAGAAATTGACCAAAATCCATAAGCAGACGATTTTACAAAAGCTATAATCAAATTTCTATTGATAATTGTGTCCACCAACACACAAAATATGTGTTAAACATTTAATGCCACAAAAATACTCTTCCTCCTCATATACTCATATATCCCACATTCATTATAAATATATCACCGTTAATATATTATTAAAATAATATATTTAAATGAATTATTTTGTCAGAAAAAGATAAAATATTAATTTTCAACAATTGTCATTTCAAAAATTTTCTCCATCTATATCCACATAAAATCAATATTTTCCTCATCATATAAATCAATAATTAATTATTCACAAATAATGTAACGACCCCAAAATAGGTCCATTCCATCCAACCCATTCTGAGTCGCCAAATATATGGTACGAAAAACAACTACAACTTTATTACAACAATTGTCGTGACAAAATACAACAACACATATCTTTGTGAGTTTGGATACAAATATATACCAAGCAGTAGTACGTCACAATGACACCTTACATAAAGGTATAGTCAAAAAGCTGTTTTAGAAATTAGAATCTTTGGGAAGTGCTCGAGAAACCTTCGTACATGGGAGGCCATGCTTTTAGGTTATGGTAGATATCATATGACCACAGAATTATCCTTGGTTGACCCAATAGACCCCAAAGAAAAACGAGAAGATTACTATCATATTCTTCCCAATGGTGAGTCTTCTCTTAACATATAATTATCTCCACTGTCTCTAATTGGGTATTATACTCCAAACAAACACCAAGATTATATAGGTAGTGCTTGTAAATATACTCGGTGAGTGGATGAGCATAACCATGTCTTATGATAACACGAGTTTGTATGTCATTAGACATCTTGTATGATAGTGACAAAACACCCTTCCAAAGTTGGGTTCGCTTTCACCTATTTAATTCACCAAAAATAACTATTAAATGATGTATAAAATACAACACATTAAAGTCCTCAATAAAATTATTTCCATACTCTTTAGGAGAACCTCAACAACTATAGACCACCGTTATATTCCTTGTTATCCCCCCGGGCCAACCCACCCAACTACACTTTTATTACACGAAAAGAATTGTGAAACAAAAGGGTGAGCACAACTAGCTCGATAAAGAATATTATGACTAAAGATAAATAAATTATCAATAGTCTTCATCGAATAAATCGAGAGATTTAGAACATATGGTAGATGATAAAACTTTTCAACCATAGTTGCGGTGGAATGAAGCGATCCATTAGAAAAGTCAAATAGACCATAAAATCTATTATCTTCTCCATGTTAAAAGTCCACCAACAATGTTTTATCCACTGTAACATCAATCAACAATTCCTTTCCACAATCATATGAATAACTTTCATAATCATAATTGTGATTCTAAATTCCTCTTCTCATCCGGAATGAAGATAATTTTCATCACTTTGTCTTTACACGAAACATCAAATATCATGGTTATACCAAATCAAAGTTCCTGCTCATAATCATACTAATAAATTCATCTTTGCACCACAAGCCAAAGATATTCATCAACAGTTCATCTTTACACTACAAAGTTTAAGATATTCAACAACGAGTCGTCTTTGCATTACGAGCCAAAGATATTCATCAATAATTCATCTTTGCACTACAAAGCAAAGATATTCAACAACAGTCATCTTTGCATTCTGAGCAAAAGATATTCATCAATAATTCATCTTTGCACTTTACTACAAAGCTAAGATATTCATCAACAAGTCATCTTTGCACAACGAGCCAAAGATATTCATATATCAAAGAAATACATAATCATTTCGAAATTATATAACAATAATTATAACCATGTTGATCGATTCACCTTTGCACTTAAGCTAAAAATATTCAATTGTAAATTCAATGGTCATGATCATACCAAATCAACAATTCAACTTTTGCACTCACTCTTGGCCAAAGAGAACCTATAGTCGCGATCATACCAATAATCTACCCATTTTACACTCAAGTCGAAGAAATATTATCATTAGGGTTATAAGAATGTTATATAAAAATAATATAATCAAAACATAATTTTAATTTCAAGAGTAAGATTCATAAATCAACGATAATTTGGTCGGAGAAGAAACCAATTTGTCGTGAATAGTACCCGTAAATGATTAAATACGTAAATGCAGAGTATCGTCGTGCATAGTAACCTCGACACGAAAAGATAAAGTTTCATAATAAAATTCATATCCATATTTATAACACCTTAATCCAAATGTTATAAAATCACTTAATAATATCAAAATCTTAATATTCTTAATATTACAACAATATTTAATAATTTCTAAAACTTATAAACAATTTAATTAAATTGTTTACACTTTACTAATTAATACATTTAATCATCATAAAATGCCAAACTCATAAGATTTCATCACCAATAACCAAAACCCTCATCAAAAATCTGCATATACCTCATATATGATTCTCAAGCCATAAAATCATATTTTCCAATTTTCTTTCTTCATATAACATATTTAATTTATTTACTCATAACTAGAATATTTTCATGAAAAATACCAAATTAGTTTCAAAAATATTTCTTTTCTGGGATTTAGCATAACATAGTCCCATATTGAACATATATTTTTCTCAAAATTTTAAAAATTCATTTACTATTTTTCATATGGCCAAAACCACCGAATATTTAAACATTTATCATAAATTATACCTTTATCCAAAAATTCTGAAATTTGCACGGTATACTGGTATTATATAGATGTACTCCCAATAAAAATTTCATCAATTGTGGAGTTAATCACAAGGAGTTATAAATAGTTACTTTTAAAATAGTCTTTTCTCATAAAATCCATAACTTCTAATCTATACATCCAAAAATCGCCATTTTTGGACACACTCTACAAAACTCATCAAAATATCATTTCAAATTTTTCCAGAATTTTTGAAGGTTCAGAAAAATTTCGAAACTAAAAACATAATAACCCTTAAAATTCCTTACTATCCTTTACCTCAAAAAGCGATCTTACATTTGGAATAACGCCGAATCGAACTTGCACCATATAGCAATACTCAAAGTATACTCAAAATACTCACAAGAATACATTTCGATAATATAGAGAGAAAACTTGAGTTTAGTGTGATTTTCAATTCTAACCTAAGCACCCTATTTATAGGAAAATACTTAGAACACCAAAGCAGAAAATTTAATAAAATATTAATATATATTATTTTTATTCCAAATCACACTTATTTTGCTACAAAACCTCAGCCACCAAACAGCCCACCTCACAAGACTTGCACAAAAAAACGTTTTTGTTATTTAAATTATTTTAAACTTCCAAAAATCAATTATTTTAGAGCTTGAACTTCAATAATTCATAATAAATAGCCCTTTTATCAAAAAATTTGAATCTCATGAGTTTTTTAGGAAATTCAATTCTCTACAACTTTGCGTAAGAAAGTTTTCCAAATTCCAAATGTAAATTGGACCAAATCCACAAGCAGACGATTTTACGATTACATAATCAAATTTCGATCGAGAAATAGGGTCCACAAGCACATGTTTAACATGTTTTAAACATTTATTGTAACAAAAATATTCTTCCTCCTCATATACTCATATATTCCACATTCATTTGTAAAAATATCACCATTATTATATTATTAAAATAATATATTTAAATGAATTATTTTATCGAAAAAAGATAAAATATTAATTTTCAACAATTGTCACTTTAAAAATTTTCTCCATCTATATCCACGTAAAATAAATATTTTTCATCATAAAATCAATAATTAATTATTCACAAATAATATTACATAATCACAATATTAACAACCAGTAGGTTCGTGGAAAGAGAACTTTCCAATAAAATTTCTCCTTCTTGGCAATTAGGTGACCAAACCTCTCCTTAGATGAGAACTTTCTAGGCATTGCCAATAATGTTATCCAATAATATTATTTAGATAATATGAATTATTGTCTGATAATGGAAAATATTGTGTACGTGACAATTATTGAAACAACAATAATATAAAATATCAACGTAGCAATTATTGAATCAATAAAATAAAATATTGAACAATAATTCATCATAACAATTATTGAGTAATGCCTTCTTACGAAAAAAAAAATTATCATGCTTCATGAATAATACTACTCGTGAATAAGAAACTTCGTGAATAATAACTCATGAATAATAACTTCGTGAATAGTAACTCATGAATAAGAACTCATGAATAAGTAACTTCATGAATAGTAATTAAAAAAAATTGAATACTTTTATTTCATAAAATTCGGGTCTTACAATCTCCCTCCTTATGAAATTTCGTCCCCAAATTTACGTACACAGTATTTCAAAGAGTTGAGAATACCTTGTTTTCATTTCTGATTCTATCTCCCCAATATCATCATGATTTCTCCATTGCTCATCTCCTGTATTTCAGATATCATTCTAGAATACAGCTTCAAAACAAGGGTTAATTTAACAAATTAACATTTCACATAATATCCCGATATTATGATTGACCAACAAATAAGCTTAGGTAGGACACACTAGCGAAGAATTTGCTCATCTCTCCCCTCCTAGTTCTAATCCCGATCTCGCCAGAGATCATATCCCTAAACTCGATACCAAATGTAACTCGGACACCAACTTGTGTCAAGACCTCACATTGATACTATCGGTTTGCATCATTGCAGAAGCAGGCGTCCCCTACGGATGCGGCCGGTGCATCCCCCCCATAAACAGAAGTCACCAAATGAAAGGCTCGGGGCTCTTTACTTATAGCTCGATACCAAATGTGACCTCACGGTGCTTCAACCACAAAGACCTCACAATGGTACTATTTGTTTGCACTGCAAGAAACGGCGTCCCCTACGGAGAGTCCGGCAGGTGCATCCCCCATCAATAGGAAGTCACCAAATGAGAGGCTCGGGCTCTTTACTTATAAACTCGATACCAAATGTAACTCGGACACCAACTTGTGTCAAGACCTCAATTGATACCTATCGGTTTGCCATGCATGAGCAGGCGTCCCCTACGGAGAGTCCGGCTTGAGTGCATCCCCCATCAACGAAGTCACCAAATGAGAGGCTCGGGGCTCTTTACTTATAGCTCTGATACCAAATGTAACGACCCCAAAATAGGTCCATTCCATCCAACCCATTCTGAGTCGCCAAATATATGGTACGAAAAACAACTACAACTTTATTACAACAATTGTCGTACAAAATACAAAGAACACATATCTTTGTGAGTTTGGATACAAATATATACCAACTCAGAAGCGTCACAATGACACCTTACATAAAGGTATAGTCAAAAACTGCTTTTAGAAATTAGAATCTTTGGGAAGTGCTCAAGGAAACCTTCGTACATGGGAGGCCATGCTTTTAGGTTATGGTAGATATCATATGACCACAGAATTATCCTTGGTTGACCCAATAGACCCCAATGAAAAACGAGAAGATTACTATCATATTCTTCCCAATGGTGAGTCTTCTATTAACATATAATTATCTCCACTGTCTCTAATTGGGTATTATACTCCAAACAAACACCAAGATTATATAGGTAGTGCTTGTAAATATACTCAGCAAGTGGATGAGCACAACCATGTCTTATGATAACACGAGTTTGTATGTCATTAGACATCTTGTATGATAGTGACAAAACACCCTTCCAAAGTTGGGTTCGCCTCACCCTATTTAATTCACCAAAAATAACTATTAAATGATGTATAAAATACAACACATTAAAGTTCTCAATAAAATTATTTCCATACTCTTTAGGGAGAACCTCAACAACTATAGACCGTTTTATATTCCTTGTTATCCCCATTTCCAACCCAAATACACTTTTATTACACGAAAGGAATTGTGAAACAAAAAGGGTGAGCACAACTAGCTTCAATAAAGAATATTATGACTAAAGATAAATAAATTATCAATAGTCTTCATCGATGTAAATCGTAGATTTAGAACATATGGTAGATGATAAAACTTTTCAACCATAGTTGCGGTGGAATGAAGCAATCCATTAGAAGAGTCAAATAGACCATAAAATCTATTATCTTCTCTATGTTAAAAGTCCACCAACAATGTTTTATCCTTGTAACATCAATCAACAATTCCTTTCCACAATCATATGAATAACTCATAATCATAATTGTGATTCTAAATTCCTCTTCTCATCCGGAATGAAGATAATTTTCATCACCGTCTTTACTTGAAACATCAAATATCATGGTTATACCAAATCACGCCTCTGCTCATAATCATACTAATAAATTCATCTTTGCACCACAAGCCAAAGATATTCATCAACAGATTCATCTTTACACTACACTGAAAGCTAAAGATATTCAACAACAGTCATCTTTGCATTACGAGCCAAAGATATTCATCAAAATTCATCTTTGCACTACGAAAAGCAAAGATATTCAACAACAAGTTATCTTTGCATTACGAGCAAAAGATATTCATCAATAATTCATCTTTGCACTACTGAGATAAGATATTCATCAACAATGTGACGCCCCAAAATAGGTATACATCACCTATTCCGAGTTGTCAATACATGGTGCGAAACAACTACAACTTTATTATTACAACAAGAAACTGTGAGTTTGAATACAAATATTATCTTCAGAGACAATATCTATACTCAAATAAATCCTCATCACATTTATTGATACATTATTTTACAAAAATGGTGAGGACTACTAAACAACTCTCTCTAAACCTTCATTCCAAACCCCAGGCTACGTACTTCGCTTTATATTCTCGCCTCCCGAGAAGAAAAATGGAACAAAAAGGAAAAGGGTGAGCTCAACTAGCTCGATAAAGAATATTATGACTAAGATAATATACAACAAATTACCGTTAGTCTTCAACGAGGAAAAATCTAATAGAATACAATAGACAACAAATTTTAAATCAATATTCGCAGTGGAAATAATAATTCATTAGAAGAGTTAAGTAGAGAATGCAAACTACTATCTTCTATGTATGAATTTAAAAGTTCATCGTCTATCTTTTATCCCCAGTAACATCAATCAATATACATCCGAATCAAATATTCATCTTTGCACTACTGAGCCAAAGATATTCATCGATTAATCATGTTTCATATAAAACCATGCTCATCTTTGCACTACTACCAAAGATATTCTTCAGAAATCATTCATCTTTACTACTGGGCCAAAGATATTCAATAATATCATCATTTAAGACGAGGATGATGAAAATATTTTTAAAAACGAATCCAAAGAAAACAAAATGACAAGGATTAAGGATTAAGGATTAAGTACTTTGTTTTATCCACGTCCAAATATACCTCAAAAATAATCACGGTGGTGTAAAATTCAAGAATGATCAAAACATGGATACAATCAAAGCTAGTATCCGAGAATAGATATTTTGGACAAAAGAAGAAATTTCATTTTTCTTGAATAGTCTTAGTATCGTGAATAGTCTTGTATATCGTGAATAGTAACATAGCTCAAACACCAAAAGATAGAAATTCCACAAAAAACATCTTCACGCTTCATGAATAGTACTTGTGAATAGTAACTCGTGAATAAGAACTCATGAATAGTAACCCCTGACATGAAAAAGTTCCAAATTTGATAAAAAGTTCCAACCAATATTTCAAAGATAATGATATTGAAGAAATAATATCATTTGAGAAGAAAATAACATCCCTTACCTCGAAAGATTAGAACTTCTAGTTTGGAATCTAAAGGTATAGTCTTTGAAGGAACTTGCAGACCGCCTAACAATACTCAAAGTATACTCAAAATACTCACAAGAATACGCTCGATAATATAGAGAGAAAAAAACTTGATTTCACGGTGTGATTTTCAATTCTAACCTAAGCACCCTATTTATAGGAAATTCTTAGAACACACAAAAGCGAAAATTTAATAAATTAATAATATAATTATATAAATTTCCTACACATGCCTAGAATCTGATTTCACCCATCAAACACATGCCACATTCTAGAAAAAGTAAGAAAAACATTTTTCTAATTTTAAATATTTTAAACTTCCAAAAATCAATTATTTGAACTTTGGAACTTCAATAATTCATAATAAATAGCCCTTTCATTAGAAAATTCAATATCATGCGAGTTTTTATAGGAAATTCAATTCTCTAAAACTTTGCGGAAGAAAGTTTTCCAAATCCCAAATAGAAATTGACCAAATCCACAAACGGGCAATTTTACAAAATTATAATCAAATTTCGATCGATAAATTGGGTCCACCGAGCATGTTTAACATGTTTTAAATATTTATTGCAACAAAAATAATCTTCCTCCTCAGTATACTCATATATCCCACATTCGTTGTAAAAATATCATCATTATTATATTATTAAAATATAATAATATATTTAAATGAATTATTTTATCGAAAAAGATAAAATTTCAATTTTCAACAATTGTCACATTAAAAATTTTCTCCATCTATATCCACATAAAATTAATATTTTCCTCATCATATGAATCAATAATTAATTATTCACAAATAATATTACGTAATCACAATATTGATAACCAGGCGGTTCCTGGAAAGAGGGGCTTTCCAATAAGAATTTCTTCTTCTTGGCGCGCAAGCAATTAGGTGACCAAACCTCTCCTTAGGCAGAACTTTCTAGACATTGCCACTAATGTTATCTAATAATATTATTCGGATAATATGAATTATTGCTTCGATAATGAAAAATATTGTGTAATGACAATTATCAAAAACAACGAAATATAAAATATCAACGCAAAGAATTATTAACTCAATAAAATCTTTGAGCGAAGAATTACTGTAACCATTATTGAGTAGTGCCTTCTTACGTAAGAATCAATAATTGGTGCAATACCAGTGTCTTCTTGTGTTTTTAACCACCGGGTATTTTAACAATGATTAATGGTAATAACTACTGTAGTTATTTTTAAACCACTTATATTTGTCGCTTTCTTCATCCAATTAAACTTTCCATATGGGGCCCACACATGGTTAGCGCGCTGGTCAGCATTTAATATTCCCAAACGATCACGAATATTCCACGACCAAACGAATATTCCCCGACAACAATGAATATTTTATAACCACTTGCTTATTTTGAAGTATTTGCGTATTTTACCCTTAACTATCCACATTAATCAAATCAACCCTTACTATTTCAAAATAATAAATAGAAAAATTAAATTTCATTAATAATAAGTTGGGGTCTTACAACCTCCCTCCTTATGAAATTTCGTCCTTGAAATTGACGTCACGTACACGGTGTTTCAAAAGGTGAGGATACCTCGCTTTCATTTCCGCTTTCCAATTCCCGTGTCATTTCCTCTATAAGATGATTCCTCCACAAAACTTTAACTTGTGGGATGACCTTTGCTTGCGTAGGACATGCTCCTTCCTATCCAAGATCTTAACAGTACCTCCTCATACGTTAAGTCTTCTATTATTTCGTCCGGTTCTAACTCTATAACGTGGTTAGGGTCTTTCACATATTTACGGAAGTACGAGATATGTGAAACACATTATGAACACGAGACATACTCGAGGTAACGCAAGTCTATAGGCTACATTTCCTACTTCCGGTCAAGAATTTGAAATGGACCAATAAATCGTGGATTGAGCTTTCCTCTCTTCCCAAATCTTGTAACTCCCTTCCATGGAGCAATTCGCAACAATACATGATCCCCTACACTAAATTCCACGTCCTTTCGATGAAGATCCGCATAACTCTTTTGTCGATCTTGTGCCGTTTGTATACGTTGTCGAATCATTTGGATCTTTTCGGCAGTCATACATACTAACTCGGGTCCCAACAATGTTGCTTCACCCACCTCATCCCAACATATTGGAGAACGACATTTTCGTCCATATAATGCTTCGAATGGAGCCACACCTATACTTGCTTGATAACTGTTGTTGTAAGAGAATTCCACCAATGGTAAATACTTATCCCAACTACCCTTGAAGTCTAGGACACAAAGTCTTAATAGATCTTCAAGAGTTTGAATAGTCCTCTCTGATTGTCCATCCGTTTGGGGATGGTATGTCGAACTAAATTGCAAATCCGTGCCCATAGCTTTTTGCAAGCTAACCCAAAATCTTGAAGTGAATCTTGGGTCACGATCCAAAACTATGGATACAGGGCATGCCATGCAACCTCACAATCTCATTCACGTCATATACTAGCAAGACGTTCAAGTGAATAAGTCTCCGTGATCGGCAAGAAAATGAAAGCGAGACTTGGTTAATCTATCAATAATAACCCAAATAGCATTGATGCCTTGAGAAACCGTAGGAAGACCCGTAACTTAAATCCATGGTAATGTGTTCCCACTTCCATTTCGAATCTCAAGTGGTTGCAACGGACCCTTAGGTACCGGATGTTCCGCCTTTACACGTTGACAAGTTAAACACATTGAGATAAACTTTGCAATCTCTCTCTTCATATTGTTCCACCAAAATGTATGTCAAGATTACGATACATTTTAGTACTTCCGGAGATGGATTGCAAATGGTGTATTGTGTGCCTCCATCATAATCTTGTACTTCAAATCGAGTCGTTAGGAACACAAAGTCTAGAGTGGACTCAAGTATTCCTTCTTCATCAATTCTCGCTTAGGAATAGCTCCTTCTTGTACTTTCTTCTTCATACGACATCATTTCCGGGTTGAAGTGGCTTGAGCAACCTTAACTTTTCTATTGAAGTTGGCTCTATCGCGATACTTGACATCATCGCGCTTTCGTTCAAGCATATGATCTTCTACTCAACGCGTCACCTACCACATTCGCTTCCGGATGGTATTGAATAGTGTGGTCTTAATCTTTCAATAGCTCGAGCCAACGTCATTGCCGCGTGTTGAGTTCTTTTTGAGTGAAGAAATATTTAAGGCTTTTATGGTCCGAATATATCTCCACTTTCTTCCCATATAGATAGTGCCTCCATATCTTTAAGCTTAAACGATTTAACTTAACTCTAGATCATGAGTAGGATAATTCCTCTCATACTCTTTAAGTTGTCGCGAGGCATAGGCTATGACTTTCCCGTTGCATGAGAACACATCCTAACCCTTTGCACTCAAGCATCGTTGAGATTACAAATCCATCCGAACCGGATGGTATTGTTAGAAACAGTCTTAGAAATAAGTCTCCTCTTAAGCTCTTGGAAACTCTTCTCGCATTCTTCACTCCAAACGAATTTTGTATCCTTCCGAGTTAGTGAGTTAATGGAGTAGCGATTCGAAAAACCCTTCCACGAATCTTTGATAATAACCAAATAAGCCCAAAAAAGCTACGTCTTGATCCACCGACTTCGGTTGCTCCTAACTTTGTATTGCTTCAATCTTGGCCGGATCAACAGATACTCCATGTTTCGACACCACGTTGCCCAAGAAATGCTACTTCCTCGAGCCGAAACTCGCATTTCTTCAATTTGGCATATAGTTTGTTTTCACGAAGCCTTTGGAGTACCAAATAAATGGTGCTCATGATCTTCACGACTTTAGAAATATATAAGGATGTCATCAATAAAGACAACAACAAAGCCCGATCCAAATATTCCTTGAATACTCGGTTCATCATATCCATGAAAGCCGCGAGCATTAGTCGAATCAAAAACATGACTAAGAATTCATAATGCCCGTCTCGAGTTCTAAAAAGCGCCTCTTTGGAATATCCTCGCCTAATCTTCACCGATGATATCCGAACGAAGATCGATTTTGAAAAGAATTGTGTCCTTGAATCGGTCAAACAAGTCATCAATACGAGGTAGAGGATACCTATTCTTGATGGTGAAATGATTCAATTCCGATAGTCAATACTGAAGTCGCATACTCCCGCCTTTCTTCTTTACTGAATAAAACAGAGCACCCCAGGAGATGTACTTGGGACGAATGAAACCGATGTCCAACAATTCACGTAGTTGGACCTTTAACTCTGAAGTTCAATAGGAGCCATTCGATATGGGGTTTTAGAAATGGGCTTTGTACCAGGTTCAAGATCAATAAAGAATTCAACTTCACGTTACGGGGGTAGGCAAGGGAAGTTCTTGAAAATCGTCGAGAAAGTCAATAACAACAGGAATATTATTCTAATTTGGCGTGTCTTTATTCAAATCCATAACATGGGCTAAGAAAGTTTGACATCCGTTTTTCAATAAACGAATAGCTTTATGATTAGATATGACGGTGATTGATTTTAATGGTTTAGTTGCTTGAATTAAATACAACGGGTTGGTTAGGAATATGAAAACTAACAACCTTACGAAAACAATCAATTTTGGCATGATGAGTAGTTAACCAATCAATCCCTAAAATCACATCAAAAGCAAGTATCTTTAAAGAGATAAGGTCAACGGGTAAGGTAATGGTGCCAACTTGAATCAAACAAGATTTATAAACAATGGATATGATGAAAGTTTCTCCTAACGGAGTTTCCACAGATAGGTCAAAGTCTAATTTCTCCGAGTCAAGTTTAAACGTTGAGCACATGCAGGAGAGATAAGAATGAATGGGTATGCCAGATCAAGTAAGGTATAAACTTCGCAATAATTTATAAATAGCTTACCCGTGATCACCTCGTTTGGGTTCCTCACATTTTGACCAGTCTTAACAAACGCTTCTTCCGGGAATTGTTGACTTTGACTTTTACTGGAGACGATCTTTTGAGTCACCGTCCCCGCCGAACTAGGTTTCGCTACCGTATAATCTCGAGCGATATGTCCTTCTTTTCCACAATTATAGCATACCTTGAATGTTGTGGGCGCTTTGGACCGATATGTCCCTCTTTTCCGTATTTGTAGCATATGATGGGTGGTCGTTCTCCTCCTTAGAACCGATTCTTTGTCGGCCTTTATCGTCTTCACATAGTCGTTGTTAAATCTCCTTTTTAAAATCTCCTCTGACTCGCTTCTTCTATTTTCATGGCCATGATTACCACCAGAGTGGTTACCATTTTTGTCCGTCTGTTTCCTTCTCCGTTTGGTTATCATTATTCTATCGATCATTATCTCCGAGTACGATCCTCGGTTATGGTCCCTTGGTTGAATATACTCGTTATCTCGCTCTAACAATTGAGCCACATTAACAACATCTGAATAGAGAGAAAATTTATGAGAAATGAGATATTGTCGTTGTTAGATTTGTAATATTCAAGAACGCAATCAAATTGCAAAATAATGCGGAAGCGTGTAAAAATCAGAGTTTAAAAATTTACAAACCATATACCCGGATCACCCTTTATGCATAATTATTAATTAAACGAAAAGATAAAGAATAAAATCATACCCTTGAAGATCGAGCTTCTCGAATACAAGTTCACCTCCAAATCCTTTCGCGTTCAACTTGAATCTACTTAGGGTTTTGTTCCTTCCTTTGATCAACGTTAGCCACCCAAATGTTTGGCCTCTGAGGTGATCCACCAAGGAAGAAGAAAATTCAAGAAGAAGGGTGGTTGGCTAATGTGGCGCCCCAAAATTAGGTATCGTCACCCATCTTGGGTCGCCACTTACATGGTACATAAATTCAAATACAACTTACTTAATATAAGCGTAGTACAATACTGACATATAAATCGTGAGTTTGAATACAAATTTTGTCTACTAGATATTATACAAACTCAAAAGGAGTCCTCATTATAGCTATTATCACACTATTTCACGAATAGTGAGGACTACTAATCTTGTCCTCTCGACCATTACTTACTTCCCGACTGTCTCCAAATATGTTCTCATTTCAAGAGAACAATGAAAGAAAGGGTGAGCTCAACTAGCCCGATGAAATATTATGACTAAGATAATGCGAATAAATTATCATTAGCCAACAAAGTGATGTTAAACCGATAAAATACAATAGACAACCAGTTTAATCTGCGGTGAATTAGCAATCCATTAAAAGAGTCAAGTAGAGAATAAAGTCTACTATCTTTTAGGTTTTAAAAGGTTTTCATCAATTTTTATCACGAGACTCGACAATAAATAAACCACCACATCTAATCATCCACGTATCACGGTCAAGGATTTTCATCAAATTATCAATGGTCATGACTATACCTTAGATCACCCCCGGTCATAATCATACCAAAAACTATCCATCATCTGCATTACAGAACATCGAGGACTTTTGTCACATCATTTATATCAAGTCATGATTATACCGAATGATCCTCTGGTCATAATCATACTAAGTTCATCTATGCACGTAAGCGAAAGATAACATAATATAACATGAGGATGATGACAATGACATAATAATTCAATAAAACAAGTTCAAGAATTATTTAATCCATGAATTATTAACGTCCCAAATTGTCAACACGATCTTTGTTTAGTAGAGTAAAATTCAAGAATGATTAGAAGAATATTTTCATGAAAAGATATCTTTGATGAAACGCAAATATCAAGGATATTCTACTAATTTCATGGAGTATAGAAGTCAAAGTTTTAACCAATTTGGGTATAATAAAGAATGGAATAACAAAAGAAATCACCATGCATGCGGTTTCCCATAGGCGAGGTTATTCCAACGTAATAATAATAACGGAACCAGTCGTGAAATTCACACCAAGCGGATGTTCCAACATGAATAATAAAGATGGAACCCGGATCCGGTGTAAAACACATGATAGGATATTCAAATGAATGATAAAATTTTAACCAGTGTCCCAAAAAACACATGATGCAGGATGTTCCAACGTAATAATAAAAAGCGGAACCAGTCCTGTAAAACACATGCAGACGTGATGTTCCAATGAATAATAGAAGAATGTCACCAAGTATAGGGTAAACCATGCATATACGGTTATTCCAATGTAATAAATAAGAATGGAATAACATAAGGATTTCACCAAGTATAGGATATCTGCATATACAAAGTTATGTATAGGGTATATCACTTTTACAAAGTTATTCCAATGAATAATAGTAAATGGAATAACGTAAGTTCTCTTCAAGAAGAAAGAATAACACCCCTTACCGTAAAAAAAACCTGAATATAGAAGTAGTGAAGTAGCAGAATACTCTTCTTCTTCTATAATTTTCTCTCTATATAACTTCTCTCTATAATTTCTCTCTACAGAGTTTCAATGAATTAAATAAGAAAATAATGAAGGAATGAGCTTATTTATAGGAAAATGGAATGCATAGTAACTAATCCATGAACGGTCCAGATTGATTTACTTTAATCTGACGGTCCATATTTAAAGAAAAATCTTTTAAATAAAATATAATATATTCTATTTATATAAAAACATTTTACTATACAAACACTATGCAATACTATGCAAAATACTATGCAAAACACTATGCAACACTATGCATAATAAAATATAATATATTCTATTTATAGAATAACTTTAATAAAGTATTCTATTTTATATAAAAGATGTTTCATTTTTATTACGTTAATAATACGAATAAAACAAAACGTCATTATCGCTTATAATAATTCATATTATTAATCGACAATAATGGAATCAAACCGAGTGACTTCTCACATAGGCATCAATAATCAATACCGGTGTCTTACTTATGCAACCACACGTATTCTTTGTACTTTTACTACCGAGTAGTTCAACAATGTCAACGGTAAAACTTCCGCTTTTTTTTAATAAAATATTTTGTCATTTTCACTCAATTAACAATAATTACATTGTAGGGTCCACCAATGATTGAGCCACATACGAATATTCCCTGCTAAACCAAATATTCCCCAGACCAATCGAATATAATATAACCACTTGCATACTTTGCAAAATTTATAAATACTACCCACAACTATAATATTATCTCAAATTCACACCATAATATTAAAAATTATTTCACAAAAATTTAAATCTTTATTGATAAAATCTGGGGTCTCACAATCTCCCTCCTTATGGAATTTAAGCCCTCGAAATTAGGGTGCGATACACAGTATGATAAAGAGATGAGGATACCTTGAATACCTTTATTGTTAAAAATATTAAATTCATCTTCGTAATCCGCCAAAGATATTCATTAACAATTCATCTTTGCACTCTGAGTGCCAAAGATATTTATTAACAATTCATCTTTATGTACTACAAGCCAAAGATATATAAATCGTAAAACCAATAATCTTTGAGACTCGACAATAGTATCACAACCATGAATTATCCATGCACTATCTTTGGGCTAAGGATATTCGTGTTTTCAATTACTGGTCATGATTATACCGAATAATCCGTGGTCATAATCATACCAAGTCTATCAATGCACTACTGACCAAAGATGACTTTTACCACATCCATGAATTAATATTTCATTCTTTGAGACTCACTTCAATAATTAATCCATATCATCGAATCATCCACGCTTTTCTGAGGCGAGGATATTCATTAGTATCGTGACCACGAATTATCCATGCACTTTACTACCAAAGATAATCGTGTATTCATTAAGATCACGACCACAAATTATCCATGCACTACTACCAAAGATAATCGTGTATTCATTAGTATCACGACCACAAATTATCCATGCACTACTGACAAAGATAATCGTGTATTCATTAGTATCACGACCACAAATTATCCATGCACTACTACCGAAAGATAATTGTGTATTCATTAGTATCACGACCACAAATTATCCATGCACTACTACGGCGAAGATAATTGTGTTTTCAATTACTGGTTATGATTATACCGAACAATCCTCGGTCATAATCATACCAAGTCCATCTATGCACTTCTGAGCCACGTATTGACTTTCAACATAATATAAGCATGAGGATAATGATATAAAGAATCAATCAAATGAGATAAAGGATAAATATTAAACATTTATAATATAATTTATCCAGATTCAAGAATATCCCCATGTTATCAATCACTTAATAATCTCATAATCTAATAACATTAATATTATAATAATATTTTAATCACTTCTTAAATTTATAAACAATTTATCTCAATTGTTTACGCTTTACCATATAATGCATTTAATCATTCAAAATGCCATACTCATAAAATATCATCACCAATTATCAAATCCTCATCAAAAATATGCATATATTCTATATAGGATTCTCTAGCCATAAAATCCTATTTTCAACTTTGTTACTTCACATAACATATTTAACTCATATGTTCGTAACTAAACTATTTTCATGAAAAATACCAAATTAGTCCCAAAAATATTTCTTTTCTGGGATTTAGCATAATATAGTCCCATAATGAAAATATATTTTTCTCGGAATTTTTAAAATTCATTTACTATTTTTCAAAAATTAATTTCTAATTAATTCCTTAAGAAATTAGCTACCTCAAGTTTAACTCCAAAAATTCCCAAATCTTGGCAGGATCTTACACATGTTAACGTGAGCTTCTAGTTTAAATTTCATGGTCATCGGAGTTATAGAACTCCGGTTATAGCATTTTTCGTCGGAAAAACCTAAATATTGAAATAGTCATAACTTGCTCATTTTAAGTCAGAATGAGCTCATTTTTATACAGGAGGTACTTTATACCATATACCTTCATGTCCCAAAAGGCCAGAATTTTTCTCATAATTTAAATGGCCGAAACAGCCTCTCTAAAATCATGGCAGAAGCTTTTTTCGGTTTTTGCAGCTTTGCACTCCTTTGCTAAAATCGGTCCACACAAAAATCTACAACACCTTTTCCAGTAATTCCACTTGGATTAGTTAGGTAACTCATAGATCTAACTCTAGGACTTGACCACATTCAAAAATTCAAAATAGAATAGGAGATATGGTCTATTGAATTTCATGTTACGTTTTTCACCAAAATCTGATTTTCAACTCTTTGTGATTTCTAAGAAACTTTCATGTTTTCACATAATAACCAACATAACTCATCATAACACTTACTAATACTTCATATACCCATGATTTTCATTAGTCCAATGCTTTTATTATGACTTTCATCATAATCCTCGTAAATGATCCTTTTAGTTGATTTAAATATTTGAGGGTTTAAGAAATGGGTTTTGTCTTTGGGTCAATAAAAATTCGATTTCACGCTCTAAGTAGGCTAAGAAGTCTTCAAGAATACGCCAAAAATTTATTAATGATAGAAATATCATTCAAAATCATTACTCTCGTCCAAGACTTGGATAAGTCGTCACATTAATACCAACGGTGACTTCTATCCCTTAACTCGATAAAGACCTCACAATGATACCTATCAACTTGCCATCTTCAGTCACGACGTCGCCTACAGAAAGTCTGGCTTCGGTGCATTCCACACAAGGAAGTTAACAACGAAAGGATCGGGGCTCTTTACTTATGGCTTGATATAACAGTGATTAACTTTAGGGTTTAGAATTAGTATATAAGGGTTGGTTAGGAATATGAAAGCTAACAACCTTACAAAAAAGAATAATGATAGTTTAATCAATCGTTTTAAAAAATTACCTCAAAGGCAAGTATTTTCAAAGAGATAAGATCGTGAAAGTGTTTATTTGAAACAACAAGATTAATAAACAGTGGAGGTAACGAAGGTTTCTCCCAACGAAGTTTCAATAGATAAATCAAAGTCTAATTTTTCCGGAGTCAAATTTAAACATTGAACACAACTAGGTAGAATAAAAGAGTGGGTAGAACTTGTATTGAATAAATTATAGACTTCGTAATAATTTATAATTAATTTACCCGTGCTAACTTCGTTCGGGTTACCCACTTTTTGAGAAGTCACGAAAAACGCTCTTCCTGAAACCACCGACTTTGTTTTGTCCGTATCCGCCTTTGGTGCCATTATCCCAAATTGGACTTGACTTCACTATACGACAAAATCGAGCTAAATGACCTTCTCTCTTGAAATTTCCACTTATTATCTTTACCATGATTACCAATCAAAGTGGTTACCATTCTTAGCATGATAATTTCCCCACGATGGTTATCATTGTTACGATAGCCTGAATTGCCACCGATATGATTATTATTGTGTTGTTGGTCGTTACCTTTTGTTTGAAATTTTGAATCAACACTCTCATGTGCTTTATTGCTTATCTCAAAGATTTTCGGATGTCATTCTCAAACACCGTCACAAAACAAGGGTTAATTAACATATCACCTATTATCCCTATATACGTGACCAATTAAATAACAAATAAATTTATGTAGGTCGTCTTAGCGAAGGAATTCCCCGTCTCTCCCCTCCTAGTTCTTATCTCACATCTCGGCCGGGGATCATATCCTAAGCTCGATACCAACCGTGGCGCCCCCAAAATTAGGTATCGTAACCCATCTTGGGTCGCCACTTACATGGTACATAAATTCAAATACAACTTACTAATATAACGTGTCAGTATACAATACGACATAAAGCGTGAGTTTGAATACAAATTTTGTCTACTAGATATTATACAAACTCAAAAGGAGTCCTCATTATAGCTATTATCACACTATTTCACAGAATAGTGAGGACTACTAATGCTGTCCTCTGGACCATTACTTCGTTCCCCGACTAGTCCCATTATGTTCTCATTTCCTGAAGAGAACAATGAAAGAAAGGGTGAGCTCAACTAGCCCAATGAAATATTATGACTAAGATAATGCGAGAATAAATTATCATTAGCCTTCAACGATGTTAAACCGATAAAATACAATAGACAACCAGTTTAATCTGCAGTGAATTAGCAATCCATTAAAAGAGTCAAGTAGAGAATAAAATCTACTATCTTTTAGGTTTTAAAAGGTTTTCATCAATTTTTATCATTTGAGACTCGACAATAAATAAACCACCACATCTAATCATCCCTCGTACCACGGTCGAGGATTTTCATCAAATTATCAATATGGTCATGACTATCTTAGAATCACCCCAGTCATAATCATACCAAAAACTATCCATCAACGCATTACAGGTACTCGAGGACTTTTGTCACATCATTTATATCAAGTCATGATTATCTTAGAATGATCCCTCGGTCATAATCATACTAAGTTCATCTATGCACGTAAGCGAAAGATAACATAATATAACATGAGGATGATGACAATGACATAATAATTCAATAAAACAAGTTCAAGAATTATTTAATCCATGAATTATTAACGTCCAAATTGTCAACATGATCTTCGTTTTTGTGAAAGTAAAATTCAAGAATGATCGGAAGAATATTTCCATGAAAAGATATGGATGAAACGCAAATATCAAGGATATTCTACTAATTTCATGGAGTATAGAAGTCAAAGTTTTAACCAAATTGGGTATAATAAAGAATGGAATAACAAAAGAAATCACCATGCATGCGGTGCTTCAGATGACAAAGTTATTCCAATGTAATAATAATAACGGAACCAGTCGGTGAAATTCACATCGGCGGGATGTTCCAATGAATAATAAAGATGGAACCCGGATCCGGTGTAAAACACACGAGATAGGATATTCCAACGAGAATGATAAAAAGCGGAACCAGTCCTGTGTAAAACACATGCATGTGATGTTCCAATGGAAGAATAATAAAAAAGGAACCGGTCCGGTGTAAAACACACAGATGTGATGTTCCAATGTAATAATAGAAGAATGTCACCAAGTATAGGGTAAATCACAGATACAAAGTTATTCCAATGAGAATAAATAAGAATGGAATAACATAAGGATTTCACCAAGTATAGGATATCGCATATATACGAGGTTATGTATAGGGTATATCACTTTTACAAAGTTATTCCAATGAATAATAGTAAATGGAATAATGAAGTTCTCTTCAAGAAGAAAGAATAACACCCACTACAAGTAAAAAGAACCTAATATAGAAGTAGTGAAGTAGCGAGAATACTCTTCTTCTTTCTATAATTTTCTCTCTATAAACTTCTCTCTATAATTTCTCTCTCTAGAGTTTCAATGAATTAAATAAAAAATAATGAAGGAATGAGCTTCATTTATAGGAAAATGGAATGCATAAGAATTAATCCATGAACGGTCAGCATTGATTTACTTTAATCGACGGTCCATATTTAAAGAAAAATCTTTTAAATAAAATATAATATTTCTATTTATATAAAACATTTTACTATGCAAACACTATGCAATACTATACAAAATACTATGCAACACTATGCATAATAAAATATAATATATTCTATTTATAGAATAACTTTAATAAAGTATTCTATTTTATATAAAAGATGTTTACATTTTATTACGTTAATAATACTGAATAAAACAAAAGCGTCATTATCATTATAATAATTCATATTATTAATCGACAATAATGGAATCAAACCGTAGTGACTTCTCACATAGGCATCAATAATCAATACCGGTGTCTACTATGCAACCACACGTATTCTTTATACTTTTACTACTAGAGTAGTTCAACAAAGATCAACGGTAAAACTTCCGCCGTTATTTTAATAAAATATTTTGTCGTTTTCTCACTCAATTCGACAATAATTACATTTATGGGGTCCACCAATGATTGAGCCATTGTCACGAATATTCCCTCGCTAAACCGAATATTCCCAGCCAATCGAATATAATATAACCACCACTTGCATACTTTGCAAAATTTATAAATACTACCCACAACTATAATATTATCTCAAATTCACACCATAATATTAAAAATTATTTCGTCAAAATTTAAATCTTTATTGATAAAATCTGTGGTCTCACAGCTAAACCCTAGTTTTTCTATCTCTATAGAAAAGGTGTACTCTCCCAACAATTGGAATTATGTCGTTGTTGAAAAAATCAACAACCCCAATCACCCATAATAAGACTCCTCTTATTAATAGATGTGGACAACCCACCTTAACAATTAAGGAATTGGGTTTTATTTAATTAATTAAATTCTTTTAATTAATTAAGCTCCCTAATCTTATTAGGGATAATTAATTAAACTCCTTTAACTAATTTAACCTCCTAATCTTATTAGGAATAAATGAGAAATACTTATATTAAATTAATTCCTAAACTCTTTTAGAAATTAAAATAATAATAATTGTAATAACATTAATAAGACTCTCTTATTAATTTATATTTAATATTTCTAAAATATTAAATAATAAATATTAAGCTATTTAATTTATTCTATCACCATAGATTAAATTAAATATACTTAACATATTATTACGATTATGCCATTAACTTCTTAAATAATTATTCTTCCTTTTATGGTGTTACCCTTTAGGTTCTCCATATTAAATCGGTTGTGAATAAATCAATTAGAACAATTCTAATCTTATTTAAATAAATAAATTAAACAATTTATTTAAATAAATAATATTTATTCTACTGATAGGGATAAGCCTCCCTAACGATCAACGACTTTCCGGATAATATAGATTTCAACATTAATCATAAAAGAACCTTTGAGTAAATAGTTACAAGTCAATTCAATCCTTCCACCATACAATGTCCCAATTAAATATAAGACATGGAATTACTGTCAAGTCTTATTTTATTTAATTATATGTATTTCGACTCTTAAATGCACAACTCCAAATAATGCAAATTAGAAACTCCTTTCTAATTTCATTCTGCCTTGGCCAAGGACTCCTGGGTTGTCATTTATCGAATCACATAGACATTTCTTTCTTTTATTGAAGTGGTAGATTCTTTATTGATCATACATTATCTCCATGTACAACTTATTATACCCAAGCATACCCTTTGATATACCCTAAGGGTCTTAAGGAATAAGTCAAAGTATAACTCATCATACACAAGATACTATGATGATCTCAAGTCCAAGGATTACTTGTACTACTATCACTACAGGAATTCCTATTGACAGCAAATAAAACTCCATTAGGTATTCCTTAGCGAGCCACGTTCGATGAAACTTATTCTCTAATAAGAACCTACATACTTGCTTTAGTGTCTCCACACAAATGATCATGAGATCAATCATCCTCATCCAATGAAAAAGACGGCGTATGTACCAATCTATCCGGATTCACTAATCCCCAATTTAGTAATCCAATGATTGGGAACTATTTTAGTTTTAAGCTTTCTAAGAATTTAGATCTCATTAGAATGATCATCATCATTATTCTAAAAGCATTGCTTAAAACTATGGGTTTATCACATATTATAAAACAAAGATCATGTAGATAATTAAAAGCCTTTAAATATAAATTAATACTTTTTATTAATAAATGAATAAGATTGTTACAAAGTATATGCTTTATCATCAAACATGATTGGCTTGTGTGCATATTACTTTCAATCTCCCACTGCACTAAAGCCAATCGTCATGGTAACTCATACTCTTCTTCTCTAAGTGACGATTATCCTGCTTTGTTGGATAAGCTTTAGTTAATGGATATGTAATGTTGTTTATGAGAGTCCACTATCTCTATAGTGATTTCCCATCTTTCAATGATTCTTATAATCAAATGAAAGTGCCACAACACATGTTTAGATCCAAGATGAGACTTGGGAACTATTCCTGAGTTACAGAATGAACTTTTAATCCAAACAATCAACTTGCGACTTCATTTATAGCTATATACTTTGTCTTTATCACTAAATCAAAGAACTCTTTCTTTGTTTGGAACCTTTCCAATTCAACGCACCAATGCTCAAGGTAACACTTTACCTTAAAGTGGATTTTCGATCGTCTTGGTCTCATCTCGAAAACTTAAGTCCGTAAAAGCCCTCTAGTTTTAATTCGGACCCACCATGTATGATCACATCCTTAGTCTTTGGTTAAGAACTTTAAGATGTTTTTCACTACCGACTCACGTTGAACTTCTCCGAAATATGACCGATCAACATCGGTCTCGTATATTTCATTGCATACATGATTGTCACTCATGCGACCTCTCTTTTCGTGAGTCCGTGGGGACTATTAAGAGATATACACTCCATAGCTCATCGACATGAGACATCTCTTGAGTTTGCCATGCTAAACGACTTTAGCATCAAATGAATATACGTTCAAGGGTTAAGTCGAGCATCCTCTTGTATCTATCTATATAGATTTTATCCCCAATTAAGATACTCTTCCCAAATCATTCATGGAGGAATGTTTAGACAACTTTATCTTTACCGATTGTAGCATTAGTATGTCATTCCTTATCCGTAGTATATCAACATATAATATTAGGAATGTCACGATGCTCCCATCGACCCTTTGTACATACTTTAGAACTCTTACCTCATCGTATGTAACTCTAGATCATCATCTTCTATGATGCGTACCTCATCATCATCATCCATGATGAATCCATACCTCCTAGGTATCTTCTTTACTATTCCGCATTTACGATTATCTTGTGTGGTACAATAGGTCTATCTATAGGTTCCTCTTATTTGACTTATAGTGTTTTGTGGTTCTTGAACTCTTCAAGATCTATTATCCTCCCACTAGCCCTTTCAATGATAAACACCTTTATCTTTAGAAGGAAGCGTGTTTATGAATAAACACCTTTTGCTAAGTAGGATCATAGAACATTTACCCTAAACTTACTTTAGGATGTCCCACAAATCTGTATTTGTCAAATCTTGTCTCAAGCTTATCCTTTGAAACCTTTTTCACATAAGTTGGACAACCCCTTATCTTAACATACTTAAGATTAGGAATCCTCCATGTCCATAACTTTTATGGAGTCTTGGGGCTGGATTTTGAGGTTACCTTTTCGTAGATATGCAGTCATTTCTAGGACATGATCCTAGAAGGATACTGGAATGTCGGTAAAATCATTATGGACCGCACCATGTCCAACAAGGTACGATTTTTCCTTTAGATACATCAATCAATTATTAAATGTCGATGTGTCCATTATGAGAAAAACCATTTGAGATGATCTAGAAACTTATTGCACAAGTATTCCTTCCTTGATCCGATCAAAGAATCCTAATACTTTGCCAATTTGTTTCACTTTTGAATTCTTTGAACCTTTCAAATGATTCACACTTGTATTTCAGCAAATACACACATTCAACTCTTTGAATGATCATCTCATTTTCTTATACTAATTTGTTCAATATGCAAAATTATTTTCATGTAAGTCAAGTATACAAAATTTATTAAGTAATATTCCATTCTATACAAAACATTATTATTATAAATAGAACAACAATTGTTCTTAATTATAATACCAAAGATTTCATTGTCCAATCAATAAAATGGAAATAATATTTTTAACAAGAACCGAATACAATAACAACTTATTGACTTAATAGATTTGCCTTCGTAGGCATTGCTAAACTATAAGTTTACTATGGCTAATCAAAGAACCTTTGCTTCATTTTCCACACATAAGATTACTTATCTTTGTTTAACTTTCTACTTCGCTTGGTCCCTTCATAAATCTATATTTATGATAACCAAAATCAGTATCCAATACCCAAGTAGAACCTTGACTTAAAGAAAAATTATTTTAAATCATGGACAAATTTGTATTTATAAATCAAACTTCACTAAGCTTCTTTGGTTAGCCTCTGCAAGATGCTTCTTCGCAGCTTCTTTCCAAAGGTCGAGGCTTATTGTAGTGAAAGCAAACTCCTTTGCTATCCGTGACGCTTTTGTTCTTATTATCCTTTGTTTATGCCTTTCTATTTACCTTCTTTGAATCGTTCTTCTTTTCGAAGATCCTTTGGCCCCTACCAAGAAGACATGGCCTTTCTTGGTTGAAAAGTGACTCTCAACATTTTTCAACATGTTAAGCAAATCAACAGACGATATCTAGCTTGTTCATATGAAAAATTCACAACAATTGTGAAAGGAGTCCCGGAGTGAGTGCAAGATCAAATCTTAGCTTAACTCTCAATCCATGACAAAACCTCATTGTCTAATTAATTAATCAAATTGATTATGTTAAGAACTTTTTGTCTGCATTATATAGTGCCATTGGCCATTCTAGATCGTAAGAGCTCCTTAGATATCTCGATATCAATCGGTCCTACTTTCCTCACCATCAACTACTTGATGTGCGGGAATATAGTAGGAGCATCCATAGTTTCATCTTGACGCCAAGCTCAATTCTTTCATGGATGTGAGCATGATGCATTGAGCCAACTGTGCATCATCTTGCCACTTTCTAAAAGTAGCAATGTCTTCCTCGTAGGCATTGTCTGCAACCATTGCGAGGGATAAAGGCGACATGGACATAAGATAGCTTTTTCAAATATGAGAACTATTCTCATATTCCTTAACCAATCCATTTAATACGGTCCAGCTTAAATAACATTTAATATGTTTCGCAGATGATAGTAATTAAGACATTGTAAAATTTTGTAAATGAATTTGTATTTAACAACATTTTAACATACATTCTTTTATTAATTACCAAAATAATTTAGGTCTTGTTTTAAATTGGTATCTCCCACTATTTTCTTCAAACTATATTACCTCACTTATATAGTTCTAAGCAAAATCTAATTAAAGATTTGCTAGTGAGAATAAGGATCCCATTTCAAATGTATATAGCCTTGTGGTGACACAACAAACTATATATAAATAAATAGGTAGACAACTTTTGTCAATTACATCAACTATGCAACTCCTTGTATTTTGCCTCTTAGATTATTTTGATCAGTGGTGGCACATCCGAATCAAAATTATCCAAGTTAAGTCCGACTCTAGCACTCCATATATTCAAAAAAAAAAATATCATCCTTGTGGTGACACAACAAAACAATATTGTTCAATTTTCTTTATAAGCATCAAATGTGATAAATTAACATCTTAAATACTTAATACTTGCCTTGTGGTGACACAACAAACTCATATTAAATATTTAATACTCTATTAATTTTATCATGCTAGAAGGTGACGCTCGATATTCCAAATATCTTTGAGCGCTTAGGACTTAATATAAAAATTGAGGGTTTTGTTATTAATTTGTCTCATCTTGTTTAGCTGCATTATATATATATATATAAAATACGCGTCGTATTAATTAACATGCGAGCATGTTTGCATAATATATAATATATATATAATAAGCATACACATATAGAATACTATATTCTACCCTTGATTGATTATGGACTTTTATTCTAGTTTGGTTCACTAGAGCCACCAAGTGAACCAAAAGGTCAAATCTTAGGGGTGCAAGAAATAATATTTAAATATAACTATTACATTTAAACCTTGGCTCTATTACAAATCGGGTCTTCAAGCGCTTCCTTGCTCTTTGATCTCCAATTTTTCAAAATAATTCTAATTATTCCTATTACAAAACTATTTTAAAATAAATAGAAACCTTGATCGTGATCGAGGGAAAGTACATAGGAGGAGATAGAATTTACATTAAGAAAAATTAGAGAAGACGAGGTACGCAGACCCATTTAATAAAACCCATACATTCATGCATCCAACTAAAATAAAATCCAATCGCATTGGTCAATAGTCCATAATCAATCTCATTTATTATCATACACATCACCATACGCATCAATAAATAACATTCATCTCATGAATAATAAACATTTAATATATATATTGATATCATTTAATGGGCAAATTTAGTTAGTATAAAATCTATTTTGAATAAAAATAAACTCCTTTATTTAAATCCAAATTTAAATCAAAATAAAATATTTTATTTTAATTTATCATATTTTGAATAAAATAAACTATTTTATTTTAATCAAAATCTTTAATCAAAATAAACTCCTTTATTTTAATTAATTATGGAATCCAATTCCATATATATAAAAATCTTTAATTAAAATAAACTCTTTTATTTTAATTAATTATGGAATCCAATTCCATGTAAAAAAAAATCTTTAATTAAAATAAACTCTTTTATTTTAATTAATTATGGAATCCATTCTATGTAAAAAAAAATATTAAAGGAAACACGGATTATCTTTCCTATTCATAAATAAACTCCTTTATTTTGAATAATATGAAATCTTATTCCATATTTAAATAAACTCCTTTATTTAAGGAAACACGGATTTTCTTTCCTATTCACAAATAAAATCTTTTATTTTGAATAATATGAAATCCTATTTCATATCTAAATAAACTCCTTTATTTAAGGAAAGATGGATTTACTTCCCTATTCACAAATAAACTCCTTTATTTTAGGAAAAATAAAATCCAATTTTAACTCCAATTAGTTATCATGGAATCCAATTCCAACTCTAATTAGTTAAGATGAAATTCTAATTTTAAAATTAAAATAAATTTTATATTTTAATATTAAAATAAACCTTTTATTTTAAAATTAAAATTAACATTTTATTTTAATTATAAAATAATTAAGAATAATATATATATATAGTATATATATATATATAACTATTATATATATATAATATAATAATCAATATATATATATATATATATATTATATAAAACCGTGCCCCCTTTTTAAAAGGAAACCTGCCATGTTTTTGAAAAAAAAATCTGGCACCCACGTGATTTAATATGTTATAATATAATGTATTACAAGTTAACTTCCTTGCTATTTAATTTAATTTTCCGGCATGACCACCGATTTCCGTGCGTTTCTGTTTATTAAAACCGTGCATTACAATTACATTGGCATGCCTTATGTATTTGCTGTACCTCGTTCGCTCGACGTGAAACGAACACGCAACCTTCTCGATTCGAGTCGATTACCATCATCATTTAATTACGGATCCGGTTTTTTTTATATTTAAATTTTATACAATAAAATTATGCCCAATTAAATTGTTCTAAACACATATCAATATACATATTAAATTAAAACAATTAATAATTTGCATAAAGGTTTGGCTCTGATACCACTGTTAGATTTGTAATATTCAAGAACGCAATCAAATTGCACAATAATGCGGAAGCGTGTAAAAATCAGAGTTTAAAAATTTACAAACCATATACCCGGATCACCCTTTATGCATAATTATTAATTAAACGAAAAGATAAAGAATAAAATCATACCCTTAAAGATCGAGCTTCCTCAGGTACAAGTTCACCTCCAAATCCTTTCGCGTTCAACTTGAATCTACCGGGGTTTTGTTCCTTCCTTTGATCAACGTTAGCCACCCAAATGTTTGGCCTCTAGAGGTGATCCACCAAGGAAGAAGAAAATTCAAGAAGAAGGGTGGTTGGCTAAACCCTAGTTTTTCTATCTCTATAGAAAAGGTGTACTCTCCCAACAATTGGAATTATATCATTGTTGAAAAAATCAACAACCCTCATCACCCATAATAAGACTCCTCTTATTAATAGATGTGGACAACCCACCTTAACAATTAAGGAATTGGGTTTTATTTAATTAATTAAATTCTTTTAATTAATTAAGCTCCCTAATCTTATTAGGGATAATTAATTAAACTCCTTTAACTAATTTAACCTCCTAATCTTATTAGGAATAAATGAGAGTACTTATATTAAATTAATTCCTAAACTCTTTTAGAAATTAAAATAATAATAATTGTAATAACATTAATAAGACTCTCTTATTAATTTATATTTAATATTTCTAAAATATTAAATAATAAATATTAAGCTATTTAATTTATTCTATCACCATAGATTAAATTAAATATACTTAACATATTATTACGATTATGCCATTAACTTCTTAAATAATTATTCTTCCTTTTTATGGTGTTACCCTTTAGGTTCTCCATATTAAACCCAGGTTGTGAATAAATCAATTAGAACAATTCTAATCTTATTTAAATAAATAAATTAAACAATTTATTTAAATAAATAATATTTATTCTACAATAGTGATAAGCCTCCCTAGCGATCAACGACTTTCCGGATAATATAGATTTCAACATTAATCATAAAAGAACCTTTGAGTAAATAGTTACTGATATAATTCAATCCTTCCACCATACAATGTCCCAATTAAATATAAGACATGGAATTACTCACAAGTCTTATTTTATTTAATTATATGTATTTTCGACTCTTAAATGCATGAACTCCAAATAATGCAAATTAGAAACTCCTTTCTAATTTCATTACGCCGCCCAAGGACTACCGGGTTGTCATTTATCGAATCACATAGGACATTTCTCTTCTTTATTAGAAGTGGTAGATTCTTTATCGATCATACATTATCTCCATGTACAACTTATTATACCCAAGTATACCCTTTGATATACCCTAAAGGTCTTAAGGAATAAGTCAAAGTATAACTCATCATACACAAGATACTATGATGATCTCAAGTCCAAGGATTACTTGTCTTACTATCACTACAGAATTCCTATCGACAGCAAATAAAACTCCATTAGGTATTCCTTAGCGAGCCAATGCTCGGTGAACTTATTCTCTAATAAGAACCTACATACTTGCTTTAGTGTCTCCACACAAATGATCATGAGATCAATCATCCTCATCCAATGAAAGCAAGTTAAACGTATGTACCAATCTATCCGGATTCACTAATCCCCAATTTAGTAATCCAATGATTGGGAACTATTTTAGTTTTAAGCTTTCTAAGAATTTAGATCTCATTAGAATGATCATCATCATTATTCTAAAAGCATTGCTTAAAACTATGGGTTTATCACATATTATAAAACAAAGATCATGTAGATAATTAAAAGCCTTTAAATATAAATTAATACTTTTTATTAATAAATGAATAAGATTGTTACAAAGTATATGCTTTATCATCAAACATGATCGCTTGTGTGCATATTACTTTCGATGTAGTGTCTTAGGGTTTCAAACCTCTCGAAACATCCGCGTCATCGCTCCTCATTCTCCACCAAATGAGGTGCAAATCTGGATAACTCGCAAACTTTGCCTCGTCATCGAGACACCGCTCGTGTTGTTTTGTTCCAATCGATGAACTCCACTTCTTTCATATGACGAACACTTTCGGGAAAGTATTTGTCATTAAATAGCTTCAAACGTCTCCCAAGACATCTTTGAGTGTGGGGATGGGTACGCTTCACGAGACTCCCACCATTAGTGCCTTTCGCCACGGAACATAAAGGTGGCGAATGGAACCTTATGTTCCTCCGTGCATCCCAAGACATCGAATATCTTGGTAATTTGCTTGACCCATGTTTCCGCCGTGATCGGATCGGCTTTCCTTTAAATTCGTGGTCCCAACTCTTTGAATCGCTTGGTGTGTGACAACCCGTGAATTGCTATCATTTCTCTCCTGTATTTTGAACACGAGTCTCCTCGTGCGATTTTTGCATGAATCTGCAAAAACTTCTAAACATCCCTCGTTCATCATCTCTTTCAATCGGTGTTGTTCATGGGAGGAACATTGCCACTGTTGCACGTTCTCCTCGTTGGTGAGTACAAAGGTCTCCACGATCTCATTTCCATTATTAATATTCTCGATCGACATTCTCAAATCACATATAAAACAAGGGTTAATTAAGGAAATCAATATATCACATAATATCCCTATATCTTGACCAACTAACAAATAAGCTTAGGTAGGACACACTAGCGAAGGATTTACTCGCTCTCCTCCTAGTTCTATTCCCGATCTCCGCCAGAGATCATATCCCTAAGCTCGATACTAATCTGTGACGCCCCAAAAATAGGTATACATCACCTATTCTACGAGTTGTCAATACATGATGCGTAAACAACTACAACTTTATTATTACAACAAGAAACTGTGAGTTTGAATACAAATATTATCTTCTAGACATATATCTATACTCAAATAAATCCTCATCACATTTATTGATACATTATTTTACAAAAATGGTGAGGACTACTAAACAACTCTCTCTAAACCTTCATTCCAAACCCCACTAAGTCTCGCTTATATTCTCGCCTCACGAGAAGAAAAATGGAACAAAAAGGAAAGGGTGAGCTCAACTAGCTCAAGAAAGAATATTATGACTAAGATAATATACAACAAATTATCATTAGTCTTCAACAGAAAAAATCTAATAGAATACAATAGACAACAAATTTTAAATCAATATTTGCGTGAAAATAATAATTCATTAGAAGAGTTAAGTAGAGAATGCAAACTACTATCTTCTATGTATGAATTTAAAAGTTCATCGCTATCTTTTATCCCCAGTAACATCAATCAATATACATCCGAATCAAATATTCATCTTTTGCACTACAGGCCAAAGATATTCATCATTGGTCATGTTCATCTAAACACTGCTCATCTTCAGCACTACTACCAAAGATATTCTTCAAAATCATTCATCTTTGCACTACTGGGCCAAAGATATTCAATAATATCATCATTTAAGACCGAGGATGATGAAAAATATTTTAAAGAAACGAATCCAAAGAAAACAAAATGACAAGGATTAAGGATTAAGGATTCGTACTTTGTTTTATCCACGCCCAAATATACCTCAAAAATAATCACAATGGTGTAAAATTCAAGAATGATCAAAACATGGATACAATCAAAGCTAGTATCCGAATAGATATTTTGGACAAAAAGAAGAAATTTCATTTTTCTATTGAATAAAGGTCAGATATCGTGAATAGTCTTAGTACGTGAATAAGAACTCAGACACCAAAAGATAGAAATTCCACAAAAAAAACATCTTCACGCTTCATGAATAAGACTTTAATAAGAACTCGTGAATAGTAACTCATGAATAGTAACTCGTGAATAAGAACTCATGAATAAGAACTCCGACATGAAAAAGTTTCAAATTTGATAAAAGTTCCAACCAATATTTCAAAGATAATGATATTGAAGAAATAATATCATTTGAGAAGAAAATAACATCCCTTACCTCGAAAGATTAGAACTTCTAAATTGGAATAATAAGATATAGTCTTTGAAGGAACTTGCACCGCCTAACAATACTCAAAGTATACTCAAAATAATCACAAGAATACGCCGATAATATAGAGAGAAAAACTTCAGTTTAATGTGATTTTAATTCTAACCTAAACACCCTATTTATAGGAAATTGCTTTAGAACACCAAAAGGCGAAAATTTAATAAATTAATAATATAATTATATAAATTTCCTACACATGCCTAGAATCTGATTTCAGCCATCAAACACATGCCACATTCTAGAAAAAGTAAGAAAAAACGTTTTTCTAATTTTAAATATTTTAAACTTCCAAAAATCAATTATTTTGAACTTTGAACTTTAATAATTCATAATAAATAGCCCTTTCATCAGAAAATTCGAATCTCTTGAGTTTTTATAGGAAATTCAATTCTCTACAACTTTGCAGAAGAAAGATTTTCCAAATTCCAAATAGAAATTGACCAAATCCACAAACGGACAATTTTACAAAACTATAATCAAATTTCATCGATAAATTGGGTCCACCGACATGTTTAACATGTTTTAAACATTTATTGCAACAAAAATACTCTTCCTCTTCATATACTCATATATCCCACATTCGTTGTAAAAATATCATCATTATTATATTATTAAAATATAATAATATATTTAAATGAATTATTTTATCGTAAAAGATAAAATTTCAATTTTCAACAATTGTCACATTAAAATTTTCTCCATCTATATCCACATAAAATTAATATTTTCCTCATCATATGAATCAATAATTAATTATTCACAAATAATATTACGTAATCACAATATTGACAACCAGTGCGGCTCCTGAAAGAGGGCTTTCCAATAAGAATTCTCTTCTTCTCGGCGCCGCAATTAGGTGACCAAACCTCTCCTTAGATGCAGAACTTTCTAGACATTGCCAATAATGTTATCTAATAATATTATTCAGATAATATGAATTATTGCTTCGATAATGAAAAATATTGTGTAATGACAATTATCAAACAACAACAATATAAAATATCAACGCAAAGAATTATTAACTCAATAAAATATCTTGAGCAAGAATTATCGTAACCATTATTGAGTAGTGCCTTCACGTAAGAATCAATAATTGGTGCAATACCGTGCTATCGTGTTTTTTAACCACCGGGTATTTTAACAAGATAATTCTGTGAATAACAACTACGCCAGCTTATTTTTAAACCACTTATATTTGTCGCTTTCTTCATCCAAATAAGCTTTCCCACATGGGGCTCACACATGGTTTTGGGTCATACGTATTTAATATTCCCCGACAAAGATTTAATATTCCACGACCAAACGAATATTCCCCACAACAATGAATATTTTATAACCACTTGCTTATTTTGATGTATTTGCGTATTTTACCCTTAACTATCCACATTAATCAAATCAACCCTTACTATTTCAAAATAATAAATAGAGAAAATTAAATTTCATTAATAATAAGTTGGGGTCTTACAATCAAGTCATCTTTGCCCAACGAGCCAAAGATATTCATATATCAAAGAAATACATAATCATTTCAGAAATTATATAACAATAATTATAACCATGTTGATCAATTCACCTTTGCACTTAAGCTAAAAATATTCAATTGTAAATTCAATGGTCATGATCATACCAGTCAACAATTCAACTTTTGCACTACTGGCCAAAGAGAATCTATAGTCACGATCATACCAATAATCTACCCATTTTTACACTCAAGTCAAAGAGAAATATTATCATTAGGGTTATAAGAATGTTATATAAAAATAATATAATCAAAACATGATTTTAATTTCAAGAGTAAGATTCATAAATCAACGATAATTTGGTCGTAGAAGAAGAACCAATTTGTCGTGAATAAGACTTCAGTATTCGTATATAGTACCGTATATATGCGTAAGAATAACCTCGACAATTAAAAGATAAAATTTCATAATAAAATTCATATCCATATTTATAACACCTTAATCCAAATGTTATAAAATCACTTAATAATATCATAATCTTAATATTCTTAATATTACAACAATATTTAATAATTTCAAAAACTTATAAACAATTTAATTAAATTGTTTACACTTTACTAATTAATGCATTTAATCATCATAAAATGCCAAACTCATAAGATTTCATCACCAATAACCAAAACCCTCATCAAAAATCTGCATATACCTCATATATGATTCTCAAGCCATAAAATCATATTTTCCAATTTTCTTTCTTCATATAACATATTTAATTCATTTACTCATAACTAGAATATTTTCATGAAAAATACCAAATCAGTTTCAAAAATATTTCTTTTCTGGGATTTAGCATAACATAGTCCCATATTAAATATATATTTTCTCAAAATTTTAAAAATTCATTTACTATTTTTCATATGGTCAAAATCACCGAATATTTAAATATTTATCATAAATTATACCTTTATCCAAAAATTCTAAAATTTGCACGGTATACTGGTATTATATAGATGTACTCCCAATAATAATTTCATCAATTTTGGAGTTAATCACAAGGAGTTATAAATAGTTACTTTTAAAATAGTCTTTTCTCATAAAATCCATAACTTCTAATCTATACATCCAAAAATCGCCATTTTTGGACACACTCTACAAAACTCATCAAAATATCATTTCAAATTTTTCCAGAATTTTTGAAGGTTCAGAAAAATTTCGAAACTAAAAACATAATAACCCTTAAAATCCCTTACTATCCTTTATCTCAAAAAGCGTGATTCCGATCGAATAACGAACTAACTTGCACCATATAGCAATACTCAAAGTATACTCAAAATACTCACAAGAATACGCCGATAATATAGAGAGAAAACTTGAGCTTCGGTGTGATTTTCAATTCTAACCTAAGACCCTATTTATAGGAAAATACTTAGAACACCAAAGCAGAAAATTTAATAAAATATTAATATATATTATTTTTATTCCAAATCACACTTATTTTGCTACAAAACCTCAGCCACCAAACAGCCCACCTCACAAGACTTGCACAAAAAACGTTTTTGTTATTTAAATTATTTTAAACTTCCAAAAATCAATTATTTTAGAGCTTCAGAACTTCAATAATTCATAATAAATAGCCCTTTTATCAAACAAATTTGAATCTCACGAGTTTTTATAGGAAATTCAATTCTCTACAACTTTGCAGAAGAAAGTTTTTCCAAATTCTAAACAGAAATTGACCGAAATCCACAAACAGACGATTTTTTACGCCTATAATCAAATTTCACTCGAGAAATAGGGTCCAATTCGACATGTTTAACATGTTTTAAACATTTATTGTAACAAAAATATTCTTCCTCCTCATATACTCATATATTCCACATTCATCGTAAAAAATATCACCATTATTATATTATTAAAATAATATATTTAAATGAATTATTTTATCGTAAAAAGATAAAATATTAATTTTCAACAATTGTCACTTTAAAAATTTTCTCCATCTATATCCACGTAAAATAAATATTTTCTCATCATAAAAATCAATAATTAATTATTCACAAATAATATTATATAATCACAATATTAACAATCGTGCGCTCCGAGAAGAGAGGGCTTTCCAATAAGAATTTCTCTCTTCTTGGTAGCCAGCAATTAGGTGACCAAACCTCTCCTTGAGACAGAACTTTCTAGGCATTGCCAATAATGTTATCCAATAATATTATTCAGATAATATGAATTATTGCTCTGATAATGGAAAATCTTTGTCTTGGTGACAATTATTGAAACAACAATAATATAAAATATCAACGTAGCAATTATTGAATCAATAAAATAAAATATTGAGCAAAGAATTACCGTAACAATTATTGAGTAATGCCTTCTTACGAAAAAAAAATTATCATGCTTCATGAATAGTACTCGTGAATAAGAACTCGTGAATAAGAACTAATGAATAAGAACTCGTGAATAAGAACTCATGAATAGTAACTCATGAATAGTAATTAAAAAAAATTGAATACTTTTATTTCATAAAGTTCGGTCTTACAAATAATATTACGTGAATCACAAGATCTTTGTGACCCGGTAGTTCCCAAGAAAGAGGGGGCTTTCCAATAAGGATCTCTCTTACTCACAAGCAATTAGGTGACCAAATCTCTCCTTAGATGTAACTTTCTAGACATTGTCAATGATGTTATCCAATAATATTATTCGGATAATATGAATTATTGCTCCGATAATGGAAAATACTATGTAATGACAATTTATTGAAACAACAACGAATATAAAATATCAATGCATCAATTATTGAATCAATAAAATAAAATACCGAATAGTAATTATTTGTAACAATTATTGAGTAGTGCCTTCTACGTAAGAATCAATAATTGGTACAATACCGGTATCTTCTTGTTCAACAACGCAGTATTAGTGTGTTTTAACCAAGGTATTCCAACAAGATTAATGGTAACAACTACTGTGATTATTTATAAACAACTTATATTTGTCGTTTTCTTCATCCAATCGCTTTTTTGTTATGGGGCCCACAAAAGATCATGGCAGTCGTGCATTTAATATTCCCTGACAAGCGATTTAATATTCCACGACCAAACGAATATTCCCAAATAATAATGAATATTTTATAACCACTTGCTTATTCGAAATATTTGCGTATTTTACTCATAACTATCCACATTAATCAAATCAACCCTTACTATTTCAAAATAATAAATTGAGGAAAATAAATTTCATTTATTAATAATTTGGGGTCTTACAACCTCCCCTCCTTATGAAATTTCGTCCTCGAAATTGACGTACGTACCTGGTATTTCGAAAAGATGAGAATACCTCGCTTTCATTTCCGTTTCCAACTCCCAGGTCATTTCCTCAATAACATGGTTTCTCCACAAAACTTTAACTTGTGGTATAACCTCAGTACATAGGACATGTTCGATCTTTCCTATCCAAGATCTTGACAGGTACCTCCTCGTACTTTAAGTCTTCGGCTATCTCGTCCGGTTCTAACTCAATGACGTTGTTCGGGTCGTCCACATATTTACATAACATCGATACGTGAAAAACGTTATGAACACGCGTCATACTTGGCGGTAAAACGAGTCTATAGGCCACAGCCTCTATTCGATCGAGAATTTCAAATGGATTAATAAATCGAAGGTTTGAGCTTTCCTCACCTCACCGATTCTTGCTTTTAAAATAACAACTTCTTGCACCTCCTTCTTCAAATTCATCACCTCGGTTGTGTAGCTTGAATAAACTTTAACTTTATTGATTAAAGTCGATTATACTCGTATATCATCACGCGGGTACCTAGAGTTTTCATCTCCATCTCTATTATTTGTAAATTATACTGAAATGAGTCTTTGACAATATCGTACTTCGTACTTGTATATCGATCTTCTACTCAACACGTCGCCTACCACGTTCGCTTTTCCGGGATGGCATGGTCGAACATGTCTTTGAAATGAGTCTCCTCTTGAGTTCTTGAAGCTCTTCCCACATTCCTTGCTCCATTCGAATTTTGTATCTCTACGAGTCACCGCGTTAATGGAATAGCGATTTGAGAATATCCTTCAACGAATCTCCGATAATAACCAACTAAGCTTCTGAAAAGCTACGATTTCGATTCTGACTTAGGTTGTTCTCAATCGTGACTCATATCCCAACCTTGGATAAGACGTTACAATGACACTGTATCGGTTTACTATCGCATCGAATATGGTGTCCCCTACGGAGAGTCTCGGCCGGTGTATTCCACAAAGGAAGTCACCAGATAAAGGCTCAGTACCAAATTCTATAGTTGATTTTTAACTCACGAAGTTCAATAGAGTCATTTGATATGAGATTTTAGAAATGAGTTTTGTCTCGGGTTCAAAGTCAATACAAAATTTAATATCGGGCTTTGGGAGTAAGCGAAGAAATTCTTCAGAAATACGTCGGGAAAAATCAATAACAACAGAATATTATTCAAATCGACGTGTCTTTATTCAAATCCATAACATGGACTAAGAAAACTTGACATTCGTAATAAACGAATGACTTCATGGCTTGATATGAAAATGTTTGACTACAATGGTTTGATTGCTTGAATTCGAATAACAGGTTGCTTAGGAATATGAAAACTAACAACCTTACGAAAGTAATCAATTTTGGCATGATGAGTAGTTAACCTTAAAATCACATCAAAAGCAAATATCTCTATAGAAATAAGGTTAACAGGTAATGTGATAGTGCCAACCTGAATCAAGCAAGATTTCTAAACAACGGATGTAATGAAAGTTTCTCCTAACGGAGTTTCAACAAATAAGTCAAAGTCTAATTTTCTTCAGAGTCAAGTTTAAACGTTGAGTATAAGTAGGAGAGATAAATGAATGGGTAGAACCGGTATCTAATAAGGTATAACTTCAAGAAAAATTTATACTTAACTAACCCGCTAACTTCGTTAAGGTTACTTCGCTTTTTGAAAGTCACGAAAAATGCTCTTCCAAGAACTGATGACTTTGACTTGTCCGGGACAGCCTTTGGAGTCACCATCCCCGCTGGACTTGGTTTTGCTTCTGGGAGACAATCTCGAGCTATATAATCCGTCCTTTCCACAACTAAAACATACCTGGAAGTTTGTGAACAGTTTGGACTTATGTGTCCCTCTTTCCGCATTTGTAACATACTGACCGATGGTCTTTTCTCCTCCTTGGAACCGATTCTTCTTGGCCGACGCCTTCACATGGTCGTTTGTTGAATCTCCTCTTTTAAAATCTCCTCCCACTCGCTTCTTCTATTTTCATGGCCACGATTACCACGGAGTAGTTACCGCTTTGTCTCGTATTCTTCTTTCTCCGCCGGTTATCGTTATTCGATGATCGCTATCTTCTCTTGATGATCCTCGGTTATGGTCCCTCGGTTGAACGTACTTGTTATCTCGCTTCTAACAACCGAGCCCCACATTGACAACATCCCGAATAGAGAGAAAATTTATGAGAAATGAGATCTTGACGTATCTTGGTTTCAAACCTCTCGAAACATCCGCGTCATACGTTCCTTATTCTCCACCAAATGAGGTGCAAACTTGGATAACTCCGCGAACTTCGCCTCGTCTTTGGGACACCGTCATGTTATTCTCGCTTCCGGTCTAATAAACTCCACTTCCTTCATATAACGAATACTTTCGAAGTACTTGTCATTGAACTGCTTCAAATGTCTCCCGTGACATCTTTGAGTACTGTTGGATGGAGTGCTTCACGATTCCCACCGATGTCTCGCCTCGCCACGAACATAAAGGTGGTGAATGGAACCTTCGTTCTCCGCATCCCAAGACATCGAATATCTTGGTAATTTGCTTGACCCGTGTTTCCGCCATGATCGGATCTCGCTTTCCCTTAAATTCGTGGTCCCAACTCTTTGAACTCGCTTGGGTTTGTGTGACAACCCGTGAATTGCTATCATTTCCTCCTCAGTATTTTGAACACGAGTCTCCTCATCCGATTTTTGCATGAGCTGCAAAAAGCTTCTAAACATCCCCTCGTTCATCATCTGCTTTCGATTGGTTGTTGTTCATAGGAGGTACATTGCCACTGTTGCCGTTCTCCTCGTTAGTGGTAAATGCAGGCATCTCCACGGTCTTATTTACTCCATTTGTTAATATTCTCGATCGACATTCTCAAATCTTTGTCATAAAACAAGGGTTAATTAAGGAAATCAATATATCACATAATATCCCTATATATCGACCAACTAACAAATAAGCTTAGGTAGGACACACTAGCGAAGGATTTACTCGTCTCTCCTCTCTAGTTACATTCCCCGATCTCCGCCAGAGATCATATCCTAAGCTCGATACCAACCGTGGCGCCCCCAAAATAGGTCCATTCCATCCAACCCATTCGAGTCGCCAAATACATGGTACGTAAATAACTACAACTTTATTAATACATTTGTCGTGCAAAATCGACAACATATATCTTGTGAGTTTAAATACAATTATTGTCTTCTGGCAATATACATACCAAATAAATCCTCATCACAATTATTTATACATTATTTTACAAAAATTGTGAAGACAACTAAATAACTCTCTCTAGAACCTTCATTCCATACCCCGACTAGTACTCGCTACATTCTCGCCTCCTGAGAAGAAAAATGGAACAAAAAGGAAAAGGGTGAGCTCAACTTGTGACGCCCCCAAAATTAGGTATACATCACCCATCTTAGGTCACCACTAACATGGTACAGAATTTAAATACAACTTACTTAACATAGCATGCGTATACAATACGACATAAACCGTGAGTTTAAATACAAATATCGCTCTACTAGATATTATACAAACTCAAAAGGAGTCCTCATTACAATTATTATCACACTATTTCACGAATAGTGAGGACTACTAATCTTATCTTCAGGACCATCACTCGTTTCCTGATTCGTCCCAAATATATTCTCATTTCAAGAAGAAAAGGTGAAAGAAAGGGTGAGCTCAACCAAACCAAAGAAGAAATATTATGACTAAGATAATGCGAGAATAAATTATCAATAGTCTTCAACAATGTTAAACCGATAAAATACAATAGACAACCAGGTTTAATGCAAGGTGAATATCTGATCCATTAAAAGAGTCAAGTAGAAAATAAAGTCTACTATCTTTTAGGTTTTAAAAGGTTTTTCATCACTGTTATAGCTGAGACTCAGCTTTAATAAATATTCCACATCATCGAATCACCCCTGCACTACGGCCAAGGATATTCTTTAGTATCACGACCACAATTATTCATGCACTACGGGCCAAGAATATTTATGTATTCATTAATGGTCATGATCATGCCAACAACTGTCCACCAATGCACCACGGCCACTGAGGATTTTTATCACATCATTTGTAACATTACGGTCATGATTACACCGAATAGTCTCTGGTCATAATCATACCAAGTCCATCTATGCACTACAGGCCACAGATGACTTTCAACATAATAAAAACATGAGGATGATGACAATGATATAAGAATTCAATAAAACAAGTTCAAGAATTATTTTATCCAGGAATTATTAACGTCCAAATTATCAACATGATACTGTTTTGTAGAGTAAAATTCAAGAATGATCGAAGAATATTTCCATGAAAAGATCTTTGGATGAAACGCAAATATCAAGGATATTCCACTAATTTCATGGAGTATAAAGTCAAAGTTTTAACCAACCGGGTATAATAAAGAATAGAATAACAAAAGAAATCACCATGCATGCGATAGGCCATTTGAGCAAAGGTTATTCCAACAGAATAATAAATAACGGAACCCAGTCCCAAAGTAAAAGCGCACGCATGTGATGTTCAACGAGAATAATAAAGAATGGAACCAGTCCCACGTAAAACACACGATGTGATGTTCCAATGAATAATAATAAAGATTTTAACCAGTCCGTTGTAAAACACATGCGATGGGATGTTCCAAATGTAATAATAAAAAGATTTTAACCAGTCCCGGTGTAAAACACACGAGCAGGATGTTCCAATGAGAATAATAGAAGAATGTCACCAAGTATAGGGTAAACCACGATATACAGGTTATTCCAATGTAATAATAAGCAATGGAATAACAACAGCTTCTCTTCATGAATAAGAAAGAATAACACCCTTTACTTTTGGTAGGAGATTGAATCTTTAAAGACGGTGTAGTAACAAAATACTCTTCTTTTTTCTCTCTTATTCTCTCTATACTTTCTCTCTCTATAAGCTTGAATGAATTAAGTGAAAATAATGAAGCCCTAGCCTCTATTTATAGAAGATTTCTAGCTTAGCACCGCCGTGTGAAAAGGCAAGTGGCTTGACGACTAATGATGTGAAAAAAAAAAGTGGTTTGACGTCACGTAATGTGAAACGACAAGTGGTTCGGCGCTTTTGTAATGTGAAAACAAGTGGTTCGACGTCTGGTAAAGGTAATTACTATTAACGAAGGTAAATACTATTGACGGGTAAATACTATTCACAAGGGTAATTACTTATTGACGAAGGTAAATCTTATTCACAAGGTAATTACTATTAACGAAGGTAATTACTATTGTGAAGGTAAATACTATTGACGAAGAGACTCTTAGATGATGACATATAAGCCCCCCATAAAATAATCAAACTTACCACAAATCATTTTTTTTCATCAACACATATTTAATCTTTCAACAATTATTAATCATTTATAACTTGTCGTCTCAATTATTGATTTAATACTATAACATATTATACGGATGATCTTGTGACAATAATTGAATCAATAATATAAGAGATATGATGCAAAGTGAATTCTCAGTAGTAATAATTGAGCATAGGTGAAGTGACTTCTCACGTAAGCATCAATAATCAATCTGCAGTGTCTACTTATGCGACCCACGCCAGATTCTCAGTACTTTTACCATAGGGTAGTTCAATCAGGTTTTAACGGTAACACCTCCGCCGTTATTTTTATAAAAAATATTTTTGTCGTTTTCTCAATCAAATGATAATTACATTGTGGGGTCCACCAATGATTGAGTTATGCGAATATTCCTAACAAAAGAATATTCCCAGACCAAACGAATATTTTATAACAACTTGCATACTTTGCAAAATTTATAAATATTACCTGTTACTATAACATTATATCAAATTTATTCCATAATATTCAAAAATAATATTTATAGAAAAATTCATCTTTATTTATAAAAGCTGGGGTCTTACACAACTAGCCCAATGAAAGAATATTATGACTAAGATAATATACAACAAATTATCGTTAGTGTAAGACCCCAACTTATTATTAATAAAATTTAATTTTCTATTTATTATTTTGAAATAGTAAGGGTTGATTTGATTAATGTGGATAGTTAGGGATAAGATACGCAAATATTTCAAAATAAGCAAGTGGTTATAAAATATTCATTGTTGTCAGGGAATATTAAATGGAATATTCGTATTATGGCGCAAGACCATGTATAATGTAACTGAAAGCGATTGGATGAAGAAAACGACAAAATATAAGTTGGTTAAAAATAACGGCGTAGTTGTTACTGGTTAATTAATCGTTAAAAATACTTGGTGGTTAAAACACAAGAATAACACCAGTATTGCACCAATTATTGATTCTTACGTGAAGGCACTACTCAATAATGGTTACGATAATTATGCTTCGATATTTTATTGAGTTAATAATTGCTGCGTTGATATTTTATATTCTTTGTTGTTTGATAATTGTCATTACACAAGATTTTTCATTATCGAAGCAATAATTTATATTATTTGAATAATATTATTAGATAACATTATTGGCAATGTCTAGAAAGTTACATCTAAGGAGAGGTTTGGTCACCTAATTGCATGCTACCAAGAAGAAGAAATTCTTATTGGAAAGCCCTCTTCCTGGAGAACTGCACGGTTGTCAATATTGTGATTCTCGTAATATTATTTGTGAATAATTAATTATTGATTCATATGATGAGGAAAATATTGATTTTATGTGGATATAGATGGAGAAAATTTTAATGTGATAATTGTTGAAATTGAAATTTTATCTTTTTCGATAAAATAATTCATTTAAATATATTATTATATTTTAATAATATAATAATGGTGATATTTTTACAACGAATGTGGGATATATGAGTATACGAGGAGGAAGAGTATTTTTTTGTTGCAATAAATGTTTAAAACATGTTAAACATGTCGGTGGACCCCATTTATTGACCGAAATTTGATTATAAACAATAAAATCGCCTGCTTTGTGGATTTGGTCAATTTTTATTTGGAATTTGGAAAACTTTCTTACGCAAAGTTGTAGAGAATTGAATTTCCTATAAAAAACTCATGAGATTCAATTTTTCTGATGAAAGGGCTATTTATTATGAATTATTGAAGTTCAAAATCAAAATAATTGATTTTTGGAAGTTTTAAATATTTATATTCACAAAAACGTTTTTGTGTTTGGTGGGCATCTTTAACACATGTCATGTTGCTGAATTCAGATGTTTGATGCGTGGGAGGATGTAGAAAAAATTATAATATTAATTTATTAAATTTTCGCTTTTGGTGTTCTAAGCGATTTCCTATAAATAGGGTGCTTAGGTTAGAATTGAAAATCACACCGAAATCAAGTTTTCTCTCTCTATATTATCGAGCATATTCTTGTGAGTATTTTGAGTATAGTTTGAGTATTGCTATACTGGTGCAAATTCAAGTCATAGCTATATCCCAGTTTCAAATTAGAAGATCTTGATCTTTCGAGGTAAGGGATGTTATTTTCTTCTCAAATGATATTATTTCTTCAATATCATTATCTTTGAAATATTGGTTGGAACTTTTATCAAATTTAGAACTTTTTCATATCGGGGTTACTATTCATGAGTTCTTATTCACGAGTTCTTATTCATGAGTTACTTATTCACGAGTTCTTATTCACGAGTACTATTAAATGAAGCGTGAAGATGTTTTTTTGTGGAATTTCTATCTTTTGGTGTCGGAGTTACTATTCACGATATCTGACTATTCACGTATACTGACACTATTCAATAGAAAAATAAAATTTCTTCTTTTTGTCCAAAATATCTATTCGGATACTAGCTTTGATTGTATCCATGTTTTGATCATTCTTGAATTTTACACCACTATGATTATTTTTGAGGTAATTTTTGGGCGTGGATAAAACAAAGTACTAATCCTTAATCCTTAATCCTTGTCATTTTGTTTCAATGGATTCGTTTCTTTAAAATATTTTTTTCATCATCTTGATCTTAAATGATGATATTATGGAATATCTTTGGCACATGTAGTCAAAAGATGAATGATTTCTGAAGAATATCTTTGGCCCGTAGTGCAAAGATGAGCAGTGTTTAGATGAACATGACTAATGATGAATATCTTTGGCACCGTAGTGCAAAGATGAATATTTGATTCCAGATGTATATTGATTGATGTTACTGAGGATAAAGGATGAGCGATGAACTTTTAAATTCATACATAGAAGATAGTAGTTTGCATTCTTTACTTAACTCTTCTAATGAATTATTATTTCATTGCGAATATTGATTTAAAATTTGTTGTCTATTATATTCTATTAGATTTTTCCTGTTGAAGACTAACGATAATTTGTTGTATATTATCTTAGTCATAATATTCTTTACTTGGCTAGTTGAGCTCACCTTTTCCTTTTTGTTCCATTTTTTCTTCTCGGAGGCGAGAATATAAATGCGAGTGCAGTCTGGGTATGGAATGAAGGTTTTAGAAAGAATTGTTTAGTAGTCCTCACCATTTTGTAAAATAATGTATCAATAAATGTGATGAGGATTTATTTGAGTATAGATATTGTCTGAAGATAATATTTGTATTCAAACTCACGATTTCTTGTTGTAATAATAAAGTTGTAGTTGTTTTGTACCATGTATTGACAACTCGAATGGGTGATGTATACCTATTTTGGGGGCGTCACGGTTGGTATCGTAGCTTAGGATATGATCTCTGGCGGAGATCGGGGAATAGAACTAGGAGGAGAGAGACGAATAAATCCTTCGCTAGTGTGTCCTACCTAAGCTTATTTGTTAGTTGGTCAAGATATAGGGATATTATGTGATATATTGATTTCCTTAATTAACCCTTGTTTTATACAATGATTTGAGAATGTCGATTGAGAATATTAACAATGGAAATAAGACCGTGGAGACGCTCAGTACTCACCAACGAGGAGAACGTCACAACAGTCGGCAATGTTCTCTCCCGTGAACAACACCACCGAAAGCGAGATGATGAACGAGGGATGTTTAGAAGCTTTTTGCGATTCATGCAAAATCGACGAGGAGACTCGTGTTCAAAATACGAGGAGGAAATGATAGCAATTCACGGGTTGTCACAACCAAGCGATTCAAAGAGTTGGGACCACCAGAATTTAAGGGAAAGCGGATCCTTTCACGGCGGAAACATGGGTCAAAGCAAATAACCAAGATATTCGATGTCTTGGGATGCACGGAGAACATAAGGTTCCATTCGCCACCTTTATGTTCCGTGGCGAGACGTAATTCTTGGTGGAGTGCGTGAAGCGTACCCATCCACCAAGACTCGGCGATGTCTTGGGAAGCGTTTGAGAACTATTTAATGACAAATACTTTCACGAAAGTGTTCGTCGTATAAGGAAGTGGAGTTCATCGATTAGAGCAAAACAACATGGCGGTGTCTCGATGCGAGGCAAAGTTTGCGAGTTATCCAGTTTGCACCTCATTTGGTGGAGAATGAGGAACGATGACGCGGATGTTTTTTAGAGGTTTGAAACCCGTATACATCAAGATCTCATTTCTCATAAATTTTCTCTATTCGGATGTTGTAAATGTGGCTCAATTATTAGGCGCGAGATAACGAAAGTACGGTCAACCGAGGACCACAACGAGGATCGTACTGGAGATAGCGATCAATGAATAATGATAACCAAATGGAGAAAAAAATGACGGACAAAAATGGTAACCACTCCGGTGGTAATCATAGCCATGAAAATGTAAGAAGCGAGTCGGAGGAGATTTTAAAAAGAGGAGATTTAACAATGACCATGTGAAGACGACGGTCTGCGCGAAGAATCGGTTCTAAGGGAGGAGAACGACCACCGGTCATATGTTACAAATGCGGGAAAGAGGGACATATCGACCAAACTGTCCTGACAGTTCAAGGTATGCTATAATTGTGGAAAGGAAGGACATATCGCTCGAGATTATGCACGATGCAGCGAAACCTAGTTCAATGAGGCGGTGACTCAAAAGATCATCCCGAGAAAAGTCAAAGTCAACGATTCCGGAAAGAGCGTTTGTTGTGACTAGTCAAAATGCGAGGAACCCAAACGAGGTGATCACGGGTAAGCTATTTATAAATTCTTGCGAAGTTTATACCTTACTTGATCTGGGGTGCTACCCATTCATTTATCTCTCTCTGCATGTGCTCAACGTTTAAACTTGACTCGGAGAAATTAGACTTTGACTATCTGTGGAAACTCCGTTAGGAGAAACTTTCATCACATCCACTTGCTTTATAAATCTTGTTTGATTCATGTTGGCACCATTACCTTACCATTGACCTTATCTCTTTAAAGATACTTGCTTTTGATGTGATTTTAGGGATTGATTGGTTAACTACTCATCATGCCAAAATTGATTGTTTTCGTAAGGTTGTTAGTTTTCATATTCTAACCAACTCTGTTGTTATGCGAATTCAAGCAACTAAACCATTAAAATCAATCACTGTCATATCTAATCATAAAGCTATTCGTTTATTGAAAAAGCGGATGTCAAGCTTTCTTAGCCCATGTTATGGATTTGAATAAAGACACGTCAAATTTGAATAATATTCTGTTGTTATTGACTTTCCCGACGTATTTAACGAAGAACTTCCCTGCCTACCCCGTAACGTGAAGTTGAATTCTTTATTGATCTTGAACTGCAGTACAAAGCCCATTTCTAAAACCCATATCGAATGGCTCTGTTGAACTTCGTGAGTTAAAGGTCCAACTACGAGAATTGTTGGACATCGGTTTCATTCGTCTCTAAGTACATCTCCTTGGGGTGCTCTCTTTTTATTCGTAAAGAAGAAAGACGGGAGTATGCGACTTTAGATTGACTATCGGGAATTGAACCATGTCACCATCAAGAATAGGTATCCTCACCTCGTATTGATGACTTGTTTGACCCGATTCTGAGGGGCACAATTCTTTTCAAAAATCGATCTTCGCTTACGGATATCATCAATTGAAGATTAGAATCGAGGATATTCCAAAGACGCCTTGAACTTCGGTATGGGCATTATGAATTCTTAGTCATGTCTTTGGATTGACTAATGCTCTAAAGGCTTTCATGGATATGATGAACCGGTATTCAAGGAATATTTGGATCGATTCGTTGTTGTTTTTTATTGATGACATCCTCATATTTCCAAAAGTCGTGAAGATCATGAGCACCATTTGAAGTTTGGTACTCCAAAGGCTTCGTGAAAACAAACTATATGCCAAATTGAAGAAATGCGAGTTACGGCTTGAGGAAGTAGCATTCCTTGGGCACGTGGTGTCGAAACATGGAGTATCTGTTGATCCGAAGCGAAGATTGAAGCAATACTGAAAGTTAGAAGCAACCAAGTCGGTGGTCAAATCGTAGTTTTGGGCTTAGTTGGTTATTATCGGAGATTCGTGGAAGGGTTTTCTCGAATCGCTACTCCATTAACTTCAAATAACTTTCGAAGGATCTGAAATTGTTTGGAGCGAAGAATGCGAGAAGAGTTTCCAAGAGCTTAAGAGAGACTTATTTCGGCACTGTTCTAACAATACCATCCGGTTCGATGGATTTGTTATCTCTGATGATGCTTGAGCAAAGGGTTAGGATGTGTTCTCATGCAACGTGGGAAAGTCATAGCCTTTGCCTCATGACAACTTAAAAGAGTATGAGAGGAATTATCCTACTCATGATCTAGAGTTAGCGGCCAGATCATTTTCGCTTAAAGATATGGAGGCACTATCTATATGGAGAGAAGTGGAGATATATTCGGACCATAAAAAGCCTTAAATATTTCTTCACTCAAAAAGAACTCAACATGCGGCAAATGACGTTGGCTCGAACTATTGAAAGACTACGACCACACTATTCAATACCATCCCGGTAAAATGAGCGTGGTAGGCGGCGCGTTGAGTAGAAGATCATATCTTGAGGAGCGAATGCGATGATGTCAAGTATACGCGTAAAGCCAACTTTAATAGAAAAGTTAAGGTTGCTCAAGCCACCCAAATTTGAGGCGATCGTATGAAGAAGAAAGTACAAGAAGGAGCTATTAGGAGCGAGAATTGATGAAGAAGGAATACTTGAGTCCACTCTGAGACTTTGTGTTCTAACGACTCGATTTGAAGTACAAGATTATGATGGAGGCACACAATACACCATTTGCAATCCATCACGGAAGTACTAAAATGTATCGTGATCTTGACATACATTTTGGTGGAACAATATGAAGAGAGAGATTGCAAAGTTTATCTCAATGTGTTTAACTTGTCAACGTGTAAAGGCGGAGCATCCGGGTACCTAAGGGTCCGTTGCAACCACTTGAGATTCCGAAATGGAAGTGGGAACACATTACCATGGATTTAGATTACGGGTCTTCCTACGGTTTCTCAAGGCATCAATGCTATTTGGGTTATTGTTGATAGATTAACCAAGTCTGCTCATTTTTTTTTGATATGCTCATTTCTTGCCGATACGGAGACTTATTCCTCGAACGTCTTGCTAGTATATACGTGAATGAGATTGTGAGGTTGTATGGCATGCCAAGATCCATAGTTTGGATCGTGACCCAAGATTCACTTCAAGATTTTGGGTCACTTGCAAAAAAGCTACGACGCAGTTTGCGATTTAGTTCGACATACCATCCCCGAAACGGACCCGGACAATCGAGAGGACTATTCAAACTCTTGAAGATCTATTAAGACTCGTGTCCTAGACTTCAAGGGCGTTGGGATAAGTATTTACCATTGGTGGAATTCTCCTACACAACAACCGTTATCGAGCAAGTATAGGTGTGGCTCCATTCGAAGAATTATATGGACGAAAATGTCGTTCTCCAATATGTTGGGATGAGGTGGGTGAAGCAACATTGTTGGGACCCGAGTTAGTACGTATAACTACCGAAAAGATTCAAATGATTCGACAACGTATACAAACGGCACAAGATCGACAAAAGAGTTATGCGGATCTTCATCGAAAGGACGTGGAATTTAGTGTAGGGGATCATGTATTGTTGCGAGTTGCTCCATGGAAGGGAGTTACAAGATTTGGGAAGAGAGGAAAGCTCAATCCACGATTTATTGGTCCATTTCAAATTCTTGACCGAGTAGGAAATGTAGCCTATAGACTTGCGTTACCTCAAGTATGTCTCGTGTTCATAATGTGTTTCACATATCCATGCTTCAGTAAATATGTGAAAGACCCAAACCACGTTATTGAAGTTAGAACCGGACGAGATAGTCAAGACTTATCGTATGAGGAGGTACTGTCAAGATCTTAGATAGGAAGGAGCATGTCCCTACGCAAGAAAGGTCATACCACAAAGTTAAAGTTTTGTGGAGGAATCATGCTATATAGAGAAATGACCCGGGAATTGGAAACGGAAATGAAAGCGAGGTATCCTCACCTTTTGAAACACCAGTGCGTCGTCAATTTCGAGGATGAAATTTCATAAGGAGGGAGGTTGTAAGACCCCAACTTATTATTAATGAAATTTAATTTTCTCTATTTATTATTTTGAAATAGTAAGGATTGATTTGATTAACGTGGATAGTTAGGGGTAAGATACGCAAATATTTCAAAATAAGCAAGTGGTTATAAAATATTCATTGTTGTCGGGGAATATTCGTATGACGGCGCAGCCATGTGTGGGCCCCATAACGGAAAGCGATTGGATGAAGAAAACGACAAATATAAGTTGTTTAAAAATAATTGGCGTAGTTATTCTGAATTAATCTTTGTTAAAATACTCGGTGGGTTAAAACACAAGAACACACCAGTATTGCACCAATTATTGATTCTTACGTGAAGAAGGCACTACTCAATAATGGTTACGATAATTACTTTATTCGATATTTTATTGAGTTAATAATTCTTTGCGTTGATATTTTATATTCTTTGTTGTTTCAATAATTGTCATTACACATTATTTTTCATTATCGAAGCAATAATTTATATTATTTGAATAATATTATTAGATAACATTATTGGCAATGTCTAGAAAGTTCTGTCTAAGGAGAGGTTTGGTCACCTAATTGCTTGCCAAGAAGAAGAAATTCTTATTGGAAAGCCCCTCTTTCTGAAGGCGCACGGTTGTCGATATTGTGATTACATAATATTATTTGTGAATAATTAATTATTGATTCATATGATGAGGAAAATATTGATTTTATGTGGATATAGATGGAGAAAATTTTTAATGTGATAATTGTTGAAATTGAAATTTTATCTTTTTACGATAAAATAATTCATTTAAATATATTATTATATTTTAATAATATAATAATGGTGATATTTTTACAACGAATGTGGGATATATGAGTATACTGAGGAGGAAGAGTATTTTGTTGCAATAAATGTTTAAAACATGTTAAACATGTCGGTGGACCCCATTTATTGGTTTGAAATTTGATTATAGCACGTAAAAATCGCTTGCTTTGTGGATTTCTTTTATTGATTTTTATTTGGAATTTGGAAAAATTTTCTTCTGCAAAGTTGTAGAGAATTGAATTTCCTATAAAAAACTCATGAGATTCAATTTTCTGATGAAAGGGCTATTTATTATGAATTATTGAAGTTCAAGCTCAAAATAATTGATTTTGGAAGTTTTAAATATTTATATTCACAAAAACGTTTTTGTGTTTGGTGGGCATCTTTAACACATGTCATGTTGCTGAATTCAGATGTTTGATGCGTAGGGAGGATGTAGAAAAATTATAATATTAATTTATTAAATTTTACTGCTTTGGTGTTCTAAGCGATTTCCTATAAATAGGGTCTTGGGTTAGAATTGAAAATCACACCGAAAATCAAGTTTTCTCTCTATATTATCGAGCATATTCTTGTGAGTATTTTGAGTATAGTTTGAGTATTGCTATACGGTGCAAATTCAAGTCATAGCCTATATCCTGTTTTTTAATTTAAAGTCTTGATCTTTCGAGGTAAGGGATGTTATTTTCTTCTCAAATGATATTATTTCTTCAATATCATTATCTTTGAAATATTGGTTGGAACTTTTTATCAAATTTAGAACTTTTTCATGTTCTGGGTTACTATTCATGAGTTCTTATTCACGAGTTACTTATTATTCATGAGTTACTATTCACGAGTTCTTATTCACGAGTACTATTCACGAAAGCGTGAAGATGTTTTTGTGGAATTTCTATCTTTTGGTGTCGAGATTACTATTCACGTGTACTGCACTATTCACGATATCTGACACTATTCATTCAAAAAAAATAAAATTTCTTCTTTTTGTCCAAAATATCTATTCGGATACTAGCTTTGATTGTATCCATGTTTTGATCATTCTTGAATTTTACACCACTATGATTATTTTTGAGGTAATTTTTGGGCGTGGATAAAACAAAATCTAATCCTTAATCCTTAATCCTTGTCATTTTGTTTCACTTTGGATTCGTTTCTTTAAAATATTTTTCATCATCTTGATCTTAAATGATGATATTATGGAATATCTTTGGCGCCGTAGTGCAAAGATGAATGATTTCTGAAGAATATCTTTGGCCGTAGTGCAAAGATGAGCAGTGTTTAGATGAACATGACTAATCGATGAATATCTTTGGCTGTGTAGTGCAAAGATGAATATTTGATTCCAGATGTATATTGATTGATGTTACTGAGGATAAAGGATAGAGCGATGAACTTTTAAATTCATACATAGAAGATAGTAGTTTGCATTCTCTACTTAACTCTTCTAATGAATTATTATTTCATTGCGAATATTGATTTAAAATTTGTTGTCTATTGTATTCTATTAGATTTTTCCTGTTGAAGACTAACGATAATTTGTTGTATATTATCTTAGTCATAATATTCTTTTCTTGAGCTAGTTGAGCTCACCCTTTTCCTTTTTGTTTCATTTTTCTTCTCGGGAGGCGAGAATATAAGCGATGCAGTCGGGTATGGAATGAAGGTTTTAGAAAGAATTGTTTAGTAGTCCTCACCATTTTTGTAAAATAATGTATCAATAAATGTGATGAGGATTTATTTGAGTATAGATATTGTGCAGAAGATAATATTTGTATTCAAACTCACAGCTTTCTTGTTGTAATAATAAAGTTGTAGTTGTTTACGCACCATGTATTGACAACTCGTAATGGGTGATGTATACCTATTTTGGGGGCGTTACGATTAGTCTTCAACGAGGAAAAATCTAATAGAATACAATAGACAACCAGGTTTTAAATCAATCTTCGCAATGAAATAATAATTCATTAGAAGAGTTAAGTAGAGAATGCAAACTATTATCTTCTATATATGAATTTAAAAGTTCATCGTCGATATTTTATCCCCTGTAACATCAATCAATATATATCCGAATCAAATATTCATCTTTGCACTACAAAGCCAAAGATATTCATCGATTAGTCATGTTCATCTAAACACTGCTCATCTTTGCATTTGCGGGCCAAAAAGATATTAATCGATTCGGATCGTATGTTCATCTCAACACTGCTTCATCTTTGCACTACGGGCCAAAGATATTCATCAAGAAATCATTCATCTTTGCACTACAGGTGCCAAAGATATTCAATAATATCATCATTTAGGGTAGAGGATGATGAAAAATATTTTAAAGGAAACGAATCCAGTTAAACAAAAGAACAATTATTAAGGATTACGTATTTTAAACAATCCAAGTTCAAAAATACTTCATAAGTAATCGAGTGGAGTAAATTCAAGAATGATCAAAACATGGATACAATCATAGCTAGTATCCATAATAGATATTTTGACACAAAAAGAAAAATTTTATTTTTCGATGAATAAGTGCTCGTGAGACCCCGTATTTTATCAATAAAGATTTAAATTTTATTCGAAATAATTTTTAATATTATGGTGTGAATTTGAGATAATATTATAGTTGTGGGTAGTATTTATAAATTTTGCAAAAGTATGCAAGTGGTTATATTATATTCGATTGGTTAGGGGAATATTCGGTTTAGCGGGGAATATTTGTACAACTACTCAATCATTGGTGGACCCCACAATGTAATTATTGTCGATTGAGAAAACGACAAAAAATATTTTATTGAAATAACGGCGGAAGTTTTACTGTAGTTCTTTGTTGAACTACTCTCGGTAGTAAAAATGCGATGTCGTGTGGTTGTTGCAGAAGACACCTGGTATTGATTATTGATGCTTATGTGAGAAGTCACTCAGTTTGATTCCATTATTGTCGATTAATAATATGAATTATTATAGCGATAATGACGTTTTGTTTTATTCAGTATTATTAACGTAATAAAATGAAACATCTTTTATATAAAATAGAATACTTTATTAAAGTTATTCTATAAATAGAATATATTATATTTTATTATGCATAGTGTTGCATAGTGTTTTTGCGTAGTGTTTTGCATAGTATTGCATAGTGTTTGCATAGTAAAATGTTTTTATATAAATAGAATATATTATATTTTATTTAAAAGATTTTCTTTAAATATGGACCGTCAGATTAAAGTAAATCAATGCTGACCGTTCATGGATTAATTCTTATGCATTCCATTTTCCTATAAATAGAAGCTCATTCCTTCATTATTTTCTTACGAATTCATTGAAACTCTGAGAGAGAAATTATAGAGAGAAGCTATAGAGAAAATTATAGAAAAGAAGAAGAGTATTCTCGCTACTTCACTACTTCTATATTCGGTTCTTTTTACGGTGAAGGTGTTATTCTTTCTTCTTGAAGAGAACTTCATTATTCCATTCACTATTATTACATTGGAATAACTTTGTAAAAGTGGCATACCCTATACATAACTTTGTATCTGCCAGCGTACCCTATACTTGGTGAAATCCTTATGTTATTCCATTGCTTATTATTACATTGGAATAACTTTTATACTCTGGATTTACCCTATACTTGGTGACATTCTTCTATTATTACATTGGAACATCACATGCATGTGTTTTACACCTGACTGGTTCCGCTTTTATTATTACATTGGAACATCACATGCATGTGTTTTACACCTAACGGTTCCGCTCTTTATCATTCTGTTGGAATATCCTATCTCGTGTGTTTTTACCTGGATGCAGTTCCATCTTTATTATTCTGTTGGAACATCCCGTTTAAATTGTGAATTTCACCCACGACTTTGGTTCCGTTATTATTATTATGTTGGAATAACTTTGCCTACATGCAAGTCCGCATGTGCATGGTGATTTCTTTTGTTATTCCATTCTTTATTATACCCAAATTGGTTAAAACTTTGACTTATATACTCCATGAAATTAGTAGAATATCCTTGATATTTGCGTTTTCATCCAAAGATCTTTCATGGAAATATTCTTCCGATCATTCTTGAATTTTACTCTACGAAGCAAAGATGTCATGTTGACAATTTGGGCGTTAATAATTCATGGATTAAATAATTCTTGAACTTGTTTTATTGAATTATTATGTCATTGTCATCATCCTCATGTTATATTATGTTATCTTTGGCTTACGTGCATAGATGAACTTAGTATGATTATGACCAGGGATCATTCGGTATAATCATGACTTGATATAAATGATGTGACTAAAGTCCTCAGTGGCCTGTAATGCAGTGATGGATAGTTTTTGGTATGATTATGACCAGGGGTGATTCGGTATATAATCATGACCATTGATAATTTGATGAAAATCCTTGACCGTAGTACGAGGATGATTAGATGTGGTGGTTTATTTATTAAGCTGAGTCTCAAAGATAAAAATTGATGAAAACCTTTTAAAACCTAAAAGATAGTAGACTTTATTCTCTACTTGACTCTTTTAATGGATTGCTTATTCCGCTGCAGTTAAACCGGTTTATCTATTATATTTTATCGGTTTAACATTTGTTGAAGGCTAATGATAATTTATTACGCATTATCTTAGTCATAATATTTCTTCTTGGGCTAGTTGAGCTCACCACTTTCTTTTCACCGTTTCTCTGAAATGAAATGAGAACATAGTTGGAGACGAGTCGGGGACGAAGTAATGGTCCGGAGGATAGCATTAGTAGTCCTCACTATTCGTGAAATAGTGTGATAATAGTTGTAATGAGGACTCCTTTTGAGTTTGTATAATATCTAGTAGACAATATTTGTATGCAAACTCACGCTTTATGTCGTATTGTACATACGGCGTTAGGTTAAGAAGTTGTATTTGAATTTATGTACCATATGAAAGTGGCGACTCAAGATGGGTGGCGATACCTAATTTTTTGGGGCGTCACGGTCAGATTCGTGAATAGTGTCAGTATCGTGAATAGTCTTATATCGTGAATAGTAACTCAAACACTAAAAAGATAGAAATTTCACAAAAATATCTTCACGCTTCGTGAATAGTACTCGTGAATAGTAACTCGTGAATAGTAACTCATGAATAGTAACTCGTGAATAGTAGTAACCCCGACATGAAAAAGTTCTAAATTTTATAAAAATTTCCAACCAATATTTCGGCATAATGATATTGAAGAAATAATATCATTTTCTAATAAAATAACATCCCTTACCTCGAAAGACAGTACTTCTAGTTGAAACACCGGATATAGGCTATGATTTGAACTTGCACCGTATAGCAATTCTCAAAGTATACTCAAAATATTAACAAGAATACTGATAATATAGAGAGAAAACTTGAGCCGGTGTGATTTTCAATTCTAACCCAAGCACCTATTTATAGGAAAATCTTTAGAACACCAAAGTAGAAAATTTAATATAATAATAATATATATATTAATTTGTCTACGCCCACTTAAAATCATCTGAATTCAGCAACTTAGCATGTGTTAAAGATGCCCACCAAACATAAAAAACGTTTTTCTTATTTAAATTATTTTAAACTTCCAAAAATCAATTATTTCGGAGCTTCATAACTTCAATAATTCATAATAAATAGCCCTTCTATCAGAAAATTCGAATCTCGCGACTTTTTATAGGAAATTCAATTCTCTACAACTTTTTAGAAGAAAGTTTTACCAAATTCCAAACAGAAATTGACCGAAATCCATAAACGGACGATTTTACAGGCTATAATCAAATTTCTATTAATAATCGTGTCCACCAACACACAAAATATGTGTTAAACATTTAATGCCACAAAAAATACTCTTCCTCCTCATATACTCATATATCCCACATTCATTATAAAAATATCACCAGTAATATATTATTAAAATAATATATTTAAATGAATTATTTTATCGAAAAAGATAAAATATTAATTTTCAACAATTGTCATTTTAAAATTTTTCTCCATCTATATCCACATAAAATCAATATTTTCCTCATCATATAAATCAATAATTAATTATTCACAAATAATATTACAGAATCACAATCTTGGCAACCAGTAGTTCCTCAGAAATAGGGGCTTTCCAATAAGGATCTCTCCTCTACTTGGCAGCCTTGATTAGGTGACCAAACCTCTCCTGTGACGAACTTTCTAGACATTGTCAATGATGTTATCCAATAATATTATTCAGGATAATATGAATTATTGCTCCAGATAATGGAAAATACTATGTAATGACAATTTATTGAAACAACGGTAATATAAAATATCAATCGCAAAGAATTATTGAATCAATAAAATAAAATCTTTGAATAGTAATTCTTTCAGACAATTATTGAGTAGTGCCTTCTTACGTAAGAATCAATAATTGGTGCAATACTGCTTGTGTCTTCTTGTTTCAACAACGCCAGACATTAGTGTGTTTTAACCACCGGTATTCCAACAAGATAATCTGAATAACTACTGCCGATTATTTATAAACAACTTATATTTGTCGTTTTCTTCATCCAATCGCTTTCTCCGTTATGGGGCCCCACAAAAGATCTAACGCAGTCAATGCATTTAATATTCCCGACGATCTGAATATTCCACGACCAAACGAATATTCCCCGACAATAATGAATATTTTATAACCACTTGCTTATTCGAAATATTTGCGTATTTTACCCATAACTATCCACATTAATCAAATCAACCCTTACTATTTCAAAATAATAAATAGAGGAAAATAAATTTCATTTTGGGGTCTTACACAAACATCCATGATTTATATGGAATATGACTTTTATTTGGTTTACTTCTAAACTTCTATTATTCCAATTTATGACTCACTGTATATATTATGGTCAATTTGACAAAACAGATCAAGACTGTGGAACCAAATCATCATATGCTAGTTTCCTGCCTCTAGAGTCAACCTTTTATTCCTTCAAATTAGACCAAAATTTTGGCATTACCACTTTACCAGTTCTCACTTGTTTGTATGTGTTAAGTTATTTATCCTTCTTCCATATCCAGCAGATTCATAAAACATGTGGAATTGGTGGCCTTAGTGTTTGAAGACTAAAAGATGAGTGCTTTAAAACCAACCTAAACAAAGGTGTAACACATCATGAAGTTTGTTTATTAAATATATGAGATATAGTTGTTGCCAATTAGACCAAGAAACATATATAATCTTCAATCCAATATTAAGTTTGATTTTATGTACAATCATCTTGCAGGCCACTTTAAATTGTTTGATGTGTCAAAGTTGTTGGCCATGACAAGTTTCCCTACAGATGCATCAACAATATCAAAATATGTGTCATTTTGATTGGAAACATGACCATGTGTTTCTGTGATGATGATATATTCGTGATAAAGAGTAGAAAGACCAAACCATGTGAGCCTTTAAATGCTATTGTCTCTAGGCGATGTACCTGCATCCAGTTGCCTTTCCAGTTTCCACCACTCAATCCGCCACCACTTTACCTATTGATCTGTATATAAACTTGCAATCGGACTTATATTCAACACTAACAACTCACAAATTCTACTGTCAAAAGTTTCTCAAGTCCTTGAGATTTTTTCTTCCTCATTATACATATCGGAAGTGGTATATATATCATGGCTATTCGTATGCCTCGTATTATTCATGCTAAGCAAATTCTTGAAAGATTCCATTAACAAAGAAACCGTGCTAGTTCAACAACTGTGGATGTTCCAAAGGGCTATTTGGCGGTTTATGTTGGAGAGCGGGAAAAGAAGAGATTCGTGATTCCGATATCATTCTTGAGCCAGCCTTGTTTCCAAGACTTGTTAAGTCAAGCAGAGGAAAGAATTTGGCTTTGATCATCCTATGGGTGGTCTCACAATTCCCTGCAGAGAGGACATTTTCGTTGATCTCACTTCTAGTTTGAGTGGATTGTGATTAGTAGGAGAACTAACTAGCATAGTTTAGTGAAAACAATTTTGTATAGCAATGCCAGGTGATAGCAATTTATATTACAGTTTTTCTGTAATTTTTTGCCCCAGAAAATAGCCTTGGGTTCAATACGATTGTTCTATATGTCTTCTCTGTTGATATATTACAAAATAGAAAAAATTGCCTTCTCTCATAGTTTATGTTGATTTGAGTAAAATAGCATTATTTTTCTTTGATTTGTTTTCTCATGGATTCTACACTACTATTAGTGACTTACTAATATTATAAACATCGTTTTGGTATCTATTGGAAAACAAATAATTATAATATTGCCATTTATCAAATTCATAGTAATAACATTTATTCCATCAGAGTCCTGTAAATGTTTCTGCACACCAGACTTAACTTTCATTCCAAAAGGATTCCTTATACTTTGTTTAGTATTAAAACCAACTTGTGGGCATATCCCATTGTCCACTAAAAATGATAATTATGGTGTCTCGACAATTGAGGGAGTGATAGAGGAAGGCTATAAAGGTTCAGTTGTCTCGAGTAGTTGCTCCAAATGGTAAAAATAGACATTTTAGTGATATGCTTGATTGGAATGAAGAGCAAATCCATGAACATTCGTCGGACCCTTCTTCATTGCTATCTGAATGAGTGCTACTAAGTCATGGCTCATGAATATGCTTTGTCCTTTATCTTTGTTAGTTCTTTGCTACTTAATTCCTTGACATTACCTTTCATATTGACATTAAATATTCTGCTCAATTTGGATTAAATTATAAACTGTTGATCAAACTCATAATCCCGGTTAATTTCTACCTTCTAGTCAACCCTTCATCCCACAAGCTCAAATTATTATCCCTTCTCCATATGTCGAGGGACATTTTACATCAATGAACCAATTTTAAATCCCCATGTTTTCAGAACTCATCGAACACATAGCACTTGGTGGTGGTGGCCTTCATGTTTCTTGGACTACAAAAGATTTTTGTTAATTAAATGTATATAAACACTATTCAATGCATCAAGATTATGATCATCGAAGATGTATTCTCCATTTAGGCACAACTAGGTATTCATCAGTCAAATGGTCTCTTCGATATACATTATAATATGACTGGCATCAAACATTATAATCATTTAGTAGGTCCAAATTTAGACCAATCAATTTGTTACGCCATGAAAATCACTTCATGATAGCATAAAAAAATATCAAACTTTGATTTTTTAGCTTTTTTTTTGTTCGAGGCATAACTAAAGGTTTATGTCTTTGTTCACCACTTGCTCCATTTGAGATTTCTGACCTACAAATTCTAGTGTCATTTTCTTGAGATTTAGTTGAGTACAAACCATGTGCCTTGCATTTCTTTGTTGTCCATCAATAGCCCCCCCACAAAAATGCATCATCACCACTCATTTACTTGTTCAAGGACCATCTACTAACCCCAATATATCTATATATATTCTTGAGCTTTGTTTTTCAATCAACACAGCTCACAAAACAATCTTCTATCACAACCTTTTCTCATACTACAAGTCTTTGAGATCTTTTTTTCTTCCTCATTAGACCCTTTGGAATCATGGCTATTCGTATGCCTCGTATTATTAATGCTAAGCACATTTTTCGTAGATCTTCATTGACTGCTAACCATGCAGACTTTAGATGTTCCAAAAGGTTACTTTGCGGTTTATGTTGGAGAGCAGCAAAAGAGAGATTTGTTGTGCCAATATCAGTTTTGAATCAGCCTTCTTTTTCAGGATTTGTTAAGTCGGTGAGGAAGAATTTGGGTTTGATCATCCTATGGGTGGTCTAACAATTCCTGCAGAGAGGGACATATTCCTCAATCTCACTTCTCGTTTGAGTGGATTGTGATCGATGAAGAGAGCCGGAGAGAGACATATTCCTCAATCTCACTTCTCGTTTGAGCGAGAATTAGCATAGTTTAGTGAGTACAATTTTGTTTAGCTTAGTGGTCAAATGATACCAATTTTTACATCATTTTACCCCGTAGAGATCGGGGTTAAAGACGATGTTATATAAATCTTATGATAATTTATAAAAAGAAATTACTGCTAGGCTCTCATAATCTCTTGTAGATTTGAATTCTATATTATATATATATATATATATATATATATATATATAAATTCCTTGAAGTACCCGGCGATAAATATTACTGTAATTATCTTTGTTCTTTGGATATTATTTTCACTCACTCTACATTTACTATTAGAGATTTACTAGTAATTTTAATGGATTCCATCTTTTCTTCCTCTGTCATTTGATAGGATAATGGCTCCATCTAGCTATCTGAATCCTGCAAATGTGCTATTAGAGGCTAATATTCGACACTTATTAATTTCTTATTGTTTTTTTTTTTTCTTCTAAATGGGGCATTTGAAATTGTCACTCGAGAAAATAATTTACAATATCATCATCACTAGGAGATTTTTGTTTATTTGATCACAAGTCTGCAAAGACCATAACTTACTTGCTTTACTTAACATAAAATTGTATGTAAGACATTTTAATAGTCAACAACCACCGGTGTCCAACCAACGACCTTCTAATTATAGCTCTTCTAATTTATAATTGTGGAGTAAGTTACTCATACGTGTTCGGAAAATAATCATACCGAAACGTCAAAAAATTCATTTCTAATTAAAAGCGAAATTAAATATTTTCAATAATCTAATTGCATGGAAATGTTCTGTTGGTTCATGAGTTATTTAAATAGTAAAAGTAGACATTTTAGTCAAATTTGTGTGTGGTATGAAGAGCAAGTCCAAGAAGTAACTCGTCTGCTTGAACATTTTCGGACTGAATTATGCATACGACCACATGTCTGAATATACTTTTGCATTTTATGCATTATTTGCTGAAATTTAATTTATTTACGCTTACCTTTGGCGTTTAAATTCGATGATATTATTTCTTCTATCCTGTTTGAATAATCATGTGGCATATTATCAATCGCCGAATAAAAAAGCGATTCAAGTCCCTGTTGGTCATCATTATACTTGCTAGTTTCCTTTCTTCTATCAACCCTTCAACCTCAAATTAGGCGGACTCATATCATTATCCACTCCCTAAATCTCGAAAAACATTGTGACATGAATCGCCAATTCTTTGAACCCCCATGTTGTTAGAAATATCATGCACATAGTCCGGTTGGTCATCATTATACTTGCTTTAGTTTCCTTTCTTCTAGTCAACCCTTCAACCCTCAAATTAGGCCGGACTCATATCATTATCCACTCCTAAATCTCGAAAAACATTGAGACATGAATCGCCAATTCTTTGAACCCCCGTGTTGTTAGAAGCATCATACACATAGTCCTGGTGCTTTGGCCTTCATGTTTAATTTACTTGACCACAAATTAAATCAAATTGTTTATCAGTTATATACAATGTATTTTTTTTCACATTAGATATATATACTTCGCATTTAGACACAACTATTAATCTTCAATCCAAACTGCTGCATGGGATAAACATTATAATTAGTTGGCAGCAAATATAATAATCATTTGTAGGTCCAATTTTACTCACTATCCAATTGCTAGGCCATGAATATCACCTCAAGATTGAACTATAAATATCAAGCTCAGATTTTACACTAGTTTTTTGTTTTAGTTGTTGTTGTTTTGAGGCATAACCATGTGCTACCTAATGGCATATGTCTGTTTACCGCATACTCCATTTGAGACTTCTGGCCATCAAATCCTACTTTTATTTTGCTGATGTTGAGTTGGACTACAAAACCATGTGCCCTGCATTTGCTATTTTCCATCAATAGCCCCCACAAAAATGCATCTTTGCCACTCATTTACATGTTGAAGGGTCATCCACAGGACCACAGACCTTTAATGCATCTATATATACACTTACATTTCATCTTACAATCAACACAAGTCTCAAACACAACTACCTCAAGTTTCTCCGGTTCAACAAGTCTTTGACATCTTTATTTTCATCCTCATTATACCTTTCATATTCATGGCTATTCGTATGCCTCGCATTATTAATGCTAAACAAATTCTTCGTCGATCTTCATTGACTTCCAAGGATGTTCCAAAGGGCTATTTTGCGTTATATGTTGGAGAGCGGGAAAAGAAGCGATTCGTGATTCCTATATCATTCTTGAACAAGCCTTCTTTTCAAGAATTGTTAAGTCAGTGAGGAAGAATTTGGCTTTAATCATCCTATGGGTGGCCATACAATACCATGCATGAAAGACATATTCATTGATCTCACTTCTCGTCTAGCGAACTATGAGTTTAGATTGATTAATTGCAGAATATATTTGCTAACTCATTTTTGTACGTGATGATCATCATTTGACTATACATTTTCATTCCATTTTTTTCCCCACAAAAGAGCCTGGGGTTCAATGTAACATCTCTTTATGAGAAAAATTTATAAATATACTTCACTGCAGTTTCTCTCATACTCTCTTGTTGATTACATTCATAAGCAAAAGTATCTTTCACTTTGAGATTTTTGGTGAGGTGATTATTATAATCTGTGGCCTTCCAGGAAGAAACTATTAATTTCAAGATAGATTTTCATGAAAAACAGTTGGAACTGGCTAGTTTTTTGACCCTGCATCTCCCAAATAAGTCATGAATATGCTTTGTCCTTTATGCTGCTAGTTGGTGCAATTTGATTCCTTGACATTACCTTACATGTTGTATTTAAAATTAAGGTTCCTTCGGTATCTAGCATGGACACAATATTATTTATTCCATCATTATAGGAATTCTTATGTTCATCTTTGTATCATGTTTGACTACCACTTTGTTTTTAAGTCCACTTGAAAGAATCGTGTGGGCATATTATCAAATGCAAGAAAAGAACTACACATATTGCGATTTGTGTAGGATAATTAACCTAGAAATATTACTGTGGCTCTCCACATCATGCTTGACAGATTCCTTAAGTCACAAACATTCTAATATGGAAACATTTGTTTGTTCTTCAAGTTAGGAAAATGTCATAATATTACCAATCTTCCCTTGTGTTTTGACAATGATACCAGCTTACATTTTCCAGTACAACATTAATCCTACAAGGAGAGCAGAATTTGTTCTGGTGTATTTAGATAGTCTTTTATAGTTATATCCCAACATTGAGTTGAATATATGTTATAATAAGTAGGACGCGTATACATAATAATTTTGGGTTTATTTTCATCCATTAAATTGGTGGGCTTCAACAACTCGACCCAGAGATATACAGCCTAAACACTATAAAATTTTATGTGATTCATTGGGAGGCATAACCATGTGCTACATAACTCTATATGTCTGCTGTTGGACCATTTCTTGAGTCTCTTCACCACATAAACTGTTTGAAACTTTCTGCCACAAGTTCAAAAAGTTGTTTATTCCGAGAGCGAAAGGAAATATTGAGTATGTATGACTACAACAGTTACTAACTTTACTATTTAATGCCTATATTACATGTCTCAAACATGTTTCTGACCAATCGGATCAACGACTCAACAGCCACAGAAAATCAACAGATGCTTCACCTATCATTTTCATTTGCCAATGATAATTAGAAGACATAATCATGTGATCCTTGACATGATACTCTTATAATAGCCCCATCTAAAGGCCTCTCTAGTCTCCACCAATCAATTTAGATTTTGGTTTAGGACCCCACCACAATACACCTATATATATGCATACATATGGTTTTAGCCAACACAATTAAGTCCTCAAAATCACAACTTTCACTAGCTTCTGCAAGTCCTCTCGCTCCTTTTCTTTTGTTATCCAGTTTCATCCTTTGAAGGAAATCATTTTCAGAATCATGGCTATTCGTATGCCTCGTATTACTCATGCCAAGAAAATTCTTCGACGAACTTTATCAATAGAAAAACATGCAGCATCAAATGTTGTAAATGTTCCAAAAGGATATTTTGCAGTTTATGTTGGAGAACAAGAAAAGAAGAGGTTTGTCATTCCAATATCATTGTTGCAGCAACCTTCATTCCAAGATCTGTTAAATCAAGCTGAGGAAGAATTCGGTTTTGATCATCCAATGGGAGGTCTAACAATTCCATGCAGAGAAGACTTATTCATTGATCTGGCCTCACGCTTGGGAGGACTGTGAAATGAAAAAATAGCATATCTTACTGTAGACAATTTTGTACAACACTAATCAACATCTCCATGTACATAAACATTCATTCTTTTTGATTCATGGCTACCCATCAGTTTATGATACAAATTTCCTCAGCCATGTATCTAATATTTTGAAATGCCACTTCATTACTTTCAAGGCACCGCCACCAGTGTGATTCTTTCTTTATCGTAGATTTCCACAATTATTAATTTTTTCAATCAATGTTTTGTTATCCACCATTCTTTGTTGATTAAAAAAAGGGGATGAAAGCTAAGGACAGCCACCATAGATCACCTCACAAGAATTGGTAATTTAATACATACTTCATTCATCCTTAAAAATACATTTGTTGATTACCATTTTACAAATAAACTGATATTCCTTTTTAACATAGAAGGGTGTATGTTAAAATAATTAATTAATCCATAGAAAATTATGTAAATCTCATCATTTTCTTGTGTAATGCATTTCTTGAAATTTTCCGATTCATCTCTGTCTTAGTTATAATAGCACTCCACCTTTTGGTATTGGCAGTGATCTCATCCTTGCATGTTTATCCCCTCTGTTGGAACTTGTGGCTCATATGGAGTGTATGAGAGGTACTAAGAAGTTCTTGAAAAATTTCAGTGATGAGCGGTGCGGAGTGAGGGAAGCAGAGGGTATGGGTATTCAGGTTATAATGCGAATTAGGGTTGGAATAGATGTAGCGGTTATATATATTCTCTATTGTAAAAATCCTATGTACTCTAAGATCATAAATAAAACACCTCTCTCCGCTCCTGTGGACGTACCCAAGTTTAGAGAACCACGTAAATCTCTGTGTTGATTTTTTAATGTTGTGTGTGCGTATGTGTGATCCAATCTTGACAAAGTGGTATCAGAGATCGGGTTTGATTGAACACGCGAAGAACGATGTCTTTGAGTTCGTCTATTACAAAGTTCGATGTGATGAAGTTTGACGGGACTGGGAATTTCGGACTATGGCAATAGAGGGTAAAGAATATGTTGGTGCATCAGGGATTGGTGAAGGCGTTGAAAAAGAAACCAGTGGCCATGTCAAATGATGACTGGGAAGAACTCCAGATCAAGGCGGTGAGTACAATTTGTTTGTGTCTTGTAGACGAAGTTATGTATCACGTGATTGGTGATGAATCGTCGGCTGGTGTCTAGACTAAGCTGGAGTTCAGGTATATGTCAAAGTCGTTGACAAATAAACTATTCCTGAAGCAGAAACTTTTTGGGTTAAAGGTGATCGAGGGTTCCGATCTTATTCAACATATTAATACGTTCAATCAGATTATTAGCGATCTGTTAAGGATTAAGGTGAAATTCGACAAGGAAGACAATACAATGATGTTGTTATGTTCTTTATCGGGTTCTATGGAGACTCTCGTTACAACCCTATTATGGGGGAAAGAAACTCTAAAATTGGAGGAAGTCACGGCACCCCTGCGTATGTACAACCAACACATGCAACAGACCGAGGGTATTTCGGGTGAAGGGATGGTGGCAAATCCAGACAGAGAGCACTGGAAAGCAATCAAGTGGATATTCAGATATTTGAGAGGTACTACAAACCATGGGATTATGTTTGTGAGGCAACAAGATCAGATTTTAGTGGTGGGGTATATAGATGCAGATTATGCTGGAAGGTTGGATCACAGGAGGTCTATGACAGGGTATGTGTTTACACTGGCAGGTGGACCAATTTGTTGGAGATTTATGGTACAACCTCTTGGGGCTCTATCTACTACTGAATCTGAGTACCTGGCAGTGACTGAGGTTGGAAAATAAGTGATGTGGTTAAAGGGTTTTGTAAAGGAGTTGGGCATAGATTAAGGTGGAGTGCAACTCTATTGTGATAGTTAGAGTGCCATTTATTTGGCAAAGAACCAGGTGTATCATGCGAGGACTAAGCATATTGACGCAAGATTTGAGAAGGTGAGAGAGTTAATTACTATGGGTGATGTGATATTGAAAAAGGTGCATACTTCTAAGAATGCAACTGATATGTTGACAAAGATTGTGACCGCGGACAAGTTCAAGCATTGTTTGGACTTGGTTAATGTCTCCAGGTGCTATAAAATGAGGCGTTTCCCTAAACCGGTTGGATCACTATATTTATCTTATTAATGGGAGAGGATATTCGCCAAGGTGGATATTGTTGGAACTTGTAGTTTATATGGAGTGTATAAGAGGTACTGAGAAGTTCTTGAAAAAGGCTTGTGCCGAGCGAAGCGGGGTGAGGGAAGCGAAGGGCATTATGGGTATTCAGGTTATAATGCGAATTAGGGTTGGAATAGATGTAGTGGTTATATATATTCTCTATTGTAAAAACCTTATTTACTGTCGGATCATAAATAAAACACCTCTCCCCGCTCCCGTGGACGTATCCAAGTTTGGGGAACCACGTAAATCTCTGTGATCCAATCTTGACACCCTCTTTAGAGCAAATGATCAATCAACATATTCCACACCAAATGCATTTTTCCTTTGGATCGTGTATTATGGTTTTAAATATGTCTCATTAGTGTATATATATTGCACATAAACTTGTTATATGACAGACACCCTATATTTTTTATAAATACTTATGCTTCTTGTTTTCTATTAGGCAATACAATGTACTTCCCTTTGATTTTATTTTACTTTCTATCCACGCCTCCTTGTATTCAAGCTTTTCTTTTCATTAAAACTTTTTATTTATATACTCCATTCCTCTAGTCTTAACTTTTGCTTTTGCTGATGGGTCTCTATAAAGGGCTATGCCCTGTTGAAAGTTCTTGTATATATAAATTGTGGTTTCTGAAATTACAAATTAAATCAAACACAAACATCCATGATTTATATGGAATATGACTTTTATTTGGTTTACTTCTAAACTTCTATTATTCCAATTTATGACTCACTGTATATATTATGGTCAATTTGACAAAACAGATCAAGACTGTGGAACCAAATCATCATATGCTAGTTTCCTGCCTCTAGAGTCAACCTTTTATTCCTTCAAATTAGACCAAAATTTTGGCATTACCACTTTACCAGTTCTCACTTGTTTGTATGTGTTAAGTTATTTATCCTTCTTCCATATCCAGCAGATTCATAAAACATGTGGAATTGGTGGCCTTAGTGTTTGAAGACTAAAAAGATGAGTGCTTTAAAACCAACCTAAACAAAGGTGTAACACATCATGAAGTTTGTTTATTAAATATATGAGATATAGTTGTTGCCAATTAGACCAAGAAACATATATAATCTTCAATCCAATATTAAGTTTGATTTTATGTACAATCATCTTGCAGGCCAGCTTTAAATTGTTTGATGTGTCAAAGTTGTTGGCCATGACAAGTTTCCCTACAGATGCATCAACAATATCAAAATATGTGTCATTTTGATTGGAAACATGACCATGTGTTTCTGTGATGATGATATATTCGTGATAAAGAGTAGAAAGACCAAACCATGTGAGCCTTTAAATGCTATTGTCTCTAGCTGATGTACCTGCATCCAGTTGCCTTTCCAGTTTCCACCACTCAATCCGCCAGCCACTTTACCTATTGATCTGTATATAAGCTTGCAATCAGACTTATATTCAACACTAACAACTCACAAATTCTACTGTCAAAAGTTTCTCAAGTCCTTGAGATTTTTTCTTCCTCATTATACATATCGGAAGTGGTATATATATCATGGCTATTCGTATGCCTCGTATTATTCATGCTAAGCAAATTCTTGAAAGATTCCATTAACAGCAAACCGTGCTAGTTCAACAACTGTGGATGTTCCAAAGGGCTATTTGGCAGTTTATGTTGGAGAAGGAGGAAAAGAAGAGATTCGTGATTCCGATATCATTCTTGAGCCAGCCTTGTTTCCAAGACTTGTTAAGTCAAGCAGAGGAAGAATTTGGCTTTGATCATCCTATGGGTGGTCTCACAATTCCCTGCAGAGAGGACATTTTCGTTGATCTCACTTCTAGTTTGAGTGGATTGTGATTAGTAGGAGAACTAACTAGCATAGTTTAGTGAAAACAATTTTGTATAGCAATGCCAGTGATAGCAATTTATATTACAGTTTTTCTGTAATTTTTTGCCCCAGAAAATAGCCTTGGGTTCAATACAGTGTTCTATATGTCTTCTCTGTTGATATATTACAAAATAGAAAAAATTGCCTTCTCTCATAGTTTATGTTGATTTGAGTAAAATAGCATTATTTTTTCTTTGATTTGTTTTCTCATGGATTCTACACTACTATTAGTGACTTACTAATATTATAAACATCAGTTTTGGTATCTATTGGAAAACAAATAATTATAATATTGCCATTTATCAAATTCATAGTAATAACATTTATTCCATCAGAGTCCTGTAAATGTTTCTGTACACCAGACTTAACTTTCATTCCAAAAGGATTCCTTATACTTTGTTTAGTATTAAAACCAACTTGTGGGCATATCCCATTGTCCACTAAAAATGATAATTATGGTGTCTGACAATTGAGGGAGTGATAGAGGAAGGCTATAAAGGTTCAGTTGTCTCAGTAGTTGCTCCAAATGGTAAAAATAGACATTTTAGTGATATGCTTGATTGGAATGAAGAGCAAATCCATGAACATTCGTCGGACCCTTCTTCAGCTGCTATCTGAATGAGTGCTACTAAGTCATGGCTCATGAATATGCTTTGTCCTTTATGCTGTTAGTTGCTGCTACTTAATTCCTTGACATTACCTTTCATATTGACATTAAATATTCTGCTCAATTTGGATTAAATTATAAACTGTTGATCAAACTCATAATCCCGGTTAATTTCTACCTTCTAGTCAACCCTTCATCCCACAAGCTCAAATTATTATCCCTTCTCCATATGTCGAGGGACATTTTTACATCAGCAACCAATTTTTAAATCCCCATGTTTTCAGAACTCATCAGAACACATAGCACTGGTGGTGGCCTTCATGTTTACTGGACTACAAAAGATTTTTGTTAATTAAATGTATATAAACACTATTCAATGCATCAGTATTATGATCATCGAAGATGTATTCTCCATTTAGGCACAACTAGGTATTCATCAGTCAAATGGTCTCTTCGATATACATTATAATATGACTGGCATCAAACATTATAATCATTTAGTAGGTCCAAATTTAGACCAATCAATTTGTTACGCCATGAAAATCACTTCATGATAGCATAAAAAAAATATCAAACTTTGATTTTTTTAGCTTTTTTTTCCTGAGGCATAACTAAAGGTTTATGTCTTTGTTCACCACTTGCTCCATTTGAGATTTCTGACCTACAAATTCTAGTGTCATTTTCTTGAGATTTAGTTGGAGTACAAACCATGTGCCTTGCATTTGCTGTTGTCCATCAATAGCCCCCACAAAAATGCATCATCACCACTCATTTACTTGTTCAAGGACCATCTACTAACCCCAATATATCTATATATATTCTTGAGCTTTGTTTTTCAATCAACACAGCTCACAAAACAATCTTCTATCACAACCTTTTCTCATACTACAAGTCTTTGAGATCTTTTTTTCTTCCTCATTAGACCCTTTGGAATCATGGCTATTCAGATGCCTCGTATTATTAATGCTAAGCACATTTTTCACGATCTTCATTGACTGCTAACCATGCAGCTTTAGATGTTCCAAAAGGTTACTTTGCAGTTTATGTTGGAGAGCAGCAAAAGAAGAGATTTGTTGTGCCAATATCAGTTTTGAATCAGCCTTCTTTTCAGGATTTGTTAAGTCAAGCTGAGGAAGAATTTGGGTTTGATCATCCTATGGGTGGTCTAACAATTCCCTGCAGAGAGGACATATTCCTCAATCTCACTTCTCGTTTGAGTGGATTGTGATCAGTAGAAGAGAGCCGGAGAGGACATATTCCTCAATCTCACTTCTCGTTTGAGCGGAGAATTAGCATAGTTTAGTGAGTACAATTTTGTTTAGCTTAGTGGTCAGTGATACCAATTTTTCATCATTTTACCCCGTAGAGACTGGGGTTAAAGACAGTGTTATATAAATCTTATGATAATTTATAAAAAGAAATTACTGCCGGCTCTCATAATCTCTTGTAGATTTGAATTCCTATTTATATATATATATATATATATATATATATATATGAATTCCTTGAAGTACCCCGGCGATAAATATTACTGTAATTATCTTTGTTCTTTGGATATTATTTTCACTCACTCTACATTTACTATTAGAGATTTACTAGTAATTTTAATGGATTCCATCTTTTCTTCCTCTGTCATTTGATAGGATAATGGCTCCATCTAGCTATCTGAATCCTGCAAATGTGCTATTAGAGGCTAATATTCAGACACTATTAATTTCTTATTGTTTTTCTTTTTCTTCTAAATGGGGCATTTGAAATTGTCACTCGAGAAAATAATTTACAATATCATCATCACTAGGAGATTTTTGTTTATTTGATCACAAGTCTGCAAAGACCATAACTTACTTGCTTTACTAACATAAAATTGTATGTAAGACATTTTAATAGTCAACAACCACCGGTGTCCAACCAACAGCCTTCTAATTATAGCTCTTCTAATTTATAATTGTGGAGTAAGTTACTCATACGTGTTCAGAAAAATAATCATACTGAAACGTCAAAAAATTCATTTCTAATTAAAAAGCAGGGAATTAAATATTTTCAATAATCTAATTGCATGGAAATGTTCTGTTGGTTCAAGAGTTATTTAAATAGTAAAAGTAGACATTTTAGTCAAATTTGTGTGTGGTATGAAGAGCAAGTCCAAGAAGTAACTCGTATTACCTGAACATTTTCGACCTGAATTATGCATGCAACCCATGCGGAATATACTTTGCATTTTATGCAGCTATTTGCTGAAATTTAATTTATTTGCGCTACCTTTGACGTTTAAATTCGACAATATTATTTCTTCTATCCTGTTTGAATAATCATGTGGCATATTATCAACTGCCAGAATAAAAACAGTTCAAGTCCCTGTTGGTCATCATTATACTTGCTAGTTTCCTTTCTTCTAGTCAACCCTTCAACCCTCAAATTAGGCCAGACTCATATCATTATCCACTCCCTAAATCTCGAAAAACATTGTGACATGAACTGCCAATTGCTGAACCCCCATGTTGTTAGAAATATCATGCACATAGTCCCGGTTGGTCGTCATTATACTTGCTAGTTTCCTTTCTTCTAGTCAACCCTTCAACCCTCAAATTAGGCCAGACTCATATCATTATCCACTCCCTAAATCTCGAAAAACATTGAGACATGAACTGCCAATTGCTGAACCCCCGTGTTGTTAGAAGCATCATACACATAGTCCTGGTGCTGGCCTTCATGTTTAATTTACTTGACCACAAATTAAATCAAATTGTTTATCAGTTATATACAATGTATTTTTTTCACATTAGATATATATACTCCGCATTTAGACACAACTATTAATCTTCAATCCAAACTGCTGCATGGATAAACATTATAATTAGTTGGCAGCAAATATAATAATCATTTGTAGGTCCAATTTTTACTCACTATCCAATTGCTAGGCCATGAATATCACCTCAAGATTGAACTATAAATATCAAGCTCAGATTTTACACTAGTTTTTTTGTTTTAGTTGTTGTTGTTTTGAGGCATAACCATGTGCTACCTAATGGCATATGTCTGTTTACCGCATACTCCATTTGAGACTTCTGGCCATCAAATCCTACTTTTATTTTGCTGATGTTGAGTTGGACTACAAAACCATGTGCCCTGCATTTGCTATTTTCCATCAATAGCCCCCACAAAAATGCATCTTTGCCACTCATTTACATGTTGAAGGGTCATCCACAGGACCACAGACCTTTAATGCATCTATATATACACTTACATTTCATCTTACAATCAACACAAGTCTCAAACACAACTACCTCAAGTTTCTCCGGTTCAACAAGTCTTTGACATCTTTATTTTTCATCCTCATTATACCTTTCATATTCATGGCTATTCGTATGCCTCGCATTATTAATGCTAAACAAATTCTTCGTCGATCTTCATTGACTTCTAAGGATGTTCCAAAGGGCTATTTTGCAGTTTATGTTGGAGAGCGGGAAAAGAAGAGATTCGTGATTCCTATATCATTCTTGAACAAGCCTTCTTTTCAAGAATTGTTAAGTCAAGCTGAGGAAGAATTTGGCTTTAATCATCCTATGGGTGGCCATACAATACCATGCACAGAAGACATATTCATTGATCTCACTTCTCGTCTAAGCGAACTATGAGTTTAGATTGATTAATTGCAGAATATATTTGCTAACTCATTTTTGTACAGAAGTGATCATCATTTGACTATACATTTTTCATTCCATTTTTTTCCCCACAAAAGAGCCTGGGGTTCAATGTAACATCTCTTTATGAGAAAAATTTATAAATATACTTCACTGCAGTTTCTCTCATACTCTCTTGTTGATTACATTCATAAGCAAAAGTATCTTTCACTTTGAGATTTTTGGTGAGGTGATTATTATAATCTGTGGCCTTCCAGGAAGAAACTATTAATTTCAAGATAGATTTTCATGAAAAACAGTTGGAACTGGCTAGTTTTTGACCCTGCATCTCCCAAATAAGTCATGAATATGCTTTGTCCTTTATGCTGCTAGTTGGTGCAATTTGATTCCTTGACATTACCTTACATGTTGTATTTAAAATTAAGGTTCCTTCGGTATCTAGCATGGACACAATATTATTTATTCCATCATTATAGGAATTCTTATGTTCATCTTTGTATCATGTTTGACTACCACTTTGTTTTTAAGTCCACTTGAAAGAATCGTGTGGGCATATTATCAAATGCAAGAAAAGAACTACACATATTATGATTTGTGTAGGATAATTAACCTAGAAATATTACTGTGGCTCTCCACATCATGCTTGACAGATTCCTTAAGTCACAAACATTCTAATATGGAAACATTTGTTTGTTCTTCAAGTTAGGAAAATGTCATAATATTACCAATCTTCCCTTGTGTTTTGACAATGATACCAGCTTACATTTTCCGTACAACATTAATCCTACAAGGAGAGCAGAATTTGTTCTGGTGTATTTAGATAGTCTTTTATAGTTATATCCCAACATTGAGTTGAATATATGTTATAATAAGTAGGACGCGTACATAATAATTTTGGGTTTATTTTCATCCATTAAATTGGTGGGCTTCAACAACTCGACCCAGAGATATACAGCCTAAACACTATAAAATTTTATGTGATTCATTGGGAGGCATAACCATGTGCTACATAACTCTATATGTCTGCTGTTGGACCATTTCTTGAGTCTCTTCACCACATAAACTGTTTGAAACTTTCTGCCACAAGTTCAAAAAGTTGTTTATTCCGAGAGCGAAAGGAAATATTGAGTATGTATGACTACAACAGTTACTAACTTTACTATTTAATGCCTATATTACATGTCTCAAACATGTTTCTGACCAATCGGATCAACGACTCAACAGCCACAGAAAATCAACAGATGCTTCACCTATCATTTTCATTTGCCAATGATAATTAGAAGACATAATCATGTGATCCTTGACATGATACTCTTATAATAGCCCCATCTAAAGGCCTCTCTAGTCTCCACCAATCAATTTAGATTTTGGTTTAGGACCCTCCACACAATACACCTATATATATGCATACATTTGGTTTTAGCCAACACAATTAAGTCCTCAAAAATCACAACTTTCACTAGCTTCTGCAAGTCCTCTCGGCTCCTTTTCTTTTGTTATCCAGTTTCATCCTTTGAAGGAAATCATTTTCAGAATCATGGCTATTCGTATGCCTCGTATTACTCATGCCAAGAAATTCTTCGACGAACTTTATCAATAGAAAAACATGCAGCATCAAATGTTGTAAATGTTCCAAAAGGATATTTTGCAGTTTATGTTGGAGAACAAGAAAAGAAGAGGTTTGTCATTCCAATATCATTGTTGCAGCAACCTTCATTCCAAGATCTGTTAAATCAAGCTGAGGAAGAATTCGGTTTTGATCATCCAATGGGAGGTCTAACAATTCCATGCAGAGAAGACTTATTCATTGATCTGGCCTCACGCTTGGGAGGACTGTGAAATGAAAAAATAGCATATCTTACTGTAGACAATTTTGTACAACACTAATCAACATCTCCATGTACATAAACATTCATTCTTTTTGATTCATGGCTACCCATCAGTTTATGATACAAATTTCCTCAGCCATGTATCTAATATTTTGAAATGCCACTTCATTACTTTCAAGGCACCGGCCACCAGTGTGATTCTTTCTTTATGCGTAGATTTCCACAATTATTAATTTTTTCAATCAATGTTTTGTTATCCACCATTCTTTGTTGATTAAAAAAAGGGGATGAAAGCTAAGGACAGCCACCATAGATCACCTCACAAGAATTGGTAATTTAATACATACTTCATTCATCCTTAAAAATACAGTTGTTGATTACCATTTTACAAATAAACTGATATTCCTTTTTAACATAGAAGGGTGTATGTTAAAATAATTAATTAATCCATAGAAAATTATGTAAATCTCATCATTTTCTTGTGTAATGCATTTCTTGAAATTTTCCGATTCATCTCTGTCTTAGTTATAATAGCACTCCACCTTTTGGTATTGGCAGTGATCTCATCCTTGCATGTTTATCCCCTCTGTTGGAACTTGTGGCTCATATGGAGTGTATGAGAGGTACTAAGAAGTTCTTGAAAAATTTCAGTGATGAGCGGTGCGGAGTGAGGGAAGCAGAGGGTATGGGTATTCAGGTTATAATGCGAATTAGGGTTGGAATAGATGTAGCGGTTATATATATTCTCTATTGTAAAAATCCTATGTACTCTAAGATCATAAATAAAACACCTCTCTCCGCTCCTGTGGACGTACCCAAGTTTAGAGAACCACGTAAATCTCTGTGTTGATTTTTTAATGTTGTGTGCGTGTGTGATCCAATCCTGACAAAGTGGTATCAGAGATCGGGTTTGATTGAACACGCGAAGAACGATGGCTTTGAGTTCGTCTATTACAAAGTTCGATGTGATGAAGTTTGACGGGACTGGGAATTTCGGACTATGGCAATAGAGGGTAAAGAATATGTTGGTGCATCGAGGGATTGGTGAAGGCGTTGAAAAAAAAACCGATGGCCGTATCGAATGATGGTAGGGAAGAACTCCAGATCAAGCGGTGAGTACAATTTGTTTGTGTCTTGTAGAGCGAAGTTATGTATCACGTGATTGGTGATGAATCGTCTAATTTGGTGTCTACAGATTAAGTTTGAGTTCGTATATGTCAAAGTCGTTGACAAATAAACTATTCTGAAGCGAAACTTTTTGGGTTAAAGGTGATCGAGGGTTCCGATCTTATTCAACATATTAATACGTTCAATCAGATTATTAGCGATCATTAAGGATTAAGGTGAAATTCGACAAGGAAGACAATCTGATGATGATGTTATATTTCTTTATCGGGTTCTATGGAGACTCTCATTACAACCCTATATGGGGAAAGAAACTCTAAAATTGGAGGAAGTCACGGCACCCTGCGTATGTACAACCAACCAACACATGCAATGCATCGAGGGTATTTGGGTGAAGGGATGGTGGCAAATCCGATGAGAGAAACCTTTGGAAAGCAATCAGTGGATATTCGGATATTTGAGAGGTACTACAAACCATGGGATTATGTTTGTGAGGCAACAAGATCAGATTTTAGTGGTGGGGTATATAGATGCAGATTATGCTGGAAGGTTGGATCACAGGAGGTCTATGACAGGGTATGTGTTTACACTGGCAGGTGGACCAATTTGTTGGAGATTTATGGTACAACCTCTTGGGGCTCTATCTCTACTCTTGAATCGAGTACTGGCAAATGGCCGAGGTTGGAAAATAAGTGATGTGGTTAAAGGGTTTTGTAAAGGAGTTGGGCATAGATTAAGGTGGAGTGCAACTCTATTGTGATAGTTAGAGTGCCATTTATTTGGCAAAGAACCAGGTGTATCATGCGAGGACTAAGCATATTGACGCAAGATTTGAGAAGGTGAGAGAGTTAATTACTATGGGTGATGTGATATTGAAAAAGGTGCATACTTCTAAGAATGCAACTGATATGTTGACAAAGATTGTGACCGCGGACAAGTTCAAGCATTGTTTGGACTTGGTTAATGTCTCCAGGTGCTATAAAATGAGGCGTTTCCCTAAACCGGTTGGATCACTATATTTATCTTATTAATGGGAGAGGATATTCGCCAAGGTGGATATTGTTGGAACTTGTAGTTTATATGGAGTGTATAAGAGTTACTTAGAAGTTCTTGAAAAAGGCTTGTGCCGAGCGAAGCGGGGTGAGGGAAGCGAAGGGCATTATGGGTATTCAGGTTATAATGCGAATTAGGGTTGGAATAGATGTAGTGGTTATATATATTCTCTATTGTAAAAACCTTATTTACTGTCGGATCATAAATAAAACACCTCTCCCCGCTCCCGTGGGCGTATCCAAGTTTGGGGAACCACGTAAATCTCTGTGATCCAATCTTGACACCCTCTTTAGAGCAAATGATCAATCAACATATTCCACACCAAATGCATTTTTCCTTTGGATCGTGTATTATGGTTTTAAATATGTCTCATTAGTGTATATATATTGCACATAAACTTGTTATATGACAGACACCCTATATTTTTTATAAATACTTATGCTTCTTGTTTTTATTATTAGGCAATACAATGTACTTCCCTTTGATTTTATTTTACTTTCTATCCACGCCTCCTTGTATTCAAGCTTTTCTTTTCATTAAAACTTTTTATTTATATACTCCATTCCTCTAGTCTTAACTTTTGCTTTTGCTGATGGGTCTCTATAAAGGGCTATGCCCTGTTGAAAGTTCTTGTATATATAAATTGTGGTTTCTGAAATTACAAATTAAATCAAACACAAACATCCATGATTTATATGGAATATGACTTTTATTTGGTTTACTTCTAAACTTCTATTATTCCAATTTATGACTCACTGTATATATTATGGTCAATTTGACAAAACAGATCAAGACTGTGGAACCAAATCATCATATGCTAGTTTCCTGCCTCTAGAGTCAACCTTTTATTCCTTCAAATTAGACCAAAATTTTGGCATTACCACTTTACCAGTTCTCACTTGTTTGTATGTGTTAAGTTATTTATCCTTCTTCCATATCCAGCAGATTCATAAAACATGTGGAATTGGTGGCCTTAGTGTTTGAAGACTAAAAGATGAGTGCTTTAAAACCAACCTAAACAAAGGTGTAACACATCATGAAGTTTGTTTATTAAATATATGAGATATAGTTGTTGCCAATTAGACCAAGAAACATATATAATCTTCAATCCAATATTAAGTTTGATTTTATGTACAATCATCTTGCAGGCCAGCTTTAAATTGTTTGATGTGTCAAAGTTGTTGGCCATGACAAGTTTCCCTACAGATGCATCAACAATATCAAAATATGTGTCATTTTGATTGGAAACATGACCATGTGTTTCTGTGATGATGATATATTCGTGATAAAGAGTAGAAAGACCAAACCATGTGAGCCTTTAAATGCTATTGTCTCTAGCTGATGTACCTGCATCCAGTTGCCTTTCCAGTTTCCACCACTCAATCCGCCAGCCACTTTACCTATTGATCTGTATATAAGCTTGCAATCAGACTTATATTCAACACTAACAACTCACAAATTCTACTGTCAAAAGTTTCTCAAGTCCTTGAGATTTTTTCTTCCTCATTATACATATCGGAAGTGGTATATATATCATGGCTATTCGTATGCCTCATTATTATTCATGCTAAGCAAATTCTTCGAAAGATTCCATTAACAGCAAACCGTGCTAGTTCAACAACTGTGGATGTTCCAAAGGGCTATTTGGCAGTTTATGTTGGAGAGCAGGAAAAGAAGAGATTCGTGATTCCGATATCATTCTTGAGCCAGCCTTGTTTCCAAGACTTGTTAAGTCAAGCAGAGGAAGAATTTGGCTTTGATCATCCTATGGGTGGTCTCACAATTCCCTGCAGAGAGGACATTTTCGTTGATCTCACTTCTAGTTTGAGTGGATTGTGATTAGTAGGAGAACTAACTAGCATAGTTTAGTGAAAACAATTTTGTATAGCAATGCCAGTGATAGCAATTTATATTACAGTTTTTCTGTAATTTTTTGCCCCAGAAAATAGCCTTGGGTTCAATACAGTGTTCTATATGTCTTCTCTGTTGATATATTACAAAATAGAAAAAATTGCCTTCTCTCATAGTTTATGTTGATTTGAGTAAAATAGCATTATTTTTTCTTTGATTTGTTTTCTCATGGATTCTACACTACTATTAGTGACTTACTAATATTATAAACATCAGTTTTGGTATCTATTGGAAAACAAATAATTATAATATTGCCATTTATCAAATTCATAGTAATAACATTTATTCCATCAGAGTCCTGTAAATGTTTCTGTACACCAGACTTAACTTTCATTCCAAAAGGATTCCTTATACTTTGTTTAGTATTAAAACCAACTTGTGGGCATATCCCATTGTCCACTAAAAATGATAATTATGGTGTCTGACAATTGAGGGAGTGATAGAGGAAGGCTATAAAGGTTCAGTTGTCTCAGTAGTTGCTCCAAATGGTAAAAATAGACATTTTAGTGATATGCTTGATTGGAATGAAGAGCAAATCCATGAACATTCGTCGGACCCTTCTTCAGCTGCTATCTGAATGAGTGCTACTAAGTCATGGCTCATGAATATGCTTTGTCCTTTATGCTGTTAGTTGCTGCTACTTAATTCCTTGACATTACCTTTCATATTGACATTAAATATTCTGCTCAATTTGGATTAAATTATAAACTGTTGATCAAACTCATAATCCCGGTTAATTTCTACCTTCTAGTCAACCCTTCATCCCACAAGCTCAAATTATTATCCCTTCTCCATGTTTTCAGAACTCATCAGAACACATAGCACTGGTGGTGGCCTTCATGTTTACTGGACTACAAAAGATTTTTGTTAATTAAATGTATATAAACACTATTCAATGCATCAGTATTATGATCATCGAAGATGTATTCTCCATTTAGGCACAACTAGGTATTCATCAGTCAAATGGTCTCTTCGATATACATTATAATATGACTGGCATCAAACATTATAATCATTTAGTAGGTCCAAATTTAGACCAATCAATTTGTTACGCCATGAAAATCACTTCATGATAGCATAAAAAAAATATCAAACTTTGATTTTTTTAGCTTTTTTTGTTCTGAGGCATAACTAAAGGTTTATGTCTTTGTTCACCACTTGCTCCATTTGAGATTTCTGACCTACAAATTCTAGTGTCATTTTCTTGAGATTTAGTTGGAGTACAAACCATGTGCCTTGCATTTGCTGTTGTCCATCAATAGCCCCCACAAAATGCATCATCACCACTCATTTACTTGTTCAAGGACCATCTACTAACCCCAATATATCTATATATATTCTTGAGCTTTGTTTTTCAATCAACACAGCTCACAAAACAATCTTCTATCACAACCTTTTCTCATACTACAAGTCTTTGAGATCTTTTTTTCTTCCTCATTAGACCCTTTGGAATCATGGCTATTCAGTATGCCTCGTATTATTAATGCTAAGCACATTTTTCGCGATCTTCATTGACTGCTAACCATGCAGCTTTAGATGTTCCAAAAGGTTACTTTGCAGTTTATGTTGGAGAGCAGCAAAAGAAGAGATTTGTTGTGCCAATATCAGTTTTGAATCAGCCTTCTTTTCAGGATTTGTTAAGTCAAGCTGAGGAAGAATTTGGGTTTGATCATCCTATGGGTGGTCTAACAATTCCCTGCAGAGAGGACATATTCCTCAATCTCACTTCTCGTTTGAGTGGATTGTGATCAGTAGAAGAGAGCCGGAGAGGACATATTCCTCAATCTCACTTCTCGTTTGAGCGGAGAATTAGCATAGTTTAGTGAGTACAATTTTGTTTAGCTTAGTGGTCAGTGATACCAATTTTTCTGTCATTTTTACCCCAGAGAGACTGGGGTTAAAGACAGTGTTATATAAATCTTATGATAATTTATAAAAAGAAATTACTGCCGGCTCTCATAATCTCTTGTAGATTTGAATTCCTATTTATATATATATATATATATATATATATATATATGAATTCAAGCAAAGTACCCCTGATAAATATTATTACTGTAATTATCTTTGTTCTTTGGATATTATTTTCACTCACTCTACATTTACTATTAGAGATTTACTAGTAATTTTAATGGATTCCATCTTTTCTTCCTCTGTCATTTGATAGGATAATGGCTCCATCTAGCTATCTGAATCCTGCAAATGTGCTATTAGAGGCTAATATTCAGACACTATTAATTTCTTATTGTTTTTCTTTTTCTTCTAAATGGGGCATTTGAAATTGTCACTCGAGAAAATAATTTACAATATCATCATCACTAGGAGATTTTTGTTTATTTGATCACAAGTCTGCAAAGACCATAACTTACTTGCTTTACTAACATAAAATTGTATGTAAGACATTTTAATAGTCAACAACCACCGGTGTCCAACCAACAGCCTTCTAATTATAGCTCTTCTAATTTATAATTGTGGAGTAAGTTACTCATACGTGTTCAGAAAAATAATCATACTTTGACGTCAAAAATTCATTTCTAATTAAAAAGCAAGGAATTAAATATTTTCAATAATCTAATGGAAATGTTCTGTTGGTTCAATAGTTATTTAAATAGTAAAAGTAGACATTTAGTCAAATTTGTGTGTGGTATGAAGAGCAAGTCCAAGAAGTAACTCGTCTACCTCGAACATTTTCGGACCTGAATTATGCATGCAACCCTGTCTGGAATATACTTTGCATTTTATGCAGCTATTTGCTGAAATTTAATTTATTTGCGCTACCTTTGACGTTTAAATTCGACAATATTATTTCTTCTATCCTGTTTGAATAATCATGTGGCATATTATCAACTGCCAGAATAAAAACAGTTCAAGTCCCTGTTGGTCATCATTATACTTGCTAGTTTCCTTTCTTCTAGTCAACCCTTCAACCCTCAAATTAGGCCAGACTCATATCATTATCCACTCCCTAAATCTCGAAAAACATTGTGACATGAACTGCCAATTGCTGAACCCCCATGTTGTTAGAAATATCATGCACATAGTCCCGGTTGGTCATCATTATACTTGCTAGTTTCCTTTCTTCTAGTCAACCCTTCAACCCTCAAATTAGGCCAGACTCATATCATTATCCACTCCCTAAATCTCGAAAAACATTGTGACATGAACTGCCAATTGCTGAACCCCCATGTTGTTAGAAGTATCATACACATAGTCCTGGTACTGGCCTTCATGTTTAATTTACTTGACCACAAATTAAATCAAATTGTTTAACAATTATATGCAATGTATTTTTATCACATTAGATATATATACTCCGCATTTAGACACAACTATTAATCTTCAATCCAAACCGCTCATGGGATAAACATTATAATTAGTTGGCAGCAAATATAATAATCATTTGTAGGTCCAATTTTTACTCACTATCCAATTGCTAGGCCATGAATATCACCTCAAGATTGAACTATAAATATCAAGCTCAGATTTTACACTAGTTTTTTGTTTTTAGTTGTTGTTGTTGTTTTGAGGCATAACCATGTGCTACCTAATGGCATATGTCTGTTTACCGCATACTCCATTTGAGACTTCTGGCCATCAAATCCTACTTTTATTTTGCTGATGTTGAGTTGGACTACAAAACCATGTGCCCTGCATTTGCTATTTTCCATCAATAGCCCCCACAAAATGCATCTTTGCCACTCATTTACATGTTGAAGGGTCATCCACAGGACCACAGACCTTTAATGCATCTATATATACACTTACATTTCATCTTACAATCAACACAAGTCTCAAACACAACTACCTCAAGTTTCTCCTAGTTCAAAAAGTCTTTGACATCTTTATTTTTCATCCTCATTATACCTTTCATATTCATGGCTATTCGTATGCCTCGCATTATTAATGCTAAACAAATTCTTCGTCGATCTTCATTGACTTCCAAGGATGTTCCAAAGGGCTATTTTGCAAAGATATGTTGGAGAGCGTGAAAAGAAGCGATTCGTGATTCCTATATCATTCTTGAACAAGCCTTCTTTTCAAGAATTGTTAAGTCAAGTTGAGGAAGAATTTGGCTTTAATCATCCTATGGGTGGCCATACAATACCATGCACTGAAAGACATATTCATTGATCTCACTTCTCGTCTAAGCGAACTATGAGTTTAGATTGATTAATTGCAGAATATTTTTGCTAACTCATTTTTGTACAGAAGTGATCATCATGTGACTATACATTTTTCATTCCATTTTTTTCCCCACAAAAGAGCCTGGGGTTCAATGTAACATCTCTTTATGAGAAAAATTTATAAATATACTTCACTGCAGTTTCTCTCATACTCTCTTGTTGATTACATTCATAAGCAAAAGTATCTTTCACTTTGAGATTTTTGGTGAGGTGATTATTATAATCTGTGGCCTTCCAGGAGGAAACTATTAATTTCAAGATAGATTTTCATGAAAAACAGTTGGAACTGGCTAGTTTTTTTTCCCTGGATCTCCCAAATAAGTCATGAATATGCTTTGTCCTTTATGCTGCTAGTTGGTGCAATTTGATTCCTTGACATTACCTTACATGTTGTATTTAAAATTAAGGTTCCTTCGGTATCTAGCATGGACACAATATTATTTATTCCATCATTATAGGAATTCTTATGTTCATCTTTGTATCATGTTTGACTACCACTTTGTTTTTAAGTCCACTTGAAAGAATCGTGTGGGCATATTATCAAATGCAAGAAAAGAACTACACATATTATGATTTGTGTAGGATAATTAACCTAGAAATATTACTGTGGCTCTCCACATCATGCTTGACAGATTCCTTAAGTCACAAACATTCTAATATGGAAACATTTGTTTGTTCTTCAAGTTAGGAAAATGTCATAATATTACCAATCTTCCCTTGTGTTTTGACAATGATACCAGCTTACATTTTCCGGTACAACATTAATCCTACAAGGAGAGCAGAATTTGTTCTGGTGTATTTAGATAGTCTTTTATAGTTATATCCCAACATTGAGTTGAATATATGTTATAATAAGTAGGACGCGTACATAATAATTTTGGGTTTATTTTCATCCATTAAATTGGTGGGCTTCAACAACTCGACCCAGAGATATACAGCCTAAACACTATAAAATTTTATGTGATTCATTGGGAGGCATAACCATGTGCTACATAACTCTATATGTCTGCTGTTGGACCATTTCTTGAGTCTCTTCACCACATAAACTGTTTGAAACTTTCTGCCACAAGTTCAAAAAGTTGTTTATTCCGAGAGCGAAAGGAAATATTGAGTATGTATGACTACAACAGTTACTAACTTTACTATTTAATGCCTATATTACATGTCTCAAACATGTTTCTGACCAATCGGATCAACGACTCAACAGCCACAGAAAATCAACAGATGCTTCACCCTATCATTTTCATTTGCCAATGATAATTAGAAGACATAATCATGTGATCCTTGACATGATACTCTTATAATAGCCCCATCTAAAGGCCTCTCTAGTCTCCACCAATCAATTTAGATTTTGGTTTAGGACCCTCCACACAATACACCTATATATATGCATACATTTGGTTTTAGCCAACACAATTAAGTCCTCAAAAATCACAACTTTCACTAGCTTCTGCAAGTCCTCTCGGCTCCTTTTCTTTTGTTATCCAGTTTCATCCTTTGAAGGAAATCATTTTCAGAATCATGGCTATTCGTATGCCTCGTATTACTCATGCCAAGAAAATTCTTCGACGAACTTTATCAATAGAAAAACATGCAGCATCAAATGTTGTAAATGTTCCAAAAGGATATTTTGCAGTTTATGTTGGAGAACAAGAAAAGAAGAGGTTTGTCATTCCAATATCATTGTTGCAGCAACCTTCATTCCAAGATCTGTTAAATCAAGCTGAGGAAGAATTCGGTTTTGATCATCCAATGGGAGGTCTAACAATTCCATGCAGAGAAGACTTATTCATTGATCTGGCCTCACGCTTGGGAGGACTGTGAAATGAAAAAATAGCATATCTTACTGTAGACAATTTTGTACAACACTAATCAACATCTCCATGTACATAAACATTCATTCTTTTTGATTCATGGCTACCCATCAGTTTATGATACAAATTTCCTCAGCCATGTATCTAATATTTTGAAATGCCACTTCATTACTTTCAAGGCACCGGCCACCAGTGTGATTCTTTCTTTATGCGTAGATTTCCACAATTATTAATTTTTTCAATCAATGTTTTGTTATCCACCATTCTTTGTTGATTAAAAAAAGGGGATGAAAGCTAAGGACAGCCACCATAGATCACCTCACAAGAATTGGTAATTTAATACATACTTCATTCATCCTTAAAAATACAGTTGTTGATTACCATTTTACAAATAAACTGATATTCCTTTTTAACATAGAAGGGTGTATGTTAAAATAATTAATTAATCCATAGAAAATTATGTAAATCTCATCATTTTCTTGTGTAATGCATTTCTTGAAATTTTCCGATTCATCTCTGTCTTAGTTATAATAGCACTCCACCTTTTGGTATTGGCAGTGATCTCATCCTTGCATGTTTATCCCCTCTGTTGGAACTTGTGGCTCATATGGAGTGTATGAGAGGTACTAAGAAGTTCTTGAAAAATTTCAGTGATGAGCGGTGCGGAGTGAGGGAAGCAGAGGGTATGGGTATTCAGTTATAATGCTAATTAGGGTTGGAATAGATGTAAGCGGTTATATATATTCTCTATTGTAAAAATCCTATGTACTCTAAGATCATAAATAAAACACCTCTCTCGCTCCCCGTGGGCGTACATCCAAGTTTAGAGAACCACGTAAATCTCGTGTTGATTTTTTAATGTCAGTGTGCGTATGTGATCCAATCTTGACAAAGTGGTATCGTAGATCGGGTTTGATTGAACACGCGAAGAACGATGTCTTTGAGTTCGTCTATTACAAAGTTCGATGTGATGAAGTTTGACGGGACTGGGAATTTCGGACTATGGCAATAGAGGGTAAAGAATATGTTGGTGCATCAGGGATTGGTGAAGGCGTTGAAAAAGAAACCGATGCTACGTATCGAATGACGACCGGAAGAACTCCAGATCAAGCGGTGAGTACAATTTGTTTGTGTCTTGTGAGACGAAGTTATGTATCACGTGATTGGTGATGAATCGTCATCGGTGTCTCAGATTAAAGGTCGGAGTTCGGTATATGTCAAAGTCGTTGACAAATAAACTATTCCTGAAGCAGAAACTTTTTGGGTTAAAGGTGATTGAGGGTTCCGATCTTATTCAACATATTAACACGTTCAATCAGATTATTAGCGATCTGTTAAGGATTAAGGTGAAATTCGACAAGGAAGACAATACAATGATGTTGTTATGTTCTTTATCGGGTTCTATGGAGACTCTCGTTACAACCCTATTATGGGGGAAAGAAACTCTAAAATTGGAGGAAGTCACGGCACCCCTGCGTATGTACAACCAACACATGCAACAGACCGAGGGTATTTCGGGTGAAGGGATGGTGGCAAATCCGCATGAGAGCACCGAAAGCAATCAGTGGATATTCCGATATTTTAGAGGTACTACAAACCATGGGATTATGTTTGTGAGGCAACAAGATCAGATTTTAGTGGTGGGGTATATAGATGCAGATTATGCTGGAAGGTTGGATCACAGGAGGTCTATGACAGGGTATGTGTTTACACTGCCAGGTGGACCAATTTGTTGGAGATTTATGGTACAACCTCTTGGGGCTCTATCTACTACTGAATCTGAGTACCTGGCAGTGACTGAGGTTGGAAAATAAGTGATGTGGTTAAAGGGTTTTGTAAAGGAGTTGGGCATAGATCAAGGTGGTCTGCAACTCTATTGTGATAGTTAGAGTGCCATTTATTTGGCAAAGAACCAGGTGTATCATGCGAGGACTAAGCATATTGACGCAAGATTTGAGAAGGTGAGAGAGTTAATTACTATGGGTGATGTGATATTGAAAAAGGTGCATACTTCTAAGAATGCAACTGATATGTTGACAAAGATTGTGACCATGACAAGTTCAAGCATTGTTTGGACTTGGTTAATGTCTCCAGTGCTATAAAATGAGGCGTTTCCCTAAACCGGTTGGATCACTATATTTATCTTATTAATGGGAGAGGATATTCGCCAAGGTGGATATTGTTGGAACTTGTAGTTTATATGGAGTGTATAAGAGTAACTTGAGAAGTTCTTGAAAAAGGCTTGTGCCGAAAGCGAAGTGAGGTGAGGGAAGCGAAGGGCATTATGGGTATTCAGTTATAATGCTAATTAGGGTTGGAATAGATGTAGTGGTTATATATATTCTCTATTGTAAAAACCTTATTTACTGTCGGATCATAAATAAAACACCTCTCCCCGCTCCCGTGGACGTATCCAAGTTTGGGGAACCACGTAAATCTCTGTGATCCAATCTTGACACCCTCTTTAGAGCAAATGATCAATCAACATATTCCACACCAAATGCATTTTTCCTTTGGATCGTGTATTATGGTTTTAAATATGTCTCATTAGTGTATATATATTGCACATAAACTTGTTATATGACAGACACCCTATATTTTTTATAAATACTTATGCTTCTTGTTTTCTATTAGGCAATACAATGTACTTCCCTTTGATTTTATTTTACTTTCTATCCACGCCTCCTTGTATTCAAGCTTTTCTTTTCATTAAAACTTTTTATTTATATACTCCATTCCTCTAGTCTTAACTTTTGCTTTTGCTGATGGGTCTCTATAAAGGGCTATGCCCTGTTGAAAGTTCTTGTATATATAAATTGTGGTTTCTGAAATTACAAATTAAATCAAACACAAACATCCATGATTTATATGGAATATGACTTTTATTTGGTTTACTTCTAAACTTCTATTATTCCAATTTATGACTCACTGTATATATTATGGTCAATTTGACAAAACAGATCAAGACTGTGGAACCAAATCATCATATGCTAGTTTCCTGCCTCTAGAGTCAACCTTTTATTCCTTCAAATTAGACCAAAATTTTGGCATTACCACTTTACCAGTTCTCACTTGTTTGTATGTGTTAAGTTATTTATCCTTCTTCCATATCCAGCAGATTCATAAAACATGTGGAATTGGTGGCCTTAGTGTTTGAAGACTAAAAGATGAGTGCTTTAAAACCAACCTAAACAAAGGTGTAACACATCATGAAGTTTGTTTATTAAATATATGAGATATAGTTGTTGCCAATTAGACCAAGAAACATATATAATCTTCAATCCAATATTAAGTTTGATTTTATGTACAATCATCTTGCAGGCCAGCTTTAAATTGTTTGATGTGTCAAAGTTGTTGGCCATGACAAGTTTCCCTACAGATGCATCAACAATATCAAAATATGTGTCATTTTGATTGGAAACATGACCATGTGTTTCTGTGATGATGATATATTCGTGATAAAGAGTAGAAAGACCAAACCATGTGAGCCTTTAAATGCTATTGTCTCTAGCTGATGTACCTGCATCCAGTTGCCTTTCCAGTTTCCACCACTCAATCCGCCAGCCACTTTACCTATTGATCTGTATATAAGCTTGCAATCAGACTTATATTCAACACTAACAACTCACAAATTCTACTGTCAAAAGTTTCTCAAGTCCTTGAGATTTTTTTCTTCCTCATTATACATATCGGAAGTGGTATATATATCATGGCTATTCGTATGCCTCGTATTATTCATGCTAAGCAAATTCTTCGAAAGATTCCATTAACAGCAAACCGTGCTAGTTCAACAACTGTGGATGTTCCAAAGGGCTATTTGGCAGTTTATGTTGGAGAGCAGGAAAAGAAGAGATTCGTGATTCCGATATCATTCTTGAGCCAGCCTTGTTTCCAAGACTTGTTAAGTCAAGCAGAGGAAGAATTTGGCTTTGATCATCCTATGGGTGGTCTCACAATTCCCTGCAGAGAGGACATTTTCGTTGATCTCACTTCTAGTTTGAGTGGATTGTGATTAGTAGGAGAACTAACTAGCATAGTTTAGTGAAAACAATTTTGTATAGCAATGCCAGTGATAGCAATTTATATTACAGTTTTTCTGTAATTTTTGCCCCAGAAAATAGCCTTGGGTTCAATACAGTGTTCTATATGTCTTCTCTGTTGATATATTACAAAATAGAAAAATTGCCTTCTCTCATAGTTTATGTTGATTTGAGTAAAATAGCATTATTTTTCTTTGATTTGTTTTCTCATGGATTCTACACTACTATTAGTGACTTACTAATATTATAAACATCAGTTTTGGTATCTATTGGAAAACAAATAATTATAATATTGCCATTTATCAAATTCATAGTAATAACATTTATTCCATCAGAGTCCTGTAAATGTTTCTGTACACCAGACTTAACTTTCATTCCAAAAGGATTCCTTATACTTTGTTTAGTATTAAAACCAACTTGTGGGCATATCCCATTGTCCACTAAAAATGATAATTATGGTGTCTGACAATTGAGGGAGTGATAGAGGAAGGCTATAAAGGTTCAGTTGTCTCAGTAGTTGCTCCAAATGGTAAAAATAGACATTTTAGTGATATGCTTGATTGGAATGAAGAGCAAATCCATGAACATTCGTCGGACCCTTCTTCAGCTGCTATCTGAATGAGTGCTACTAAGTCATGGCTCATGAATATGCTTTGTCCTTTATGCTGTTAGTTGCTGCTACTTAATTCCTTGACATTACCTTTCATATTGACATTAAATATTCTGCTCAATTTGGATTAAATTATAAACTGTTGATCAAACTCATAATCCCGGTTAATTTCTACCTTCTAGTCAACCCTTCATCCCACAAGCTCAAATTATTATCCCTTCTCCATATGTCGAGGGACATTTTTACATCAGCAACCAATTTTTAAATCCCCATGTTTTCAGAACTCATCAGAACACATAGCACTGGTGGTGGCCTTCATGTTTACTGGACTACAAAAGATTTTTGTTAATTAAATGTATATAAACACTATTCAATGCATCAGTATTATGATCATCGAAGATGTATTCTCCATTTAGGCACAACTAGGTATTCATCAGTCAAATGGTCTCTTCGATATACATTATAATATGACTGGCATCAAACATTATAATCATTTAGTAGGTCCAAATTTAGACCAATCAATTTGTTACGCCATGAAAATCACTTCATGATAGCATAAAAAAAATATCAAACTTTGATTTTTTTAGCTTTTTTTGTTCTGAGGCATAACTAAAGGTTTATGTCTTTGTTCACCACTTGCTCCATTTGAGATTTCTGACCTACAAATTCTAGTGTCATTTTCTTGAGATTTAGTTGGAGTACAAACCATGTGCCTTGCATTTGCTGTTGTCCATCAATAGCCCCCACAAAATGCATCATCACCACTCATTTACTTGTTCAAGGACCATCTACTAACCCCAATATATCTATATATATTCTTGAGCTTTGTTTTTCAATCAACACAGCTCACAAAACAATCTTCTATCACAACCTTTTCTCATACTACAAGTCTTTGAGATCTTTTTTTCTTCCTCATTAGACCCTTTGGAATCATGGCTATTCGTATGCCTCGTATTATTAATGCTAAGCACATTTTTCGCCGATCTTCATTGACTGCTAACCATGCAGCTTTAGATGTTCCAAAAGGTTACTTTGCAGTTTATGTTGGAGAGCAGCAAAAGAAGAGATTTGTTGTGCCAATATCAGTTTTGAATCAGCCTTCTTTTCAGGATTTGTTAAGTCAAGCTGAGGAAGAATTTGGGTTTGATCATCCTATGGGTGGTCTAACAATTCCCTGCAGAGAGGACATATTCCTCAATCTCACTTCTCGTTTGAGTGGATTGTGATCAGTAGAAGAGAGCCGGAGAGGACATATTCCTCAATCTCACTTCTCGTTTGAGCGGAGAATTAGCATAGTTTAGTGAGTACAATTTTGTTTAGCTTAGTGGTCAGTGATACCAATTTTTCTGTCATTTTTACCCCAGAGAGACTGGGGTTAAAGACAGTGTTATATAAATCTTATGATAATTTATAAAAAGAAATTACTGCCGGCTCTCATAATCTCTTGTAGATTTGAATTCCTATTTATATATATATATATATATATATATATATATATATATATATATATATATGAATCCTTGAAGCCCCTATAAAATATTACTGTAATTATCTTTGTTCTTTGGATATTATTTTCACTCACTCTACATTTACTATTAGAGATTTACTAGTAATTTTAATGGATTCCATCTTTTCTTCCTCTGTCATTTGATAGGATAATGGCTCCATCTAGCTATCTGAATCCTGCAAATGTGCTATTAGAGGCTAATATTCAGACACTATTAATTTCTTATTGTTTTTCTTTTTCTTCTAAATGGGGCATTTGAAATTGTCACTCGAGAAAATAATTTACAATATCATCATCACTAGGAGATTTTTGTTTATTTGATCACAAGTCTGCAAAGACCATAACTTACTTGCTTTACTAACATAAAATTGTATGTAAGACATTTTAATAGTCAACAACCACCGGTGTCCAACCAACAGCCTTCTAATTATAGCTCTTCTAATTTATAATTGTGGAGTAAGTTACTCATACGTGTTCAGAAAAATAATCATACTGAAACGTCAAAAAATTCATTTCTAATTAAAAAGCAGGGAATTAAATATTTTCAATAATCTAATTGCATGGAAATGTTCTGTTGGTTCAGTAGTTATTTAAATAGTAAAAGTAGACATTTTAGTCAAATTTGTGTGTGGTATGAAGAGCAAGTCCAAGAAGTAACTCGTACACTGAACATTTTCGGACCTGAATTATGCATGCAACCCTGTCTGGAATATACTTTGCATTTTATGCAGCTATTTGCTGAAATTTAATTTATTTGCGCTACCTTTGACGTTTAAATTCGACAATATTATTTCTTCTATCCTGTTTGAATAATCATGTGGCATATTATCAACTGCCAGAATAAAAACAGTTCAAGTCCCTGTTGGTCATCATTATACTTGCTAGTTTCCTTTCTTCTAGTCAACCCTTCAACCCTCAAATTAGGCCAGACTCATATCATTATCCACTCCCTAAATCTCGAAAAACATTGTGACATGAACTGCCAATTGCTGAACCCCCATGTTGTTAGAAATATCATGCACATAGTCCCGGTTGGTCATCATTATACTTGCTAGTTTCCTTTCTTCTAGTCAACCCTTCAACCCTCAAATTAGGCCAGACTCATATCATTATCCACTCCCTAAATCTCGAAAAACATTGAGACATGAACTGCCAATTGCTGAACCCCCGTGTTGTTAGAAGCATCATACACATAGTCCTGGTGCTGGCCTTCATGTTTAATTTACTTGACCACAAATTAAATCAAATTGTTTATCAGTTATATACAATGTATTTTTTTCACATTAGATATATATACTTCGCATTTAGACACAACTATTAATCTTCAATCCAAACTGCCTGCGGGATAAACATTATAATTAGTTGGCAGCAAATATAATAATCATTTGTAGGTCCAATTTTTACTCACTATCCAATTGCTAGGCCATGAATATCACCTCAAGATTGAACTATAAATATCAAGCTCAGATTTTACACTAGTTTTTTTGTTTTAGTTGTTGTTGTTTTGAGGCATAACCATGTGCTACCTAATGGCATATGTCTGTTTACCGCATACTCCATTTGAGACTTCTGGCCATCAAATCCTACTTTTATTTTGCTGATGTTGAGTTGGACTACAAAACCATGTGCCCTGCATTTGCTATTTTCCATCAATAGCCCCCACAAAAATGCATCTTTGCCACTCATTTACATGTTGAAGGGTCATCCACAGGACCACAGACCTTTAATGCATCTATATATACACTTACATTTCATCTTACAATCAACACAAGTCTCAAACACAACTACCTCAAGTTTCTCCGGTTCAACAAGTCTTTGACATCTTTATTTTTCATCCTCATAATACCTTTCATATTCATGGCTATTCGTATGCCTCGCATTATTAATGCTAAACAAATTCTTCGTCGATCTTCATTGACTTCCAAGGATGTTCCAAAGGGCTATTTTGCAGTATATGTTGGAGAGCAGGAAAAGAAGCGATTCGTGATTCCTATATCATTCTTGAACAAGCCTTCTTTTCAAGAATTGTTAAGTCAAGCTGAGGAAGAATTTGGCTTTAATCATCCTATGGGTGGCCTTACAATACCATGCACAGAAGACATATTCATTGATCTCACTTCTCGTCTAAGCGAACTATGAGTTTAGATTGATTAATTGCAGAATATTTTTGCTAACTCATTTTTGTACAGAAGTGATCATCATTTGACTATACATTTTTCATTCCATTTTTTTCCCCACAAAAGAGCCTGGGGTTCAATGTAACATCTCTTTATGAGAAAAATTTATAAATATACTTCACTGCAGTTTCTCTCATACTCTCTTGTTGATTACATTCATAAGCAAAAGTATCTTTCACTTTGAGATTTTTGGTGAGGTGATTATTATAATCTGTGGCCTTCCAGGAAGAAACTATTAATTTCAAGATAGATTTTCATGAAAAACAGTTGGAACTGGCTAGTTTTTTGACCCTGCATCTCCCAAATAAGTCATGAATATGCTTTGTCCTTTATGCTGCTAGTTGGTGCAATTTGATTCCTTGACATTACCTTACATGTTGTATTTAAAATTAAGGTTCCTTCGGTATCTAGCATGGACACAATATTATTTATTCCATCATTATAGGAATTCTTATGTTCATCTTTGTATCATGTTTGACTACCACTTTGTTTTTAAGTCCACTTGAAAGAATCGTGTGGGCATATTATCAAATGCAAGAAAAGAACTACACATATTGCGATTTGTGTAGGATAATTAACCTAGAAATATTACTGTGGCTCTCCACATCATGCTTGACAGATTCCTTAAGTCACAAACATTCTAATATGGAAACATTTGTTTGTTCTTCAAGTTAGGAAAATGTCATAATATTACCAATCTTCCCTTGTGTTTTGACAATGATACCAGCTTACATTTTCCGGTACAACATTAATCCTACAAGGAGAGCAGAATTTGTTCTGGTGTATTTAGATAGTCTTTTATAGTTATATCCCAACATTGAGTTGAATATATGTTATAATAAGTAGGACGCGTACATAATAATTTTGGGTTTATTTTCATCCATTAAATTGGTGGGCTTCAACAACTCGACCCAGAGATATACAGCCTAAACACTATAAAATTTTATGTGATTCATTGGGAGGCATAACCATGTGCTACATAACTCTATATGTCTGCTGTTGGACCATTTCTTGAGTCTCTTCACCACATAAACTGTTTGAAACTTTCTGCCACAAGTTCAAAAAGTTGTTTATTCCGAGAGCGAAAGGAAATATTGAGTATGTATGACTACAACAGTTACTAACTTTACTATTTAATGCCTATATTACATGTCTCAAACATGTTTCTGACCAATCGGATCAACGACTCAACAGCCACAGAAAATCAACAGATGCTTCACCCTATCATTTTCATTTGCCAATGATAATTAGAAGACATAATCATGTGATCCTTGACATGATACTCTTATAATAGCCCCATCTAAAGGCCTCTCTAGTCTCCACCAATCAATTTAGATTTTGGTTTAGGACCCTCCACACAATACACCTATATATATGCATACATTTGGTTTTAGCCAACACAATTAAGTCCTCAAAAATCACAACTTTCACTAGCTTCTGCAAGTCCTCTCGGCTCCTTTTCTTTTGTTATCCAGTTTAATCCTTTGAAGGAAATCATTTTCAGAATCATGGCTATTCGTATGCCTCGTATTACTCATGCCAAGAAAATTCTTCGACGAACTTTATCAATAGAAAAACATGCAGCATCAAATGTTGTAAATGTTCCAAAAGGATATTTTGCAGTTTATGTTGGAGAACAAGAAAAGAAGAGGTTTGTGATTCCAATATCATTGTTGCAGCAACCTTCATTCCAAGATCTGTTAAATCAAGCTGAGGAAGAATTCGGTTTTGATCATCCAATGGGAGGTCTAACAATTCCATGCAGAGAAGACTTATTCATTGATCTGGCCTCACGCTTGGGAGGACTGTGAAATGAAAATATAACATATCTTACTGTAAACAATTTTGTACAACACTAATCAACATCTCCATGTACATAAACATTCATTCTTTTTGATTCATGAGCAATAGAAAATACCTGATACAATAAATTTACTATATACAAGTTGTCGAAGCTTTGGCTACCCATCAGTTTATGATACAAATTTCCTCAGCCATGTATCTAATATTTTGAAATGCCACTTCATTACTTTCAAGGCACCGGCCACCAGTGTGATTCTTTCTTTATGCGTAGATTTCCACAATTATTAATTTTTTCAATCAATGTTTTGTTATCCACCATTCTTTGTTGATTAAAAAAAGGGGATGAAAGCTAAGGACAGCCACCATAGATCACCTCACAAGAATTGGTAATTTAATACATACTTCATTCATCCTTAAAAATACAGTTGTTGATTACCATTTTACAAATAAACTGATATTCCTTTTTAACATAGAAGGGTGTATGTTAAAATAATTAATTAATCCATAGAAAATTATGTAAATCTCATCATTTTCTTGTGTAATGCATTTCTTGAAATTTTCCGATTCATCTCTGTCTTAGTTATAATAGCACTCCACCTTTTGGTATTGGCAGTGATCTCATCCTTGCATGTTTATCCCCTCTGTTGGAACTTGTGGCTCATATGGAGTGTATGAGAGGTACTAAGAAGTTCTTGAAAAATTTCAGTGATGAGCGGTGCGGAGTGAGGGAAGCAGAGGGTATGGGTATTCAGGTTATAATGCGAATTAGGGTTGGAATAGATGTAGCGGTTATATATATTCTCTATCAGAAAAATCCTATGTACTCTAAGATTATAAATAAAACACCTCTCTCGCCCCGTGGGCGTACTCCAAGTTTAGAGAACCACGTAAATCTCTGTGTTGATTTTTTAATGTTGTGTGCGTATGTGTGATCCAATCTTGACAAAGTGGTATCAGAGATAGGGTTTGATTGAACACGCGAAGAACGATGTCTTTGAGTTCGTCTATTACAAAGTTCGATGTGATGAAGTTTGACGGGACTGGGAATTTCGGACTATGGCAATAGAGGGTAAAGAATATGATGGTGCATCGTGGATCGTGAAGGCGTTGAAAAAAAAACCAATGGGCTACGCTAAATGACGACCGGGAAGAACTCCAGATCAAGCGCGGTGAGTACAATTTGTTTGTTTCTTGCAGACGGTTATGATCACCCGATTGGTGATGAATCGTCAACCGGTGTCTCGGACTAAGTCGGAGTTCAGGTATATGTCAAAGTCGCTGACAAATAAACTATTCTCAAGCGTAAACTTTTTGGGTTAAAGGTGATCGAGGGTTCCGATCTTATTCAACATATTAACACGTTCAATCAGATTATTAGCGATCTGTTAAGGATTAAGGTGAAATTGACGAGGAAGACAATACAATGATGTTGTTATGTTTTTTATCGGGTTCTATGGAGACTCTCACAAACCCTATTTTGGGGAAAGAAACTCTAAAATTGAGGAAGTCACGGCACCCCTCGCTATGTGCAACCAACACATGCAATGCAATCGAGGGTATTTCGGTGAAGGGATGGTTGCAAATCCGCATGAGAGCAATCGGAAAGCAATCAAGTGGATATTCGATATTTTTGAGAGTACTACAACCATGGGATTATGTTTGTGAGGCAACAAGATCAGATTTTAGTGGTGGGGTATATAGATGCAGATTATGCTGTAAGGTCGGATCACAGTGAGGTTTATGACAGGTATGTGTTTACATCGGCAGTGGACCAATTTGTTGAGATTTATGGTACAACCTCTGGGGGCTCTATCTACTACTCAATCTGAGTACCGGCGTTGAATCGAGGTTGGAAAATAAGTGATGTGGTTAAAGGGTTTTGTAAAGGAGTCAAGGCATAGATCAAGGTGGAGTGCAACTCTATCAGGATAGTTAGAGTGCCATTTATTTGGCAAAGAACCAGTGTATCATGCGAGGACTAAGCATATCGACGCAAGATTTGAGAAGGTGAGAGAGTTAATTACTATGGGTGATGTGATATTGAAAAAGTGCATACTTCTAAGAATGCAACTGATATGTTGACAAAGATTGTGACCGCGGACAAGTTCAAGCATTGTTTGGACTTGGTTAATGTCTCCAGGTGCTATAAAATGAGGCGTTTCCCTAAACCGGTTGGATCACTATATTTATCTTATTAATGGGCGAGGATATTCGCCAAGGTGGATATTGTTGGAACTTGTAGTTTATATGGAGTGTATAAGAGGTACTGAGAAGTTCTTGAAAAAGGCTTGTGCCGAGCGAAGCGGGGTGAGGGAAGCGAAGCGGGGTGAGGGAAGCGAAGGGCATTATGGGTATTCAGGTTATAATGCGAATTAGGGTTGGAATAGATGTAATGGTTATATATATTCTCTATTGTAAAAACCTTATTTACCGTCGGATCATAAATAAAACACCTCTCCCCGCCTCCCGTGGACGATCCAAGTTTGGGGAACCACGTAAATCTCTCGTGATCCAATCTTGACACCCTCTTTAGAGCAAATGATCAATCAACATATTCCACACCAAATGCATTTTTCCTTTGGATCGTATTATGGTTTTAAATATGTCTCATTAGTGTATATATATTGCACATAAACTTGTTATATGACGTATACACCTATATTTTTTTATAAGTACTTATGCTTCTTGTTTTCTATTAGGCAATACAATGTACTTCCCTTTGATTTTATTTTACTTTCTATCCACGCCTCCTTGTATTCAAGCTTTTCTTTTCATTAAAACTTTTTATTTATATACTCCATTCCTCTAGTCTTAACTTTTGCTTTTGCTGATGGGTTCTCTATAAAGGGCTATGCCCTGTTGAAAGTTCTTGTATATATAAATTGTGGTTTCTGAAATTACAAATTAAATCAAACACAAACATCCATGATTTATATGGAATATGACTTTTATTTGGTTTACTTCTAAACTTCTATTATTCCAATTTATGACTCACTGTATATATTATGGTCAATTTGACAAAACAGATCAAGACTGTGGAACCAAATCATCATATGCTAGTTTCCTGCCTCTAGAGTCAACCTTTTATTCCTTCAAATTAGACCAAAATTTTGGCATTACCACTTTACCAGTTCTCACTTGTTTGTATGTGTTAAGTTATTTATCCTTCTTCCATATCCAGCAGATTCATAAAACATGTGGAATTGGTGGCCTTAGTGTTTGAAGACTAAAAGGATAAGTGCTTTAAAACCAACCTAAACAAAGGTGTAACACATCATGAAGTTTGTTTATTAAATATTTGAGATATAGTTGTTGCCAATTAGACCAAGAAACATAATAATCTTCAATCCAATATTATGTTTGATTTTATGTACAATCATCTTGCAGGCCAGCTTTAAATTGTTTGATGTGTCAAAGTTGTTGGCCATGACAAGTTTACCTACAGATGCATCAACAATATCAAAATATGTCTTTTTGATTGGAAACATGACCATGTGTTTCTGTGATGATGATATATTCGTGATAAAGAATAGAAAGACCAAACCATGTGAGCCTTTAAATGCTATTGTCTCTAGCTGATGTACCTTCATCCAGTTGCCTTTCCAGTTTCCACCACTCAATCCGCCAGCCACTTTACCTATTGATCTGTATATAAGCTTGCAATCAGACTTATATTCAACACTAACAACTCACAAATTCTACTGTCAAAAGTTTCTCAAGTCCTTGAGATTTTTTTCTTCCTCATTATACATATCGGAAGTGGTATATATATCATGGCTATTCGTATGCCTCGTATTATTCATGCTAAGCAAATTCTTCGAAAGATTCCATTAACAGCAAACCGTGCTAGTTCAACAACTGTGGATGTTCCAAAGGGCTATTTGGCAGTTTATGTTGGAGAGCAGGAAAAGAAGAGATTCGTGATTCCGATATCATTCTTGAGCCAGCCTTGTTTCCAAGACTTATTAAGTCAAGCAGAGGAAGAATTTGGCTTTGATCATCCTATGGGTGGTCTCACAATTCCGTGCAGAGAGGACATTTTCGTTGATCTCACTTCTAGTTTGAGTGGATTGTGATTAGTAGGAGAACTAACTAGCATAGTTTAGTGAAAACAATTTTGTATAGCAATGCCAGTGATAGCAATTTATATTACAGTTTTTCTGTAATTTTTTTCCCCAGAAAATAGCCTTGGGTTCAATACCTTGCACAAAAGACATATTCATTGATCTCACTTCTCATCTAAGCGAACTCTGAGTTTAGATTGATTAATTGCAGAATATTTTTGCTAACTCATTTTTGTACAGAAGTGATCATCATTTGACTATACATTTTTCATTCCATTTTCCCCACAAAAAGAGCCTGGGGTTGAATGTAACATCTCTTTATGAGAAAAATTTATAAATAGACTTTATTGCAGTTTCTCTCATATTCTCTTGTTGATTACATTCATAAGCAAAAATATCTTTCACTTTCAGATTTTTGGTGAGGTGATTATTATAATCTGTGGCCTGCCAGGAGGAAACTATTAATTTCAAGATAGATTTTCATGAAAAACAGTTGGAACTGGCTAGTTTTTTTTCCCAGGATCTCCCAAATAAGTCATGAATCCTTTATGCTGTTAGTTGGTGCAATTTGATTCCTTCCATGTTGTATTGAAAATTAAGGTTCCTTTGGTATCTAGCATGGACACAATCTTATTTATTCCATCATTATAGGAATTCTTATGTGCATCTTTGTATCATGTTTGACTCCCACTTTGTTTTTAAGTCCACTTGAAAGAATTGTGTGGGCATATTATCAAATGCAAGAAAAGAACTAGATTAGATAGATGACACATCCTAAAGGCCCATATTGCCATTTGTGTAGGATAATTAACCTAGAAAAATTATTGTATGGCTCTCCATATCATGCTTGACAGAATCCCTAAGTCACAAACATTCTAATATGGAAACATTTGTTTGTTCTTCAAGTTAGGAAAATGTCATAATATTACCAATCTTCCCTTGTGTTTTGACAATGAATATTTCTGCATGACCAGCTTACGTTTTCCAGTACTTTTAAACGACAACATTAATCCTACAAGGAGAGCAGAATTTGTTCTGGTGTATTTAGATAATCTTTTATAGTTAAATCCTAACATTGAGTTGAATATATGTTATAATCAGTAGGACGCATACATAATAATTTTTGGTTGATTTTCATCCATTAAATTGGTGGACTTCAACAACTCGACCCAGAGATATACAGCCTAAACACTAAAAAAACATTTATGCGATTCATTGGGAGGCATAACCATGTGCTACATAACTCTATATGTTTGCTTATGGACCATTTCTATATGTTATTGAATATATATATATGAGATATAGTTGTGCCAATTAGACCAAGAAACATATAATCTTCAATTCAATATTATGTTTGATTTTAAGTACAACCATTTTGCAGCCCAGCTTTAAATTCTTTGATCTGTCAAAGTTGTTGGCCATGACAAGCTTCCCTACAGATGCTAGAGCACCAACAATATTGAAATTTATGTATTTTTGATTGGTAGCATAACCATGTATTTCTGTAATGATATATGTTGGTTTGGTCACTCCACTGTAAACCAAGTGCCATGAGCTGTCAATCAAGGCTAGATTTATGTAATGCTGTCATATTGGTGTTTATACATAAAGCTAATTTAGGATGTATAAACACCAATATGAGTTGGTAGGGCATTATGTTGTTCTGTGATTATATTGCTTGGCCTATTACTAAATATTCTTGATAATGAGTTTGAAGACCAAACCATGTGAGTCTTTAAATGCTATTGTCTCTTGCTGACCTTCATCCAATTTCCTCTCCACCACTCAATCTACTATCCACTTTACCCATTGATCTATATATAAGTTTGCCATCAGACTTGTACACAACCACTAACAACTCACAAATTCTACTGTCAAAAGTTTCTCAAGTCCTTAAGATTTTTCTCTTCCTCATTATACATATTGGAAGTGGTGTGTATTCTTGAAGAATCATGGCTATTCGTATGCCTCGTATTATTCAAGCTAAGCAAATTCTTCGAAAGATTTCATTAACAGCAAACCATGCTACTTCAACAACTGCAGAAGTTCCGAAGGGCTATTTGGCAGTTTATGTAGGAGAGCAGGAAAAGAAGAGGTTCGTGATTCCGATATCATTCTTGAGCCAGCCTTGTTTTCAAGACTTGTTAAGTCAAGCAGAGGAAGAATTTGGGTTTGATCATCCTATGGGTGGTCTTACAATTCCCTGCAGAGAGGACATATTCATTGATCTCACTTCTCATTTGAGTGGATTGTGATCAGTAAAAGAACTAGCATAGTTTAGCGAACACAGTTTTGTATAGCAATGCCAGTGATACCAATTCCTTGTACAGTTTTTCTGTAATTTTTTGCCCCAGAAAAGAACCTGGGGTTACATACAATGTTTCATACATCTGATGCCTGATGGTATATATCAATAAATAGAAAATATTGCCTTCTCTCATATTCTCTATTGATTTATGAGTATATAAAAAATCTTTTTTTTTCTTTTTGGATTGGATTTCTCATGGATTCTGCACTACTATTAGTGGCTTACTAAGATTATGAACATCACTTTTGGTATCCACTTGAAAACAAACAATTATGATACTTCTGTATATCAAACTCAGTAATAACATTTACTTGATAAAATGCTGGCCCTACAGCAATATTTTGTTCACTTCATTAATCTTTCCTGATTAGTCATAACATTCAAGCACATTTTCTTAAAACAAAATAGGTAATCAGGTAATACAAATACTTTCTAATATCCTCCATCTTTTCTTTTCTTGTCATTTAATCCGGTAGGATAATGTCCTCCATCAGAGTCCTGTAAATGTTTCTGTACGTCAAACTTAACTTTCATTCCAAAAAGATTCCTTATACTTTGTTTAGTATTCAGTAATAGTCTCATTAAACATGTAGTATTGGTTGCCCTTGTGTTTATTTTACCACAATCCTTATTCCTAAATGAAAATCTGTAACAAGGCAAGAAGTTTAATTAATGACAGTACTGAGATGAACTCTACCATTTGGGGGCAATAACAAATATCATTTTCAATCCAATATAATGTTGGATATATATAAAAGCACCTTGCAGCCCAGCACTTGTATTGTTTGCTCTGTCAAAGTGGTAGCTAGGCCATCACAAGTAGTCCTCATATTTTCAAGTGGTAGAGCTTCAACATTTTCAAATCTTTTTGAATTTTTATTGGGAAGCATAACCATGTGATTTTCTAATGATTATATCCTTCAGTGGACTAGGTTGCTTTTGCCTCTTCAGTCGGTTTATTTATTAGTAGATGAAATGGTAGGACATGATGTTCTTCAATAATTAAATGGTTTTGGTTTTGCCTATGACTATAACTTCCTGATAATGAGTTGGAAGACAAGAACATGTGATTTTTTACATGTTATTGTCTCTAACTGCCCCACATCCGAATGTCTCTATACCACTCAATTCTACTGTCAACTGATCCATTGATCTATATATAGGATAACACTTGAGCTTATAATCAACACCAACACCTCACAAACTCTACTGTCAAAAGTTTCACAACTCCTTTAAGATATTTGTCTTCCTCATTTTTCAAGAGACATCCTTGAAGAATGATGGCTATTCGAATGCCTCGTATCATTCATGCTAAGCAAATTCTTCGAAAGATTCCATTAACATCAAACTATGCTACTTCAACAACCATGGATGTTCCAAAAGGCTATTTTGCAGTTTATGTAGGAGAGCAGGAAAAGAAGAGATTTGTGATTCCAATATCATTTTTGAACCGGCCTTCTTTCCAAGACTTGTTAAGTCAAGCGGAACAAGAGTTTGGCTTTGATCATCGTATGGGTGGTCTTATAATTCCCTGCAGAGAGGAAATATTCATCGATCTCACTTCTCGTTTGAGTGGATTGTGATCACTAGGAGAACTAGCATAGTTTAGTGAACACAATTTTGTATAGCATAGCATAGCAGTCAGTGATAGCAATTTTTCTATCATTTTTGCCCCAGAGAGCCTGGGGTTAAAGACAATGTTACATACATCTTATGATAATTTATAAAAAGAAATTAATGATTTCTCTCATATTCTCTTCCTTTTATTTATTTATATTTGAATTTCTTTGGATATTATTTTCGCAGATTCTACATTTATTATTAGTGACTTGCCAGTACTTTTAATGGCCTCCATCTTTTCTTTTTTGGTCATTATACAGGATAATGGCTCTATCTGACTCCAGCAAATGTGCTATTAGAGGCTGCTATTTGGGACATTATTTTCTTATTGTTTTTTTCTTCTAGATGGGGCATTTGTAATTGTCATTCTGTTTAATAGGATAATGTTCAGAAAAAATTCATACCAACTCAAGTTTTTGCATCACAATTTCTGTTGTTTCATGCATGAGTTGCCAACAAGCAGGGAAAAAAATATATTTCAATAATCAAATTGTATGTGGTGATCAAATTTAATCTTTATCACCAAAAGATTCTTTGAATTTTTTAACTATGAAAACCAACTTGAGGACACATTCTTATCGTCCACTAAAAGTTAATTCGTTGATGTCATATTGGTATCAACTTGTGTGGTGTGAAGCAAGAGAAAGGAAAGGCCCCTGCCCACAATGCCAGTTGCTGAAATTCAATTTATTTGCATTACCTTTGATTCAATCCACTTCCTGCTATCTGGTTATGTATAAATTCTGCTTAATTTGGACTAATATCATGGCCCTGTTGATCATCATTATCATTGCTTGTTTCCTTTCTTCTAGTCAACCGTTCATCCCTCAAAAAAACATTGTGACATGAGTAGCCAATTTGCTGTGAGGCCCATGTTGTTAGAACTGGATCATAACACATAGTCCTGGTGCTGGCCTTCATGTTTAATTTACTTGACCACAAATTAAATCAAATTGTTTAACAATAACATACAATATTTTGATCACATTAGATATATATACTCCTCCGCATTTAGACACAACTATTAATCTTCAATCCAAATTGTCTGTTGGATAAACATTATAATTAGTTGGCAGCAAATATAATAATCATTTGTAGGTCCAATTTTCACTCAATCCAATTGCTAAGCCATGATAATCACCTCAACATAGAACTAAAAATATCAAGCTCAGATTTTATTTTATTTTATTGGGTTTTTTTTGTTGTTGTGAGGCATCACCATGTGCTACCTAATGGCATATGTCTTTTGTAGGACCTTGGTGCTTTGGTCTGTTTACCACAAACTCCATTTGAGACTTCTGGCCTACAAATCCTACTGTGATTTTGCTGATATTGAGTTGGACTACAAAACCATGTGACCTGCATTTGCTATTTTCCATCAATAGCCCCCACAGAAAATGCATCTTTGCCACTCATTTACATGTTGAGGGGTCATCCACAGGACCACAGACCCTTAATGCATCTATATATACACTTGCATTTCATCTTACAATCAACACAAGTTTCAAACTCTACTGCCTCAAGTTTCTCCAGTTCAACAAGTCTTTGACATCTTTATTTTTCATCCTCACTATACCTTTCAGAATCATGGCTATTCGTATGCCTCGAATTATTAATGCTAAGCAAATTCTTCGTCGATCTTCATCGACTTCCAAGGATGTTCCAAAGGGCTATTTTGCAGTTTATGTTGGAGAGCAAGAAAAGAAGCGATTCGTGATTCCTATATCATTCTTGAACAAGCCTTCTTTTCAAGAATTGTTAAGTCAAGCTGAGGAAGAATTTGGCTTTAACCATCCTATGGGAGGCCTTACAATACCATGTACAGAAGACATATTCATTGATCTCACTTCTCGTCTAAGTGAACTATGAGTTTAGATTGATGCCAGAATATTTTTGCTAACTCATTTTTGTACAGAAGTGATCATCATTTGACTATACATTTTTCATTCCATTTTTCCCCCAAAAAAGTCTGGGGTTGAATGTAACATCTATTTATCAGAAAAATTATAAATAGACTTGCTGCAGTTTCTCTCATATTCTCTTGTTGATTACATATATAATCAAAAGTATCTTTCACTTTCAGATCTATTTATTTAATGTGATCTTCTTGCATTAAAATTGTCTTTGTGGGTATTTTAGCTAAAAAATCTGCCACCAAATTTTTGATTAATTTTTTTATATATTGCGGATACTCTCTGTCCCAAATTATTTGTCCCTATTTGATTTCACAAACCATAAATTTTAAAAGTTTTATACTGTTCAAAAAAATTATTCTTCTCTCATAGATCCCATGGCAGTTTACTAAGATTAATTGATAATTAATGGTCCTGTTAGTTAAAAACTAGTGTGGCATATTTTGTGACAAACAAAAAAGAAAAGGATTACAACTAATTTGGGACAAAGGGGGTACTATTTATATGTAATAATTTGGTAATTGGAGAAGATGTTTAAATATAACCTTCAAAAACAGAGATATATGAAGTACTTCTTAGGAGTATTAAGGGTACTTATTTCAATCAAACATCCTTACCTCGTTTGTTCCTGTGCTCCACAATTTATGTCTACTCAATATTACTTTCATAAAATAGCAAAGATTGATTCTTTCACTCATTACTTGGACCAGTTTTCCCGAACAAAGAATCTTACTGCCATTAAGAAAGTTCATGCACACTTTCTTAGAACAGGCTTGTTCTTTTTCTCTCATAATCTTCAAGTCAAGCTCATATTCTCATACACAAATTCCCTTCAGAAAAACTACTCAAAAACCCTGGCCAATTTCTTCGACTACATCAATCCCACAAACCCATTACCTTTTAATTTAATTATTTCACACTTCTGCAGAAATGGGTTTTATTCTTTAGCTATTCAAACTTTTTCTTTCATGCATAATTATGGTGTTAGCATAGATACATATGCTTTGTGTAGCTCTTTAACAGCTTCAGTTTGTATTCAGAATGTTAACTTTGGCAAACAAATACATGCTCACGTAGAAAAATTGGGTTTTGCATCGAGTGTGTATTTAGGCAGTGCTTTGATCGGCTTATATACAAAGTCTTTACTTATTAAAGATGCAGCCTTTATGTTCGATGAAATTCCTGTGAAGAATAGTTTTTGTGCAAATGCACTTTTAGTAGGTTATGCTGAAGCTAAAATGTGGGTTAAGGGACTTGAACTAGTTCGAGTAATGCCTGAATTAATGTTGAATTACGACAATTTTACGTTATCAGCTGCATTACGGGCATGTGCTGGACTAGCCGCAATAAAACTAGGCAGGGAGGTACATGGAAATATGATCCGTACGGTTTATGATGTTGGTGTTGATGTATTTCTGCAGAGTTCTTTGATTGAAATGTATGGCAAGTGTGGATTAGTAGAGAAGGCTAGGCTGGTTTTTAGTATGGTGGGATTTGAAAGAAAAGGTGAGACAATGAGGGACGTTGTTTTGTGGACTTCAATGCTTAGTGTATATGGAAGAAATGGGAATTACAAAGAAGTGATTGGTTTGTTTGAAGAGATGTTAATGGAGGGGATCAGAGCAGATGAAGTGGCATTTGTTACTGTCCTCTCTCGCTTGTGGTCACACTGGCCAAGTGGATCTTGGGATTGAATACTTTAAATTTATGAAAAGTTCTGGGTTAGACCCAATGCCAGAGCACTATAGTTGCCTTATTGACTTGCTTTGCAGGGCTGGGGAGTTGGATAAGGCATGGAGGCTGGTTGACTATATGTCATATAAAGAGGATGGCAGCTTCACTGTTTCTGTGTGGGGGGCCTTGCTTAGTGCCTGCAACGATCATGGGAATGTTCATTTGGGTAGACTGGCTGCTCAAAGAGCGCTCGAATTGGACCCTCAGAATGTTGGGATTTATGTTCTTCTATCAAATATGTATGCTAGGCATAATATGTGGAAAGAAAATGATGAACTGAGGGAGTTGATTAAAGAAACAGGTTTAAAGAAAGATGTTGGACTTAGTTGGATAGAGGTCCCAAGTTGAATGTTGGAATTTACTTTTAAAGTTGTGATTTTTCTGTCAGTCCAACAACAGGCACTGCTTAAGGTTGCACTTTGGTTTTCAGTATCATCCTGTTGCAGAAGTTTGGCCTGTGGGTTTGCAAAGCAGTGGGAGACCCCTTTAATTGGGACAACTCTTTGTTGATTGATTTCAGTTGTATCATTCATTTCTGTCCTTGGCGATGAAGGGAGATAACAAGCTCTGACAAATCGACCACACTATTATATTGTTCCAAAGTTATTCCTCCAATAAAAGTTATTTTATTGCTAATCAACTTTCATTCGTAAAAAGATCCAATATTTGCAGAATTTTGATAGCAAATGGAAGGACCAAAGGTTATGGAAGAGGGCACGGAGGTACCTATTGTTATATATTAATGGCGATGTTAATTTATAATCCTGTATGAGGCAATGGTTAAGTTACCAAGCATTGGCAAGAATTCAAGCCTCATCATCCCCTCCATTAAATGAATAATTGTTCCTAATGACATCCAAAAAAAATTATAGTCCTCTACAAGTGAGACTTTTAGATCATGGTGGAACACAACAACAGTGCAGCAAAATTTATCCATTTGACCAAGATCCATCTAGTACATGATCTTCCTCGCTTTGGTGGATCTAGGTAAAAGTATGTGGACCTCATTGTACATGATCTATCTCTCACCTTTAAGATATCAAAATGGTACACTCTGCAATTCAGCAGGGTACGATCAAAAACACTAGTTTATGAGAATTTTTTTTGACTAATCTTCTTCGTAGAATGCCTGAATTGCCTGAAAAGCACGGACCAGAACAGCCAAACATTAGTGTGCCTACTTCGAAATCACAGTGCTCCAATATTGTTAAATCTTCAAAAGACATTGACAAGAAGGTAATCATTCCCCTTCCAATTCGAAATTTTATTAAGTACCCTTTATTTGGATCACTAGAATAACATTACCCACAAATGCAAAATCAAAACTTGACTCGAACTTTATGTTTTCTTATGGGTTCAGAGCTTGATCAAGAAATTAAAAGATGTTGAAATTAGTGAGTGAGTATGCTAAAGTTGATAGCTTTTTATGGTGATGATAGATGCAGTCCATATTTAGCCATGTTATATGTGTCTTCCAACATATGACCCCATCCTTAATCCCTTATAATATTTTGTTCCAACCTTTGGGAAAAGAAAGATGAGGTTAGTGGTGGTAGCGGAGGATTGAGGCTAAATTTGATCCTTATGTGTACATTACTTATCAAAAAGGAAAAAAGGAAAAAAGGAAAAAAGGAAAGAAAATATGTGTATATCTACCTTACTTAATTTAGAACATTAAAAGAATTCTTAAAAATTATTGGAATGTTAAGCCTATCAAAAATGGTGAATAGAGGACACAATTTCAATTAATGGACTTCAATGGGAGTAGAGGATTCGTTTTACAACCAAAATAGTTTTGGGTGCATGGCCATACTGACGATGTCTCGTCACCAACTCTTCTCATTTTCTCTGGTTCCAATTTTCTTACAGTTTTGGGATTTCTTTATTATGGGTTTCATATGCTCTGCACCTCGCAGAATGGGTAGGAACAGGACATTGTTGAAATTTCTTTACAGTCTAGGGTGTTTCCAGATTTAAATAGAAATGGGAGCCTTGAGCTTGCCACTTCTAGCTTTAAACATTTAATATTTATCATGTTTTACTCTAGATTCTTTCATTATATTTCTTAGTTGATTAGTAAATGACGTCTTCCTTTTCTTTGTTTTTTATAACATCTTATTTGCATATGATAGGTGCAAGCTCATAATGCTAGAGTCAGCAGGCAGTTGAGTTTGATAGATGAGCAGAACCTACAGTTGAAATCTACCTTGGATCATGAAACTTATTCTTATGAAAGATTCATGAAAAGTTTCTTGTGACTGATAAAATTTTCTGTACTCTATATTTTGTCCACACAAGAGATTCTCGTATATATTTTTCTTTTCTTTTCTTAACTTATTCTCTTGTAATTCTTCTAAGAAGAATCGAGCTATATTTTGTCCTAAGCAATTAGAAAAAGGATTGTAAAATACTTAATTAATTATAGTTGGAATTTGAAAATTACCTTTGTTGTGAATGATTGACTTACTGGCATCTTTAGGAATCTAACTGATCTGGATGCCAACTCAGACTATGATTGATTTGCTAAGTTCGAACAGATTTTCACCTCCTGATAAATTATTTTGGACTTTTGACCTTAGACATTTTTCGTAATTTTTCTTATGAGAGCTAATGTTTCATATTTGAGTTCAGTTTCCTTTGGCTTTTGTCATTTGAATGGCAAAGGTTCAATCGAAAATTAAGTCAATTATCTGATCTCTAGTTTTGCAATAGCTGAATGCTAATGACTATCAGGTGCAGACCCCTCAAAGGCTCTATCATTAGACATGTGCGTTCTGTGTAAACAGACGATGAGGCGCACTCTCATATATTTCTGCATTGTCATGTTGCTTGGGGTTTGTAGAGTTGTATTTACAAAGTGTTGGGGGAGGAGTGGGTGTGTCCAGTTAAGAGATTTTGATAGAGGAATAATGCTAAGATGCTTTGGAAATGTGTGATCTTCGGGGTCTAAACTAAGCTTAATTATTGGCTTTTATAGATAATTATTTGTTTTTCACTTTGTGAGATAGGATCTTTTTCTTACTTCTTTATAGACCTCTGTTATGTGTCATGGGTGCATCTAGGGTATTTTTTGTGATTGGTATTTGTAGAGATTGGAGAGAGCCTCTCTTATAGTTGTTTTATTTTTAATTTTTATTTTCTTGTTAGATAGGACTCCTTGTTAACCTGTGCTTGTATCCTAGCTTTTCATCTTATAGTGCATTTTCTATTATATATATATATATATATATATATATATATATATATATACACACACACACACACACACACACACACACACACACACACACACACATTTATATATATTATTTTTATTTTGTCCTGTTCACATGTGTTTTTATAATTTAATTAACTTGAGTTATGCTGAAATTATGTGCTTTAGGCTCAAAAACATTTATATATATATATTATATAGCTGTATCTTTTCTGCTTTATGTCCAAAGATTATGCATGTCTTGGACCTCTACGAGGAACAGGAGCTTCCGTTAAAAAGTATAGATTCTTGTCGTAAAAAATTAACTCGCTTCGCTTTTTTTTTAAATGGGGGGTGAGTTTGAAATGAGTTTAGATATTTTAGAATTAATAATTAAGCATATATATATATATATATTTAAAATTATAAACATTACAATTAGTATATAATTATATATATTTTGTCTTTCACATGTGTTTTTATAATCTCTTTAACTATATTTATGCAAAAATAGTAAAAATTAGTTTTAAAAACATTTATTAGGCTTTGCTAGTTGCACTCTTTCCGCTTATGTCCAAAGATTATGCATGTCTTGGACCTCTACGAGGAACAGGAGCTTAGTTAAAAGTTATTATTTGTTTTCGTTCTTGATGATGATTGATCAAAGTAACTGAAACATATAATATGCTGAAAGTTGGAGTGAATGGTTTCAACTTTTATGCTTGTTTTGTTTTATGAGTACTTGCAATGGTGACTGCCAAAGTTGCACTTTGATATTATGGTTATACACTACCATGGCTCTGACCTAGAATGAAATGACTGAAGTAGATCAGGATATGAATATCGTATTCAGATTTGAGTTAACCATGTTACTATTGATGAGATTAGTTATATATATAGGGTTCAACTGATGCTGCATGGTTAGGCTACAATATTTCTGGTTCTAGCGTAATCTCATTATAGTGAACAGAGAATCGATAATAGAAGAACAATACAAACACTAAAATAAATCGTATATAACCAGCCTCTTTTTTATTTCTTACAACTTCTGAAGTTGTGGTGCCAACTTCCCTCTTAAAACATAAATATAAGCCTGGTGTAGATTTACCAAACCAGTTGCATTACTGATTGAGTTTGTCAATATGGGTGACATTTGTAGGGTCATATTCTATAAATCAGATGCTTAATGATCTTGATCAGTGAGTTTGATGTAGTTTTTCTTGTAATTGTACTTGTACAGTACTACAATCTTCCTCTTCAGTCTAATCAATGAGATGTGCACATGAATATGAAGAGATGTTCTTCTTGCTGTCATTTGACTTTTTGTTTGGTATTGTATTATCTATTTGGTAGTGATTTTTATTAGTACACATTATTGTTTTGTTTTACTAAATATGATGTATAGGTCATGTATATTTTGTTGGCATGATTCCTCAATCTGTTTAGTTACTGAATTCGGCATTGTAAATAGGTCAACATCAATAACTCCTTAGAGAATAGGTGATGCATGTAATAAAAGCTGGGAGCTGCTCTCAGGCATGTTATCTGTTAGTGCTTTTTATTCAGGTGGGAGAAGATGAAAGGGGCTCCTGGTTTCTGATGGGTCCTGCATTTGCTGTCAATGGTCTTTTTGTTCTCTCTATGTTGTTGCTAGCTCATGCGAATCATGTTTTGTTGCAGTGTACCTGGTACGAATCCTTATCCTAAAAACCCGTCTTTATTTGTTAAGGTTGTGCAATAATCTGTACTCTTTGAACTCAATAATGTTATTCTCTCTATATCTACGTGTCTTATGCTTAATAATCCATATTATGATCAAGATGTGTAATTTTTGGTTCTAATTAGCGTCATTTGGTTTCTTAGTGCTAACCAACTCATGTCGGGCCATGTATGATGACATCATTTTTTCATAAATCCAGGAGTTCAGTCGTGCAAAGATTAAAAGTACTCCGGGTAGAAAGGTAATTAAGTGAGGGAAGGTATTAGAGAGTAGGGGCTCATAATTATAACAATTTTTTGAGCTGATGGTTGGATGAGTATAAGCAGCTGACTGTTTCAAGTAGTTAAGAACTTGGGACTGATCAATAGGCCTTAAAATGTTCTCTACCAAGGTTTAGGGGCAAGAGTAACATGCCTTCATGTGCCATATGAAAGGCAATGTCCCATCAGCTGAAAAGAAATTTTCCTTTTTGTTGATTAGTTGTCCAGATTACTTTGTTCGGTCAGGAAAGAGGACCCACTCTCTTCGCTCTCCTCATTTCATCCTTTATTTTCTCAACCAAACCCAATTTACAAAAAAATGGGGAGATTTCCTAATTAAGCTACACTCACCTTCAGCTTTGATGTCCCTCATGATTTTGGGTTGATAGTTCCTCGTATTAAAAGCAATCCACAAAACTGGGTTTGGATAAGATGTTCAAAAAAGTAATAGTCACGTGTTAGTAATTTGGCATTGTATTTTGGTATCATGAGCATAAGTTGAAACTTGGGCATACACTAAAACTTTGTTTTGAGCTTAACGTAGAATAATATGTTGCAGTCAATTACCAACTTGAGCCGACTTACGGACAGTTAAAATGTACTTTTGGATGCTATTTAGAAGATTAGGAAGTATAGGCAGATCGTGTCCTTTGATTAGCAAAAAGAGTGGTGTATGGGCATTTGGTAAATGCAGTAAAAAGAATCGTGGGTAAAACCACGAGGTAGATAGGATTCAGATTATTTCCCAGCCATTGATACCAAACTCCTTGATGGTATGTGTATAGTTTTTAAGCTTGTGGGGATGTTTGTACTCGAAAGGACTTGTTGGGTGGGGCTACAAGTTCTAAACAAAAAGAGAAGCCAGAAATGCCAGACATCTCCGTATCAAGCATTTACTCCTTTTAGCCTTTGAAGATCGCTTTCTGAGCCATAGAACATGCAGATGCAACTTTTCTCCAATATATTGCCAGGCTAGATTGGTATAAGTGGTGTTCCTTTGAAATGGGTTCATAATCAGATTATAACTATTTTCTATAAAGTTGGCGCTGGTGGTTTCATAATTTAATTTTAGTAGAAGGACCACATTGAAAGCTCTGGAAAAATTCCCATCAAATGATTCTCTAGTAGACATATAGGGTTGGGAATCTTTTTAAGTATGAGATTTTTATTGCTTTTCTTTCTTTATATGTTTCTCAAGGCATTTTAGTTGTTGCAGTGTAGTATTTTCCTTTCCTTTTCCTTTTTTGGTCTTTTCTTTTTACTGATCATAGGTCATGCAATCTGCTTTAATCTACTGATAATAGGTCATGCAATCTGCTACATTAATTACTCTTGGAAAACATACATACAATGTACACATTTCAACAACATTTTTCTAATTTACATGCAACATGCATGTAATATATGCAACCATTGAACATTGGAACATCAAAGTACTCCCTCTGTTTCTTTTTATTTGTCGATTTCAATAAAGTATTAAATGCTTAATTTCTGCTTTCATCTTTCTAATAAATTTTAGAAGACTAATATTGAAATTTTATACTTAATTTAGTCAATGAGACAAATCATTAATTCTATTTACTAATTTATGTGCATAACCTTAAAACATCAATTAAAAAAGGACGGAGGGAGTACTACATTTACATTGCTAGTCGTATAATTTTAGTCTATACTATCCATATCCCTTGCTCAGGTGCATCATATTGTTTTAGGAATTTCCTTTAAGTTACTATACAATATAGAGATCATATACAACCTCAGTATGATAGAATCAAGAATCTATGTAGAATACAAAACAAGAAGATATATATATATATATATATATATATATATAGAAGATTTAGGTAGTTTTAACTGCTTCTGTTGCATTTCTCTATGGAAGTATGAACCTTTAAGTAAATTGGTGACAGATAAAGTATGTTTAAAGGTAGTTGGGGGGTCAAACCTAGATGCTATGCTATCAACCAGAACACATTCACATGGCTTTCTGCATAATTTATTTATTTATGAGGATTCATTATTCACTGTCAAAACTGTTTTTTTTGTTACCATCTCACCTGACACTCGAGTTTCAGAATCACAAGACTAATAATCACAAAAACTAAACCCTTGCACACTTAAAAGGTTGGTACTTTCAATTCATTGCAGTTATAGTTGGTCCGTGATTTACGTACACAAGCACATCTGCACATGCATATACATTTACGTTACACGTCCAATAATTAAGTTGTTAGTTTTGTAGTCGTAACATAATAATGAAATTATGATAATAAATTTTAAAATTTTATGTCATTGTATAAATCAGAATAACAAACTTGAGAAGATTGTGTTATTTTTTATCAATAAAAAATGACTTTTTGAGTAATGAAATTTTTTAGCAACTGTTTGTGGAACAGATAGAGTAGTAAAAGGCTGAAAACGCCATGGAGTTGGCCTGGTGGTCAAGCAGGTTTGCTCCGGTCCTTGGTCCTTCGTTCTTAAGATCTCCGGGAGGTAGACACGTAAGCTGGCATGTGAATACCCTTACGGTTCAACCCAAAAAAAAAGGTTGAAAAGACTGTTAAGCCTGAAATAGTGTCAGCCACTCAAATAGGTTATAGGAGTAGCATCTGAATAGGAAATACTACAATAATGTTCTGAAGTTGAGACAGAATGTTGGAAATGGAAACAGTTATACTGGAAACTGTGATGTTGAAACTTGAACACCTCTTCGAGAATGAAAGCTATGTTTATAAGGCGATAGGAGTTTATATTATCAAGAACTAAATGAACGTTTTGATTGCACTTTAGCATTAACCAAATACTATTATTAACTTAAATAAACAGTAATTTTAGCAGGTTACCAAACTTGATGCAAACTGTTACAATGTTGGCATTTGAGATCAGATTACAGCAAACAAGTGGCCACCCTTTAAGCCGCTGGGTTAGGACTCGGACTTGACTAAAACAATGTGTAAACATAAAACATTTAGATCAGGAAACAAGAAATTGTATTAATTTTATGCTTGCGGGGTTTGTAAACAAACTGATACTACCTTTGAATCTGATTGAATTCAATCAGAAAAAATCTAAACCAAGAACATAGGTGTACCTGCAATTATTTGCAAGTCAATTCTACTTTTTGAATCAAATCAACCTGTTTATATATATATAGATAGATCAAGATTATGATCAAATTGTGAGCTTGGTGTACGCTCAAGTACTCGATCGAGAGTAGATTTGAGTTTGACTTAAATCAAATAAACTCTGTTTATGTACAGCTAGATAATATATATACGATATATTAATTTATATATACTTTGCAAATATGATAATTAAAATACAATTATTTGTACCAACTCTATATTATTAGACACTATTGTAATGGATTATTTTTTTTTATCATTTCTAAGTTCATTTGGTACTTTAAAAAGGGTATTATATATATATATATATTTTCCCCGACATTATTAGAAGGATAAAGTTAGTGTCTTCTATATTATTAGACACTATTGTAATGGTATTAAACTAAGTATAACTAGTTAAAAAGTTTAATAATACCACTCACATTTTATGGATAAAATAGTGTCTTTAAGGTAAAATTATTACATTTTGTGTGTGTTTTATGTGTGTGTGTGTGTGTGAGAGAGAGAGAGAGAGAGGTCCATATTGCCATTTGGAGAGGCAACAAGTGAGAGAAAACCCAATGGGGATTAGGCCCCCACAATGTCCTAGTAGTACATTCATACCCCAAAACACCCGTGGTCTGTCCTTTGCCCTTTGTCCCCGCACCCCACTCCACATGACCCTCCCCTCCCTCTCATCTCATGCTTATTTTTCTTTCCCTAACTTTCTTCATAAATACCCTTCACAGGCCTCTATCCTTTCTTCACCACATCCACCTCTACTCTTTCATCTCAATTACAAACTTCAGAATAATTCTCTACCTCAAAAAAAATGGCAATTAGAAAATCAAACAAGCTTCCACAAACAGCAGTTCTCAAACAAATCCTCAAGAGATGCTCTAGCTTAGGCAAGAAACACGAGTACGACGACGAAAGCCTCCCGGTGGACGTACCAAAAGGCCACTTTGCAGTTTATGTGGGTGAAAACAGGAGTAGACACATAGTTCCCATTTCATTTTTAAGTCATCCTGAGTTTCAATGCCTCCTTCAACGTGCCGAAGAAGAGTTTGGTTTTGATCATGATATGGGGCTCACCATTCCTTGTGAAGAAGTTGTTTTTCGATCTCTCACTTCAATGCTAAGATGATGATGATGATGATGGATCGATCCTGTGTTAGTTAATTTGGAGAGAGATGACCACCAAGATGAAGCAGCAACACCATTAGACAATTAATTGCATGCTAATTAATTGCATGCTCGTCTTTTTTTTTTGACATCTTTCTTCGATATTAGAGTTAATTGAATCTCTTATATATATATATATATATATATATATATATATATATATATATATATATATATATATATTTTTTTTTTTGTGGAATCCATTTGTTGGATTCTAGCTCTTGTTTGATGACTCCAACCCAAAACCGATCGATGAAGATTTTTGTGGGTTAGATTAATTTGTAAAAAGTAGTTGGTATTTTCCTCATAGAGGGGTGTTTGTTAGTTATGCCCTGTGAGAGAAATTTAATTTTAATGAAGGATGGTTAATTGCATGCCAATTTATCTCTATTATTTAGCATTAGGGCTTGTCTGATCATATTTGAAGTATGGATCCTAAGAAGCGTGAAGTTATTTTTTTGGTAGAGTTCATTAATTACCAATAGAATCTTACATATACAACTCCAGCATACTTGTCAAGATTATTACATTGGTCAATTGACCAACTTATTCCAAAATAAACTTCATACTAACAAATGGATAGTCCCTCCCTCTTTCCTGTCAGTATTCTATTGGTCAATTGAAGTATATACTCCCTCCCTCTTTCCTGTAAAAAGGATCCAAAGTACATGAAGTATTGACAAGAGAGTAGAAAAGATTTTAAATTTATTTTTAACGGTCTCATATAATTACATAAAATAATAATGAGTCTTCTTTTTTTTTTTTATATACTAGCGAATCTTATTAAATGACATTTATACCATTTACGTCATGTATTTTAGTTAGAATCGAATGCGACGCCTCAAAATTGTGGATATACATCACCCATCTTTGGCGATCGACATCGTAGATGTAATTTAAATACAACTTACTAATATAATCGTAGATAATACAATATACGTAAAGCGTGAGTTTGAATACAAATATTATTTTATTAGATATTATATAAACTCAAAAAGTCAGCATTCATTACAATTATTATCACACTATTTCACGTAATAAATGGTGACTACTAATCTTATCCTCCTACCCAATTCTTACGCTGCCCCCGACTCGTCCGTCAATATATTCTCATTTCACGAAGAGAATAAAAAGAAAGAAAAGTGAATTTCAACTAAATTCAAGAAGAAATATTACGATCAAGATAACGCAGAATAAATTATCATTACCACAACAACGTTAAACCGATAAAATATAATGAAACATCGTTTAACTATAATGAAATCCAACAATCCATTAAAAGAGCCAAGTAGTGAAAATAAAATCTACTATCTTTTATGATTTAAAAGATTTTTCATCATTTATATAATAGGTGAGGCTAGAACTTTTAATAAATATTCCACATCATCGAATCACCCCCGCACTACTACGCCGGTAGGATATATTTTTAAGATTATCGCACCACAATTATTCACGCACTACGGCCAAGAATAGTTGTGTATTATTCATTAAATTAAATGATCACGCCAACAATCGTCCCATCAACGATCGACTACTACTAATCGGTAATTTTTATCACATCATTTGTAATATTACTATTACGATGATTAATCGAATATCACATCATTTCAGAACATTACTGATTAGTGATTAATCGGATAGCCTCTCATTATAATCATACCAAAGTTCATCTATGAACTACGGTATGAGATGAACTTTCAACATAATATAAATATGGGGATGATGATGATGATATAAGAATTGATAAAACAAGTTCGAGAATTATTTTATCCGGGAATTATTAACGTCCCAAATTGTCAACACGACATTTTTTTTGTAGAAAGAAAATTCAAGAATGATCGGAAGAATATTTCCATGAAAGATCTTTGGATGAAACGCGAATATCGAGGATATTCTACTAATTTCATTGAAGATAAGTCAAAGCTTTAACCAACCCAGGTATAATAAAGAATGGAATAACAAAAGAAATCACCACGATAAATGCGATAGGCCATGGCGATGCGCAGTGTTATTCCAATGAATAATAAATAATCGGCAGGGTCCGGCAGAAACGCATTGATGGGATGTTCCAATGCAGAATAATAATAAAAACGGGCAAGCCCCAGCCAGTAACACATAGCATGGATGTTGTTAATGAATAATAATAAAAACGGCGGGCAGTCTTAGGTGTAAACACACGCATGGATGTTAAAAGCGAATAATAATAAAGAAAACTGGGCGTTAGGTGAAAAGCACGTATACGACGTGATGTTCCAACGTATAATAGAAGAATGTCACCAAGATAGTAGAAATAACATTATACGAGTTATTCCAATAAAATAATAAGCGATGGAATAACAACGATTCTATTCGTGAATAAGAAAGAATAACACCCTTTACGAAGACAACAAATAATATTCTCTACCTGTAAGAATCTGAATATTGGAAAGTGAAGTAGCAGAATAATTTTCTTCTTTCTACTATAGTTTACTATATACAGAGTTTGAACGAATTAAAGAAATAATGAAGGAATGAAACTTTTCTTTTATAGAAAAAAGCGAGGGTGCCATTTCTTGAGTTAACGAAGGGTCAAAACGACTTTGGTAATATTGAAGAGACAATTACTATTTCATGGGAAGGGTAATTAACCTTGGAACAATCAGAAAGGCGATTAACTCTTTGGTAATATTGAAGGACAACTACTATTTGCGAAGGGGTAATTCTTATTGACGAAGGTAAATCTTATCAAGAAGGTAATTACTTATCGACGAAAGGTAAATCTTATCGACGAAGGTAATTACTATCGACGAAGGTAAATACTTATTGACGGAAGGTAATTACTATTCACAAAATGTAATTCTTATTGACGAAGAGAATTTCTTAGATGATGGCGTATATATTACTCATAAAATAATCAAACTTACTGTGAACGTCTCATAATGTAATTTCTTTATATCATCGGAGATTGAATAAATATTACTGTAAATCATTTTATTTTTAATCAACACATTTTAATCTTTCAACAATTATTAATCGTTTATAACTTTGTCGTACCAATTAATAATATAACATATTATACGAGATGATCTTTATAATGATAATTGAATAAATAATATAAGAGATATGATGCGTGATTCTTTAGAAGATAATTGAAGATAATTAAGTGACTTCACAATGTAAGCGTCAATAATCAATACCGTGTCTTTCTTATTAATGCCAGACATTCTTGTTCTTTTCTGGCGGGTAGTTCAATGCTTTTAACCAGAATACTTCCGCCATTATTTTTATAGAAAGATAATTTTGTCGTTTTACAGCTACGATAATTCCGCCATGTATTAATTAACGATTGATTGGTAGTCGTCTAATATTCCCCGACAAAAGAATATTCCCCACCAAACGAATATTTTATAACAATCTTCTTTTCTGCAAAATTTATAAATATTACCCACAATAATATAACATTATATCAAATTTATTCCATAATATTCAAAATAATATTTATAGAAATTAATCTTTATTTATAAAAATTCTTGCCTTACAACCTCCCTTCTTATGAAATTTTCTTCCGAAATTAGCAGACGACGTCAGATGTCAGAAGTGGTAAGGATACTCTGATTTCATTTCGCATTCTAACTCCCAAAGTCGTTTCTCAACATCGTTAGTTCTCCACAAAAACTTCGACTTTGAGGTATAACCTCGGAAACAGTAGAATATGTTCCTTCTTATCCAAAATTTGAACAGAACCCTTCACACGTCAAATCTTCCGCTATTTCGTCCTGGGTTCTAACTCAATAATATGGTTTCGGGTCTTTCACATATTTACGTAATACTGTGGATATGTGAAAAGCGTTATGAACACAGACGTATTTTGCGGAAAGCGAGTCTATAGGTCGCGATTCTCCTACTTCGATCGAGGATTAAAATGGACCAGATGAATCGAGGATTAAGTTTTCCTCTCTTTCCAAATCTTGTAGAATCTTTCCAGTGGAAAGAACTCTTAACAACACGTGATCTCTTATATCAAATTCCACGTCCTTTCGATGAAGATCAAGATAACTTCTTTTATCGATTTTGTGAGGTTTTTTTATCGTTGTTTGGATCGTTTGAATCTTTTTCCGTAGTCATACGTTCCAACTCCTATTCCCAACAACGTTGCTTCATCCACTCATCCCAAAGATACCTTGAGAATCGACACTTTCTTCCATACAACGCTCAAATGGAGCTACGCCAATACTTGTTTGATAAGCTCATTGTTGTGGAGAAAAACTCCACCAATGGTAAGAACTTGTCCCAACTCCCTCAAATCGAGGACACAGTAGTCTTAATAGATCTTGAAGAGTTTGAATAGTCCTCTCGATTTGTCCGTCCGTCTGGGATGATATCATAGAAATTAAATCGTAAGTCTCATGCCCATAGCTTTTTCGAAACTAACCCAAAATCGTGAAGTGAATCTTGGGTCTCGATCGAAACTATGGATACTGCGTGATACCATGCAGACTTCTGATCTCGTTTATGTATATACTGACAAGACGTTCAAGTGTATAAGTTTACGATCGGTGAAAATGAGCAGACTTGATTCAATCTATCAACAATGATCCAAATCGCATCAATCGCTTGAGAAACCTTAGGAAGGCCGTGAACGAAATCCATGGTAATGTGCTCCCACTTCCATTCCTGGAATTTCAAGTGGTTGTAAAGGACCTTTTGGTACTTGATGTTCCGCTTTTAACTCGTTGACAAGTTTGACACCTTGAGATAAAATAGCCATATCTCTCTCTCTTCATATTCTTTCCACCAAAAATGTATTTACCGAATATCATGATACATTTTGAGTACTCCTGAGATGGATTGCAAATGGTGTGTTGTGCGTCCCATCATGATATTATACTTTAAATCGCAGGTCGTTAGAACACAAAAAGCGGATTTGACTCAAGTATTCCTTCTTCATCGATTCTTGCTTCTAAGATAAAGACCTTCTTAGACTTTCTTCCTCATACGATCACCATCAATTCTCAGAATAGCAATTGGCGAACTTTAACTTTATCGATTAAAGTTCTGCTCTACTCAGATACTCGCTTATCATCACACGCGTGCGTCTGTAAGACCCAAATTTTTATAAATAAAGATGAATTTTTTATAAATATTATTTTTGAATATTATGGAATAAATTTGATATAATGTTATAGTTGTGGGTAATATTTATAAATTTTGCAAAAAGTAAGCGATTGTTATAAAATATTACGTTTGGTTGGGAATATTCTTTTTGTTTGAGAATATTCGTCTGACGACTACCAATCATTAGTGGACCCCATGATGGAAGTATTGTCGTAGTTAGAAAATCGACAAAATTATTTTTCTATAAAAATAATGCGCAGAGGTGTTACCGCTTAAACCGTTGAACTACCCTGTAGTAAAAAAATACGATGTCTACGCGTGATAAGATAATAGCGACACGATATCGATTATTTATCTTTACGTGAGGAAGTCACTCACCTATCTTCAATTATTCTACAATAATTCTTGCGTCATATCTCTTATATTATCGATTCAATTATCATTACAAGATTATCTACAGATAATATGTTATAGATTAAATTATTAATTGAGATTTATGAGTTATAAATGATTAATAATTGTTGAAAGATTAAATATGTGTTGATTAAAAATAAAATGATTTGTGGTAATATTTATTCAATCTCTTGATGTATATAAAGAGTCCATATGAGACGTTTGTGGTAACTTTGATTATTTTATGGGGGCCCATATATGTCATCATCTAAGAGTCCTTCCGTCGATAAAGATTTACCTTCGTCAATAGTATTTACCTTCGTCAATAGTAATTACCTTTGTGAATAGTAATTACCTTCACAATAGTATTTACCTTTGTGAATAGTAATTAACTTTGTGAATAGTAATTACCTTCGTCGATAGTATTTACCTTCGTCGATAGTATTTACCTTCATTCAATAAGTAATTACCTTTGTGAATAGTAATTACCTTTGTGAATAGTAATTACCTTCGTCGATAGTAATTACCTTCGTCGATAAGTAATTACCCCTTCATGAATAGTAGTTGTCCTTCAATATTACCAAGAGTTAACTCATTTCTTTGTTCCAAGGGTTAATTGCCCTTCCATGAATAGTAGTTATGCTCTTCAATATTACCAAGAGTCATTTTGACCCTTCAAGTTAAGGCAAGAGCTGGCACCCTCGCTTTTTCTATAAATGAAAATTTTCATTCCTTCATTATTTCATTGAATTCAATTGAAACTCTGTATAGAAACTATAGAGAGAAGAAGAAAAGTATTTTATTCTTCATTTTCCAATATTCACTTTTCTAAGGTAGGGAATATTATTTGTTGTACTCGTAAGTGTGTTATTCTTTTCAGTATTCATGAAGAGAAACATCTCGCTATTCCATCCTTTATTATTCGTTAGAATAACCTATATATGTGGACTCCCCATACATGGTGAAATCCTTCATTTGTTCTATTCTTTATTATTCTTTGGAACATCCTTGTCATGTGTTTTTTAACTGACTGGTTCGCCTTTTATTATTATTCATTGGAATATCCTCCTCATGTGTGTTTTTACACCTAACACGGTTCCGCTCTTTATTATTATTCATTGCTGAACATCTTGTTCATGTGTTTACAACCTGGACCGTTCCGCTTTTTATTATTATTCTCGCTTGAACATCCTGTTCATGTGTTTTACACCTGGTTCGGTTCTTTATTATTATTATTCTCGAATAATAACTCGCCAGCATCTATCGCATCGCATTTACGGTGATTTCTTTTGTTATTCCATTCTTTATTATACCCAAATTGGTTAAAACTTTTGACTTATACTCCATGAAATTAGTAGAATATCCTTGATATTTGCGTTTCATCCAAAGATCTTTTCATGGAAATATTCTTCCGATCATTCTTGAATTTTACTCTACAAAACAAAGATCATGTTGACAATTTGGACGTTAATAATTCACGGATAAAATAATTCTTGAACTTGTTTTATTTAATTCTTATGTCATTGTCATCATCCTCATGTTATATTATGTTATCTTTTACGCATGCGTAGATGAACTTAGTATGATTATGACTGGGGATCATTCTTCGGATAATCATCATTGATATAAATGATGTGACAAAAGTCCTCGATTGGCACAGTAATGCGGTGATGGATAGTTTTGGTATGATTATGACCGGGGGTGATTCGTTATAGTCACTGACCATTGATAATTTGATAAAAATCCTCAACGTGGTACGTGGGATGATTAGATATTGTGGTTTATTCATTAAACTGAGTCTTAGTGATAAAAATCAATGAAAACCTTTTAAAACCTAAAAGATAGTAGACTTTATTTTCTACTTGACTCTTTTAATGGATTGCACATTCTGCTGCAGTTAAACTGTTTGTCTATTGTATTTTATCGGTTTAACATTGTTGAAGACTATTGATAATTTATTCGCATTATCTTAGTTATAATATTTCTTCTTGGGCTAGTTGAGCTCACCCTTTCTTTCACCGTTCTCTTCGTGAAATGAGAATATAAATTTGGGACGAGTCTGGGAACGGAGTAATGGTTCGAGAGGATAGCATTAGTAGTCCTCGATTCCGCGTGAAATAGTGTGATAATAATTGTAATGAGGACTCCTTTTGAGTTTGTATAATATCTAGTAGACAATATTTGTATTCAAACTCACGATCTATGTACAATGCGCATAGTTATATTAGTAAGTTGTATTTAAATTACATACCACGATATCCGACTACCCAAGATGGGTGATGTATACCTAATTTTGGGGCGGCCACAGTCGTCCCTGAGTCTTTAACTCTATCTCCATCCTTTGCAAGTCACACAAAATGGGCCTTGCGTTGACAATAACGCACTCGTATTTCGTAAGATATGATCTTCTACTCAATCGTCCGCTACCACGTTCGCTTTTCAGGATGGTATTGATGGTATGATCATAATCTTTCAACAATTCAAGCCAACGTCGTTGTCACATGTTGAGTTCCTTTTGAGTGAAGAAATATTTGAGGCTTTTATGATCCGTAAAGATCTCCACTTTCTCCCCATACAAGTAATGCCTCCAAATTTTAAGTGCAAAAGACAATGACTACTAACTCTAGATCATGAGTAGGATAATTCCTCTCATATTCTTTGAGTTGTCGCGCGAGCATAGGCTATAACTTTTCCATGTTGCATGAGAACACATCCCAACCTTTGCTCAAGCATCATCAGAGATGACAAATCCTCCGAGCCGGATGGTATTGTAACAGTGCTTTGAAATAAGTCTCCTCTCGAGTTCTTGAAAACTCTTCTCACATTCTTCGCTTCCAACCGAACTTTGTATCTTTTCGAGTCAAATTGAGTCAATGGAGTAGCGATTCGAGAAAATCCTTCGACAAATCTCCGATAATAACCAAATAAACCGAGAAAGCTACGTGCTTCGGTCATCGATTTAGGTTGTTCCCGGCTTTGAATAGCTTCAATCTTTCTTTGGGTCAACAGATATTCCATGACTTGATACCACGTGCCCAAGGAATGCTACTTCTTCACGCCGTAACTCGCATTTCTTCAACTTGGCATAAAGCTTATATTCACGGCTTTTGGAGTGTCACCTCAAGTGTTGCTTCCACGATCTTCACGGCTTTTGGAATAAATAAGGATGTCATCAATAAAGACGACCACAAAGTGATCTAAATATTCCTTGAATACTTTGTTCATCATATCCATGAAGGCAAATAGGAGCATTAGTCAATCCAAAGGACATGACTAGAATTCATAATGCCCGCATCTTGGTTCCGAAAGCCGTCTTTGGAATGTCACGGTTCTAATCTTTAATTGGTGATATCCTAACGAAGATCAATCTTTGAAAAGAATTTGGCTCAGAATCGTCAAACAGTCATCAATACGTGGCAATGGATACCTATTTTTGATGGTGACATGATTCAACTCCCATAATCATCAATACAAAGTCGCATACTCCCATCTTTTTTCACGAATAGACAGAGCACCCTAAGGAGAAGTACTAGAGACGAATAAAGCCAATGTCTAACAATTCCTGCAGTTGGGTCTTTAACTCCTCGAAGTTCAATAGAGCCATTCGATATGGGGCTTTGGAAATAGGTTTTTACAGGTTCAAGGTCGATACAAAATTCAATTTCACGCCTCGGGGTAGCCAGAAGTTCTTCTGAGAATACGTCAGAAATTTATTAACAATAGAAATATCGTTCAAAACTCGACGTATTTTTGTTTAAATCGTGACATGAGCTAAGAAAGCTTGACATCCGCTTTTCAATAAACGAATAGCTTTATGGCTTGAGATGACCGTGATTGATTTTAATGGTTTGGTCATTTAAATTCGCGATAATAGGTTGATTAGGAATATGAAAGCTAACAACCTTACGAAAATAATCAATTTTTGCATGATAAGTAGTTAACCAATCAATCCTTAGAATCACGTCAAATGCAAGTATTTTTAATGAAATAAGATCGACGTGTAATGTGAGGGTACCGATTTGAACCAAACAAGACTTATAAACAATTGGATGTAATGAAGGTTTCTCCCAACGGAGTTTCCACAGATAAGTCAAAAGTCTAATTTCTCCTGAGTCAAATTTAATCGATGAGCGCAAGTAGGAGAAATAAAAGAATGGGTAGAACCCAGATCAAATAAAGTATAGACTTCATTAGAGTTTATGATAAACTTACCCGTGATGACCTCATTCAGATTCCTTGCTCTCTGGAGGTCACAACAAACGCCTCCTCACACTACTGGGTTTTGACTTTTCTCGGGACTGACTTTGGTGCCTCCATCCTAGTTGAATTTGTCTTGATGGCAATACAAAATCGAGCTAAGTGACCTTCTCTTCCATAATTATAACATGCTTTGACTTGCATGGCGCAATTTCTCGATGATGTCCCTCTCCCTCCGCATTTTAAAGCATATGATAGGTGGTCTTTCTCCTTCCTTAACAACGGTCTTTGGTGTTTGGTCTTGACGTTTTTCCATCATTGTTGAATCTCCTTTTCTTGAAATGTCCATTCTTATTGTTTTGGCCTGATTACCACCGGCGGTTACCATATCCGCCTCCGTTGATTCCTCCACGCTTGTTGTCACCGCTTGATGACTATTCTCATTGGTATTATAATTTTGCTTACCGCTTCTCTTTTAGTTCGCGTTGACTCGTTATCGCTACTCCACTAATCGAGCCCTATTTACAACATCCCGAATACAAACACGCTTTATGAGAAATAAGATGTTGACGTATCTCCGCTTCAAACCTCTTAAAACATTCGCGCCATTCTCTCTTCATTATCCACCAAGTGGGATTTGAACCGTGATAACTCCGCAAATTTTGCCTCGTATTGCGACACCTGGCCATATTGTTTTGTTCCAACTTGATAAACTCCACCTCCTTCATCATGGCGAATACTTTCGTGAAAGTATTTGTCGTTGAGAATGACTCTGGAACTTCTCCCAAGATATCTTCAAGATGTTGAAGTTGAGTACGTTTCTGGACCGATTCCCACCAAGTCCGCCTCTCACAGCGTAACATAAAAGGCGTGAAGGGAACCTTTTGCTCCTCGGAGCATCCCAAGACATCAAATATCTTGGTAATCTGCTTTATCCATGCTTCCGCCAAGTATTTTTTGGCTCTCCCTTAAACTCCGGTGGTCCCAGCTCACTGAATTGTTTAGCGGTGACCGCCGAGAGTTTTCCGTGTTTCCACCTACGTTTTTGGCGAGAGTCGCTCTCGTGCACGTCAGATAAATTACATAAAGCCTCCGAACATTTGATCATTCATCATTTGGTCAAGTGTTGTTTGTTCGTGAGGATTGTCGCCTTCCTGATGCACATTATCCTCGATTATTGATATGTGGTGAATCAACGATCGCTCAGGCTCCATTGCTATTCTCAACATTCTCGAGATGTCATTTTCGAGATCTCGCCACAAAACAAAAGGTTAATTGACATGTAACAAATTATCTCTATATTCGTCTGATCAATAAAATAAAGACATAAACTTAGGTAGGTCATACTAATGAAGGTATTCCCCGCTCTCCCTCCTAGTACTATTCTCACATCTTAGCGGGGATCATATCCCTAAGCTCGATACCAACCGTGACGCCCTAAAATTAGGTATACATCACCCATCTTGGGTAGTCGATACATGGTAGTGCAATTTAAATACAACTTACTAATATAATCGCTATGTATAATTCGACATAAACCGTGAGTTTGAATACAAATATTGTCTACTAGATATTATACAAACTCAAAAGGAGTCCTCATTACAATTATTATCACACTATTTCACGTAATAGTGAGGACTACTAATGCTATCCTCCGGACCATTACTCCGCTTCCCGACTCGTCCCAAATTTATATTCTCATTTCTCAAGAGAAACAATGAAAAGAAAGGGTGAGCTCAACTAGCTTCAAGAAGAAATATTATGACTAAGATAATGCGTAATAAATTATCATTAGCTTCAACAAATGTTAAACCGATAAAATATAATGAACATCAAGTTTAACTACAATGAACCAAAGAATCCATTAAAAGAGTCAAGTAGAAAATAAAATCTACTATCTTTTATGATTTAAAGATTTTCATCATCATTATAATATAGTGAGACTCGGCTTTAATAAATATTCCACATCATCGAATCACCCTCGCACTACTGACCAAGGATATTCTTTAGTATCACGACCACAATTATTCACGCACTACGGGCCAAGAATAGTTGTGTATTCATTAATGGTCATGATCATCATGCCAACAATCGTCCCATTAATGCACTACTACCCGAGGATTTTTATCACATCATTTGTAACATTACGGGCCATGATTACACCGGAATAGTCTCTCATCATAATCATACCAAGTCCATCTATAAACTACAGGCCACGATGACTTTCAACATAATATAAACACGAGGATGATGACAATGATATAAGAATTCAATAAAACAAGTTTAAGAATTATTTTATCCAGAATTATTAACGCCTAAATTGTCGGCACGATCTTTGCTTTTGTAGAGTAAAATTCAAGAATGATCGTAAGAATATTTCCATGAAAAGATATTGGATGAAACACAAATATCGAGGATATTCTACTAATTTCATGGAGTATAAAGTCAAAGTTTTAACTAACCGGGTATAATAAAGAATGGAATAACAAAAGAAATCACCACGCATACGCGATAAGGCCTTGCAAGGCGAGTTATTCCAATGAATAATAAATAACTGAACCAGGTCAAAGCCAGAAAACTTGCATGAGCATGATGTTCCAATGTAATAATAATAAAGATTTTAACCAGTCCCCGGTGTAAACACATGCATGTGATGTTCCAATGTATAATAATAAAGAGGCGGAACAGTCCGGTGTAAAACACACATGCATGTGATGTTCCAATGAATAATAATAAAGATTTTAACCAGTCCTGTAAAACACACATGTATACGATGTTCCAATGTAATAATAGAAGAATGTCACCAAGTATAGTAAATTAATGGCAGATATCAAAGTTATTCCAATAGAATAATAAGCAATGGAATAACAACAGCTTCTTTCATGAATAAGAAAGAATAACACCCTTTACGAAAGACAACAAATAATATTCCCTACCTTAGAAGAATCAATATTGGAAAAGTGAAGTAGCGAGATAATTTTCTTCTTTCTCTATAGTTTTCTCTGTAGTTTCAATGAATTCGTAAGAAATAATGAAGGAATGAAACTTTCTATTTATAGAAAAAAGCGAGGGTGGCTCTTGGTCTTAACGGCGGTCAAAATGACTCTTGGTAATATCAAGAGAATAACTATTATTTCATGAAGGGGTAATTAACCTTTGGAACAATCAAGAGGCGAGTTAACTCTTGGTAATATCAAAGGACAACTACTATTCATGCGAAGGGTAATTACTATCGACGAAGGTAAATACTATCAAGAAGAAGGTAATTACTTATCGACGAAAGGTAAATACTATCGACGAAGGTAATTACTATCGATTTATTGAAGGTAACTACTATCTATCGATGAAGGTAATTACTATTCACAAAGGTAATTACTATTGACGAAGAGACTCTTAGATGATGACATATAGGCCCCCCATAAAATAATCAAACTTACCACAAACGCCTCATAAATGACTTTTATATACATCGAGGATTGAATAAATATTACTGCTGATCATTTTATTTTTAATCAACACATTTTTAATCTTTCAACAATTATTAATCATTTATAACTTGTCGCCTCAATTAATAATATAATATATTATACGATGATAATCTTGTGATATAATTGAATCAATAATATAAGAGATATGATCACGCAAAGAATTATCAGTGAATAATTGAAAGATATATAAGTGACTTCTCACGTAAAGCGTCAATAATCAATACCGTGTCTTCTTATTCAACCACGCCAGACATCGTATTTTTACCAATTTAGAGGTTTTAATGCTTTTAATCTGGTGCTTACTCTCCGCCATTATTTTTATAGAAAGATAATTTTGTGGTTTTCTAACTACGATAATACTTCCGTTAATGGCCCAATTAACGATTGAAAATCGCCGCATTTAATATTCCCCACAAAAGAATATTAAAACCAAACGAATATTTTATAACAACTTTAACTTTTGCAAAATTTATAAATATTACCCACAACTATAACATTATATCAAATTTATTCCATAATATTCAAAAATAATATTTATAGAAAATTCATCTTTATTTATAAAAGCTGGGTTCTTACACTGAATGAGAGAGGATCCGGTTAGAAAAAATTACATTGATAAAATTTATAACTTTTTATTCTAATTTTCTATACTTGATACAATAAAAAATTTATATGAACTTACAAAAGTGATATATAAGACTAGTCTATAAGAAATTGAGCACCAAAAAGAAATATAATTTCGTGGGCTTGGTTGGAATACATGGCAAAATGATCTAAACATGCTTTTCCATGCAGTCACGTATGGATGATACTTACTACTGGATCACAAGGTTAATTAAGAGAAATATATATATATATATATATATATATATTCAAATATTTGGGATTGTACGTACGTGTATCATGAAATTATTACTACACTTAATTTGAAAGTTAAATAATTCGAGCCTCCAATCGGATTAATTGGGAAAAAGGTCTCCAGTTGTTATTTTCAGAGTTGTTACCCACCCAGTATGAAATGAGGTTGATAATGAAAGACAAGTAAATGATAGATATTCCAGTTGGTTTCACATGCAAGAGTCGACTTCAATTACTACAAACTATACTTTTTTTTTCTCTCTCTTTTCCCATTAAATGGTATAGGATTACTGGAATAGAGAGAACCAATTATATATGTATATATATATATATATAGACTCCCTTGATTTACATTAGGTTTTATTAGAAAATGATATATATTGTGATTTTATATGTTGATTTTTTTATTATAAATTATTTGAATAATTATAATTGATAATATTTTTTACGATGTATTTGATATAATGTGTTAATTTTATAATCTTATATACACAATCTTATGTATTGATATATATTATAATTGTAATTGAACAGCACAATTAATTAAGCGGTGGCATTTATTTGTCTAACAATAGTTTATTTTAAATATAAATTATTCAACTCATAAATATATAATGTGTTTGGGCAGGCAGGCAGTAAATGCACAAAAAAATTGAACAAAATATTTTTATAGTGATTCAATTAATTGAGATCGATCTTTGGATGGGGAATCAACTAGATTTAATATTGATATCGGGACCAGCTAGAGAAACAAAGGGTACCTCTATCTATGGCTCTCTATCGCCTCGATCGATCAGCTGGTCCTCTCTCTTTAATTCTAAAAAAGCATGAATGGTTGGCTTCTTTTTGTATGAGCCACAAAACTATTAACTCAAGTCCCAACTACCTTAACCCGCCCCCAAAAACAATATACTTGATTAGTAGTATTATTTTATCAGTTAGACTGACCCTATACTATATATACCTAACTCCTAAAAATCCATTTATATACATATATATTTTTTTAGCCTACACTGCTGTACATAACTGTATATTATAATCCCATCTTTCACAGGATCTGTTTTTAATTTAGAGCTTGGAGTTGCACATTAATTAATGATATATAATCTTGTGTATTGCATATATATATATATATATATATATATATATATATATATAGTCGAATACCTTGCATGTTACTTGTGTGTGAAGTTTGCCTCAATTAATGTCTCATGCATATTTCCTTAATTTATCTCATAAATATAAGAAAAACATCTTTAATATTTATAATTATTATTAATAGAACTATTTTTTGCGGAATGGAGGGAGTATATATTGTAATCGACATGAATGATGGATCTATCTATAATAATTAATAAACGAGTGAAAGCTACGTGATAGCCACTAACTCATATGAGCGATGAGTATAGTATTACTTAATTCTTAATATATTAGACATATATATATATATATATATATATATATATATATATATGGCATATCTAATTAATATTATGATGTTTTGTGTGTTTGCAAGAAAACATATTAAGGAACCTTATCTACAGCTACGGCCACACAAGTATTAATCCTTCACACAAGTATATATATAAGTTCAAAAAAATATCGATTTAAAAATAATAATTCGTTAAACAAACACGCATGCAGCCATGCAGGAACACACACAGCAAGCATGGGTTTGTGGTGGAATCAACATACATAAACACACCTATATATATAATTAATTGAAAGGAATACATGCATGCATGATGCATGTTTAATTAATTAAACATATTGTTCATCTCCACTCCACCACCTTTGTTAAGTTCCTTGTTATTATGGAGTAAGTTTTTGGATGATATTGTTAATTAATGGTTGCAATGTGATATTGTTTGTTTCATATACATTAATTAATTAGTATGATATCTCTCTATCAGTATTAATGAATCCAAGAACAAGTAGAGGCAACTGTGTTGGGAGGTGAGCTGCGCTGTAGGGAAGTATATGTTTGGACCACGTGTTACTTCCGCTACTAATAGTAGCGGATGACGGGTATCACTCACTATTAATTCAGTTCTAATATCAGTCAGTTCTAATACTTGTCGTCGGTTTCTATATTGAACGATATAAAAAATAGTATATGCCTATTTTTGAGAAGTAAAATCTATAGCAAATATATGTTATGTATCATTACTTTTTTATATATATACCAAAGATCGACCAATTTTAAAGCCCTCAAGGTGTCCGGATTTGTAAGTACTAAAATTGATAAATTTTAGAGTATGATATTTATTGTGTTATGTATATATACCCAAAACAAAGAAATTTCAAATTTCACGTCATTTTAAATTTAAAGTACCACAAAAAATTCACCCAATAAAATAACCAAATCTCAATTCACAGACTTGTATTTTTTCAGATTGATCTTTCTTTTGTTCGGAGAAAGTTCTTAATTGTTTTTTACGCCTATCTTAATAAAGATTCATGAAAATTCCTAATTTTTTTGTCGCTTTAAGCTTAAAACTCAGTAAATTTCAGATATATACCGATTCTCCAGGTGAGCCAGAGTGAATCAAATATATATGACGATTTTTCCGTCATTATAAAGATAAAAACCGATTTTTTATCTTTATAACGACCAGTAAAAACCGTCATATATTATGATTAGATTCTTAATTCTTCCTTCCAATTCATTTCTCCGGAGGACTATATATATATATATATATATATATATGTATTTTTATTTTTCAGTATACTCCTATTTTACCACCAACTGTTGTGGGCCTAGCTTGTCCATCGGGCCTACTCCACATGTTTCTCTCACTCCCCATTACAATAAAGGGGGAAGAAAAGGAGAAATCATTATCAACTTGTTAAAAGAACTAATTAACAGCAATATGCGTTGATAATTGTACAATACAATACAATAAAATTAAATTAAATAATAGATGCATTATTATATAAAAAGTTTACGTTAATAAGAAAAATAGAGGCGTTATTATTGAACAATGATTCATGATAAGGATCATGTTAATTAATTAGAATTGCTAAAAATAAATTAAAAAGTATTATTAATGGTCATATTTTATATTTCGAAAACTTTAATGAAATTATATCATTTTAAATATTATAATTTTATAAAGTCAAAATTATGTTCAATTTTAAAACAGGAGATAATAAACTCCTCCTTTCTTTTTCTTTTCTTTTTTTTTCAAAAAACAGTCGAAGGACTGAAAATTTTGTTGATTCAAATCTTCGACTACAAGTGAAGAGAATAATATTAAAATAAATTTCATTTATTCAGAGAGTGGGTATATAAAAATCTATCGATACAGCAAGCTCTACAAGATTAATAAATTACTTCCATTTTATATATATATATATATATATATATATATATATATTAGTTGTGACGCCTCCAAAATTAGGTATACATCACCCATCTTGGGTTACACTTATATGGATGTAATTTAAATACAACTTAATACATAAATCATGAGCTTTAAATACAAATATCGCCTCTACTAGATATTATACAAACTCAAAAAAGGAATTCTCATTACATTATTATCACACTATTTCACTTATCAAATAGTGAGGACTACTAACGCTTATCTTCGTGACCATCACTGCTTCCCCACTTTAAATCAAATTTATATTCTCATTTCAAGAAGAAATAAATGAAAGAAAAGAAATTTCAACTAAATTGGCCGAAGAAATATTATGGTAAGATAATGCGTAATAAATTATCGATAGTCTTCAACAACGTTAAACCGATAAAATACAATGAGCAATGGGTTTAATCTATGATTTAATATCGAATCCATTAAAAGAAATCAAGTAGAAAATAAAGCCTACTATCTTTGCGCTTTAAAAGGTTTTTATCATTTATTATAAATGAGGCATCAACTTTTAATAAATATTTCACATCATCGAATCACCCACGCACTACTACTGAGGATATTAACAAGATAACTACCACAATTATTCAAATGCATACTACGGTAAGAATATTTTATTAGATTCATTAATAATTCGGCCACGATCACGCCAACAATTTGTCCACCAACGCATCTACTACCATCTGAAGATTTTTATCACATCATTTTATAACATTACTACTTACGATTAATCAATAGTCTTCTCATAATCATCATAAGTCAAAATCTATCGCACTACTGCGCCATGATGACTTTTCAACATAATATAACACGAGGATGATGTGATGATATAAGAATTCAATAAAACAAGTTCAAGAATTATTTTATCCAAGGGAATTATTAACGTCCAAATTATCAACACGATCTTGTTTTGTAGAAAGAAAATTCAAGAATGATCGGAAGAATATTTTCATGAAAGATCTTTGGATGAAAACGCAAATATCGAGGATATTCCACTAATTTAAGCCGAGATATAAGTCAAAGCTTTTAACCAACCCAGTATAATAAAGAATAGAATAACAAAAGAAATCACCACGCATGCGATAGATCGCATGATATGCAGTTATTCCAATAGAATAATAATAATCTTATCCGGAATTAGGCAGTAAACGCATGCATGCGAGGATGCTCCAACGTAATAATAATAAAAGCGGAACCCGGGTCCGCCAGAAACACATGATGCGACGTGTTCCAACGAATAATAATAAAGATTTAATCCAAGAATTAGAAACACACAGCATGCGACGTTCCAAAGGAATAATAATAAAAGACGGGCAAGCGTCCGCCAGAAACACATGCATGCGAGGATGTTCCAACTAATAATAATAAAGACGGGCAAGCGTCCCAGCAAAAACACACGTGATGCGATGTTCCCAATGTAATAATAGAAGAATGTCACCAAGATAGAAGAATGGCGTATATCACAGTTATTCCAATGAATAATAAAGCGATGGAATAACAATGCCTTCTTCACGTGAATAAGAAAGAATAACACCCTTCTTTTTGGTAGGAGATTGAATCTTTAAAGCGGAAGAATAAAAAATGTAAGACCAAAATTTTTAAATAAAAAGAAATTTCCTTTATTTATTATTTTAAAATAAGAAGGGTTGATTTGATTAATGTGGGTAGTTAAGGGTTAAATACGCAAATATTTGAAAATAAAGAAGCAGTGGTTATAAAATATTCATTATCGCTTAGGGAATATTCGTTTGGTGCGTGGAATATTAAATCTTTTAATATTCGAATATTAAATGCTATGACAATGTACCTATAACGAAAAAGTAAACGATTGGATGAAGAAAATACAAATATAAGTTGTTTTTAAATAACAGGCGTAGTTATTCATATTAATATCTTGTTGGAATACCCGCTTAAAACACACTATCTGGCGTTGTTGACAAGAAGATACCAGATTATTGCACCAATTATCGATTCTTACGTAAAGGCTATTACTCAATAATGGTTACATGAATTCTTGCTCAAAGATTTTATTAAGTTAATAATTGTTGCGTTGATATTTTATATCATTGTTGTTTCAATAATTGTTACATTCTGCGGTATTTTTCATTATCGAAGCGATAATTCATATTATCCTAATAATATTATTAGATAACATTATTAATGATGCCTGTAAAGTTACGTCACAGGAGAGTTTGATCTTCTAATCAATTGCAAGCGTGCAAGTAGAAGAAATTTTATTGGAAGCACTTATTCTTTTTAACCTAACTAATTGTCAATATTGTGATTCTCAGAATATTATTTGTGAATAATTAATTATCGATTTATATGATGAGGAAAATATTGATTTTATATGGATATAGATGGAGAAAATTTTTAAAATGACAATTGTTGAAAATTAATATTTTATCTTTTTCGATAAAATAATTCATTTAAATATATTATTTTAATAATATATTAACGGTGATATTTTTACAACGAATGTGGGATATATGAGTATACTGAGGAGGAAGAGATTTTTGTTAGAATAAATGTTTAAAACACGTTAAACATGTCATGGACCCATTTATTGATTGAAATTTGATTATAGCAGTAAAATCGCCTCGTTTGTGGATTTCTTATCAATTTCTATTTGGAATTTGGAAAACTTTCTTCTGAAGTTGTAGAGAATTGAATTTCCTATAAAAACACGCGAGATTCAAATTTTCTGATGAAAAGGGCTATTTATTATGAATTATCAAGTTACAAGTTCAAAATAATTGATTTTGTAAGTTTTAATTATTTATTTTATGAAAAACGTTTTTATCATTTCTTTCTAGAAGGTTGGCATGTGGGAAATGTTGGGATCTGATTTCCAAAGAGGCGTGGGAAATTTATTAATAATAATATATTTTATTAAATTTTCTCGCTTTTTGTTTTCTAAGCGTTTTCCTATAAATAGGGTCTTAGGTTAGAATTGAAAATCACACTTTAAATCAAGTTTTCTCTCTATATTATCGAAATGTATTCTTGTGAGTATTTTGAGTATACTTTGAGTATTGCTATATCGATCTGATCAAGTCATAAATTTATATCCCGTGTTTAAATTTAGAAATCTTGATCTTTCGGGTAAGGGATATTATTTTTTTTTCAGAATGATATTATTTCTTCAATATCATTATCTTTGAAATGTTGATCTGAAGTTTTTATCAAATTTAGAACTTTTTCAAGTATAAGGAGTTCTTTAATTGGGTTACTATTCATGAGTTCTTATTCACGAGTTCTTATTCACGAGTTCTTATTCATGAAGTTCTTATTCACGAAGTACTATTCATGAAGCGTGAAGATGTTTTTGTGGAATTTCTATCTTTTGGTGTGAGTTCTTATTCACGATATCTGTTGCCTTATTATTCACGATACTTATTCACGATATCTGATTATTCAATCGAAAAATAAAATTTCTTCTTTTCGTCTAAAACATCTATTCCGGATACTAACTCGATTGTATCCATGTTTTGATCATTCTTGAATTTTACACCACTATGATTATTTTTGAGGTATTTTTGGACGTGGATAAAACCAAAGTACGAATCCTTAATCCTTAATCCTTGTCATTTTTTGTTTCACCGGATTCGCTTTTTTAAAAATATTTTTCATCATCCTCGGTCTTAAATGATGATATTATTGAATATCTTTGGCTGTAGTGCAAGATGAATGATTTCTGAAGAATATCTTTGGCTGTAGTGCAAGATGAACAGTGTTTAAATGAATACGACTTAATCGATGAATATCTTTGGCCAGAAGCGCAAAGATGAATATTTGATTCCGGATGTATATTGATTGATGTTACGAGGATAAAAGATGAGCGATGAACTTTTAAATTCATACATGTAAGATAGTAGTTTGCATTCTCTACTTAACTCTTCTAATGAATTATTATTTCATTGTGAATATTGATTTAAAATTTGTTGTCTATCAGTATTCTATTAGATTTTTCCTGTTGAAGACTAACGATAATTTGTTGTATATTATCTTAGTCATAATATTCTTTATCGAAGCTAGTTGAGCTCACCCTTTTCCTTTTTGTTCCATTTTTCTCGTGGAGGCGAGAATATAATGCGAGTACTGAGTGGGGGTATGGAATGAAGGTTTTAGAAATGATTGTTTAGTAGTCCTCACCATTTTATAAAATAATGTATCAATAAATGTGATGAGGATTTATTTGAGTATAGATATTATGCAGAAGATAATATTTGTATTCAAACTCACAGCTTTTACCGTTGTAATAATAAAATTGTAGTTGTTTACGCACCATGTATTGACAACTCGTAATAGGTGATGATACCTATTTTTGGGGGCGCGTCACACAAAATACTCTTCTTCTTTCTCTCTTATTCTCTCTATACTTTCTCTCTATATACTTGAATGAATTAAGTGAAAATAATGAAGCACTAGGCCTCTATTTATAGAAGATTTCTAAAGACCGCCTTTCATGAAAAGGCAAGTGGCTCGATTTAATCGATGTGAAAAAAAAAGTGGTTTGACGCTGTAATGTGAAACGACAAGTGGTTCGACGCTCAGAATGTGAAACGACAAGTGGTTCGACGCTCAGTAATGTGAAACGACGAAAGTGGTTCGACGTCTGGTAAAGGTAATTACTATCATTTGAAGGTAATTACTATTCACAAGGGTAATTACTATCGACGAAGGTAATTACTATCGATTTAAGGTAATTACTATTCACAAGGTAATTACTATTATCGACGAAAGGTAATTACTATCGACGAAGGTAAATACTATCGATTTAAGGTAATTACTTATCGATTGAAGAAGAGACTCTTAGATGATGACATATACGAGCCCCCATAAAATAATCAAACTTACCACAAACGTCTCATATGAGACTCTTTATATACATTAAGGATTGAATAAATATTACCACAATTCATTTTATTTTTAATCAACACATTTTAATCTTTCAACAATTATTAATCATTTATAACTTGTCGTCTCAATTATTGATTTAATACTATAACATATTATATGTGATGATCTTGTGACAATAATTGAATCAATAATATAAGAGATATGATGCGGCAATTCTTCGTGGCGAATAATTAAGCATTGTTGGTGACTTCACGTAAGCATCAATAATCAATACAGCGTGTCTTCTTATGCAACCACGCCAGACATCTTTACTTTACCACCGGGTAGTTCAACAGGTTTAACGGTAACACCTCCGCCAAGTATTTTTATAAAATATTTTGTCGTTTTCTCAATCCGAATAATAATTACATTATTAGGTCCACTAATGATTGAGTAGTTATGCGAATATTCCCTAACAAAAAGAATATTCCCCACCAAACGAATATTTTATAACAACATGCGTACTTTGTGTGACGCCCCAAAATTAGGTATACGCCACCCATCTTGGGTGCCACTTACACTTACGTAGTACATAAATTCAAATACAACTTACTAATATAATCGCTAGTATGCAATACGACATAAACCGTGAGTTTGAATACAAATATTGTCTACTAGATATTATACAAAGTCAAAAGGAGTCCTCATTACAACTATTATCACACTATTTAACAAAATAGTGAGGACTACTAATGCTATCCTCTCGACCATTACTCCGCTCCCCGACTTCGTCTCCAAATATGTTTCTCATTTCCTTAAGAGAACGGTGAATGAAAGTAGGTGAGCTCAACTAGCCCATGAAAAATATTATGATTAAGATAATGCGAGATAAAATTATCATTAGCCTTCAACATGTGTTAAACCGATAAAATACAATAGACAACCAGCTTTAATCTGCAGTGAATATCTAATCCATTAAAAGAGTCAAGTAGAAAATAAAGTCTACTATCTTTTAGGTTTTAAAAGGTTTACATAAATTTTTATCACTAAAACTCGGTTTAATGAATAAACCACAATATCTAATCATCCATGCATACACTACAAGGATTTTCATCAAATTATCAATGGTCATGATCTATACCGAATCACCCCGGTCATAATCATACCAAAAACTATCCATCATCGCATTACGATGCCAATTGAGGACTTTTATCACATCATTTATAACAAGTCATGATTATACCGAATGATCCTCAATTCATAATCATACTAAGTTCATCTATACACGTAAAGGCCATAATATAACACGAGGATGATGATAATGACATAATAATTCAATAAAACAAGTTCAAGAATTATTTTATCCGGGAATTAAGAACGTCCAAATTGTCAACAAGATCTTGCTTTTTGTAGAGTAAAATTCAAGAATGATCGTAAGAATATTTCCATGAAAGAGATTTGGATGAAACGCAAATATCAAGAATATTCTACTAATTTCATGGAGTATAAAGTCAAAGTTTTAACCAATGGGTATAATAAAGAATGGAATAACAAAAGAAATCACCATGCATGCGGTGATTGTGATGATAAAAGTTATTCCAATGAATAATAATAATTAACGGAACCAGTCGTTGAAATTCACAATCGGCTGTGATGATCCAATGTATAATAAATGCTGAATAATAAACAATAGAACCAATTCGTGTGAAATTCACACCGGCAGGATGATCCAATGTAATAATAAATCTTTGAATAATAAACAATGGAACCAGTGTCCTGTAAAACACACGCATGTGATATTCCAATGTAATAATAAAGAATGGAATAACGTAAGAAGATCACCAAGTATAGGGATTCAGATACAAAGTTATTCCAATGTAATAAATAAGAATGGAATAACATAAGGATTTCACCAAGTATAGGGTATCTGCCGCATATACAAAGGTTATGTATAGGGTATACCACTTTTACAAAAGTTATTCCAATGTAATAATAATGAATGGAATAACGAAGTTCTCTTCATGAATAAGAAAGAATAACACCCACTTACTTGTACAACAAATAATACCCTTACCGTAAAAAGACAATCGGATATCAAAGTAGTGAAGTACCGAATACTCTTCTTCTTTTTCTCTATAGATTTTCTCTCTATAGCTTCTCTCTATAATTTCTCTCTCTAGAGTTTCAAATGAATTAAATAAGAAAATAATGAAGGAATGAGCTTCATTTATAGGAAAATAGAATGCATAGTAATTAATCCATGAACGGTCCAGTTTGATTTACTTTAATCGACGGTCCATATTTAAAGCAAAATCTTTTAAATAAAATATAATATATTCTATTTATATAAAAACATTTTACTATGCAAACACTATGCAACACTATGCAAAACACTACGCAAAACACTATGCAACACTATGCATAATAAAATATAATATATTCTATTTATAGAATAACTTTAATAAAGTATTCGCATTTTATATAAAAAAGATGTTTCGCTTTTATTACGTTAATAATACGAATAAAACAAAACGTCATTATCGCTATAATAATTCATATTATTAATCGACAATAATGGAATCAAACCGGTGACTTCTCACATAAGCATCAATAATCAATACCGTGTCTGCTATACGCAACCACACGTATTCATCGTACTTTTTTTACTACCGAGTAGTTCAACAAAGATCAACGGTAAAAACTTCCGTAGTTATTTCAATAAAATATTTTTTTTTTGTCGTTTTCTCAATCCGGCATAATAATTACATTTTAGAGGGTCCATCAATGATTGAAATTCATTGTTATTTAATATTCCTGCTAAACCGAATATTCCCCACCAATCGAATATAATATAACCACTTGCATACTTTGCAAAATTTATAAATACTACCCACAACTATAATATTATCTCAAATTCACACCATAATATTAAAAAATTATTTCGACAAAATTTAAATCTTTATTGATAAAATCTGGGGTCTCACAATCTCCCTCCTTATGGAATTTCAGCCCTCGAAATTAGGGTATATACAGTATGATAAAGAGGTGAGGTACCTTGAATACCTTTATCGTTAAAAATATTAAATTCATCTTCGCAATCCGCCAAAGATATTCATTAACAATTCATCTTTGCTACTGTGCCAAAGATATACAACTCAGAAACCAATAATCTTTGAGACGCAGCGACTTAATAGTATCACGACCACGAATTATCCATGCACTCACCTTGGCCAAGGATATTCGTGTTTTTTTACTGGTCATGATTATACCGAATAATCCTTGGTCATAATCATACCAAGTCTATCAATGTATTACTACGAAAGATGACTTTTACCACATCCATGAATTAATATTTCATTCACCGAGACTCACCAAATAATTAATCCATATCATCGAATCATCCCCGCACTACGGTGCCGAGGATATTCATTAGTATCACGACCACAAATTATCCATGCACTACTACCAAAGATAATCGTATATTCATTAGTATCACGACCACAAATTATCCATGCACTACTACCAAAGATAATCGTGTATTCATTAAGTATCACGACCACAAATTATCCATGCACTACGACCAAAGATAATTGTGTATTCATTAAGATCACGACCACAAATTATCCATGCACTTCTCGGCCAAAGAGAACCTATAGTCACGATCATACCAATAATCTACTCATCTTTACACTCAAGTCAAAGAGAAATATCATCATTAGGGTTATAAGAATGTTATATAAAAACAATATAATCAAAACATGGTTTTAATTTCAAGAGTAAGATTCATAAATCAATGATAATTTGGTCAAAGAAGAAACCAATTTGTCGTGAATAGTACTTCGTATTCGCATATACATAAGATCTAGATATCGTCATAAGAACTCGACACGAAAAGATAAAGTTTCATAATAAAATTCATATCCATATTTATAACACCTTAATCCAAATGTTATAAATCACTTAGAAATCTCATAATCTAATATTATTAATATTACAATAATATTTTAATCATTTCTAAAACTTATAAACAATTTAATTAAATTGTTTACACTTTACTAATTAATGCATTTAATCATCATAAAATGCCAAACTCATAAGATTTTATCACCAATTATCAAATCCTCATCAAAAAAAAAAAATATGCATATACTCTATATAGGATTCTCTAGCCATAAAATCCTATTTTCAACTTTGTTACTTGTACATAACATATTTAACTTATATGTTCAGAATTAAACTATTTTCATGAAAAATACCAAATCAGTCCCAAAAATATTTCTTTTCTGGGATTTAGCATAATATAGTCCCATAATGAAAATATATTTTTCTCGAATTTTAAAATTCATTTACTATTTTTCAAAAATTAATTTCTAATTAATTCCTTAAGAAATTAGCTACCTCAAGTTTAACTCCAAAATTCCCAAATCTTGGTAGGACCTTACACATGTTAACGTGATCTTCCAGTTTAAATTTCATGGTCATCGGAGTTATAGAACTCCTTATAGCGTTTTTTCATCGGAAAAACCTAAATATTGAAATAGTCATAACTTGCTCATTTTAAGTCGAATGAGCTCATTTTTGGACAGGAGGTACTTTATACCATATACCTTCATGTCCCAAAAGGCCAGAATTTTTCTCATAATTTAAGTGGCCGAAACATCCCTCTAAAATCATGGCAGCAGCTTTTTTTGATTTTTGCAGCTTTGCACTCCTTTGCTAAAATCAATCCGCACAAAAATCTACAACACCTTTTCCAGTAATTCCACTTGGATTAGTTAGGTAACTCATAGATCTAACTCTAGGACTTGACCACACTCAAAATTCAAAATATAATAGGAGATATGGTCATTGAATTTCATGTTACGCTTTTCACCAAAATCTGATTTTCAACTCTTTGTGATTTCTAAGAAACTTTCATGTTTTCACATAATAACCAACATAACTCATCATAACACTTAATAATACTACATTATACCCATGGTTTTCATTAGTCCAATGCTTTTATTATGACTTTTATCATAAACCACGTAAACTGCTCATTTTAGTTGAAGAAATATTTGAGGGTTTAAGAATTGGGTTTTTGTACTGGGGTCAATACAAAATTCGATTTCACGCTCTAGGGTAGGCTAGAAAGTCTTCAAGAATACGTCAAGAAATTTATTAATGATAGAAATATCATTCAAAACTGTGACTCATCCAAAACTTGGATAATACGTCACATTGATACCAATGTGACTTCATCCTTTAACCTAGATAAAGCACCTCATAATGATACCTATAACCTTGCCATCTTCATTCACGATGTCACCTACTGTAAAGTCCGGCTTCATGCATTCCACACAAGGAAGTCAACAACGAAAGGTTCGGGGCTCTTTACTTATGGCTTGATATGAAAATAATTGACTTTAGTAGTTTGGTTACTTGAATTCGCACAACAAGTTGGTTATGAATATAAAAAGCTAACAACCTTACGAAAAGCATGATGAGTAGTTAACCAATTGATTCTTAAAATCACATCAAAGGCAAGTACTTTCAAAAGATAAGATCGACAGAATAAACGTGAAAGTGTTTATTTGAATCAAACAAGATTTAAAAATAGTAAGCGATAACGAAGGCTCCTACTAACGAAGTTTCAACCAATAAGTCAAAGTTTAACTTCTTGAGTCAAATTTAAACGTTGAACACAACTAGGTGAAATAAAAGAGTGGGTAGAATCGGTATCTAACACGGTATAGACTTCGCAAGAGCTTATGATTAACTTACCCGTGATAATTTTATTAAGGTTCCTCGTTACGAGAAAAAAACGCTCTCTCTAAACTATCGGCTTTGGTTTGTGCGGGACGACCTTTGGTGCCTCCATCCTAGTTGAATTTGTCTTGATGGCGACAAAATCGAGCTAAGTTACCTTCTCTTCCACAATTATAACATGCTTTGACTCGGCATGGCGCAATCCCCGACCGATGTGTCCTCTCCTCCGTATTTGAAGCATATGATAGGTGGTCTTTCTCCTTCCTTAACAACGGTCTTTGGTCTTTGACGCTTTCCATCATTGTTGAATTTCCTCTTCTTAAAATTTTCATTCCTATTATCTTGGCCATGGTTACCACCGAAATGATAATTTCCCCACGATGGTTATCGTTGTTCATGGCCGCTAATTTATGATTATTATTATTGTGTTGTTGGTCGTTACCTTTTGGTTGTCTTGACTCATTATCGCGCCCAATAATCGAGCCCTATTCACAATATTTGAATACAAACAAAGTTTATGAGAAATTAGGTATTGACGATATCGGGTTTCAAACCTCTTAAAAACATTCGCGTCATTCGCTCCTCATTATCGACCAAATGGGATGCAAACCGAGATAACTCGGCAAACTTAGCCTCATACTGTGACACGGTCATATTATTTTGCTCCAACTTGATAAACTCCACCTCCTTCATGTGACGAATACTTTCGGGAAAGTACTTGTCGTTGAACAACTCTTGGAACTTCTCCCAAGACATCTTGAGTATGTCAGTCTGGGTACGTTTTACCGATTCCCACCAGTAATCTGCCTCTTCACGCAACATAAAGGTGGAAAATAGAACCTTTTGCTCCTCTGAGCATCCCAAGACATCAAATATCTTGGTGATCTGCTTTAATCACGTCTCCGCCTTAAGTGGTTCGCTTTCCCAAAACTCCGGTGGTCCCAACTCCTTGAATCGCTTAGCGCTGGACCAGGCCATGGGTTGCCATTATTTTCACTGCTTCTATGAATGGGAGCCGCGCTTCGTCGATGTTGCATGAATTCTAAAAACTCCTAAACGTCATCGTCGTTAAATCATTTTCGATCGGTGTTGTTGTTTACGGGAGGATTATCGCCATCCTGCCGCACATTATCCTCGATTATTGATCTGTGGAGACTCACGGTCTCACATGCTCCATTACTTATCTCAACATTTTGGGATGCCATTTTCAAATCGCCACAAAACAAGGGTTAATTAACATGTCACATATTATCCCTATACACCGACCGATCAATTAAATACCAAATAAACTTAGGTAGGTCATACTAAATAAGGAATTTCCGCCTCCCCTCCTAGTTCTTATCTCACATCTTAGCTAGGATCATATCCTAAGCTCGATACCAACCGCGACGCCCCAATTATTATGTATCGTCACCCATCTTGGGTCGCCACTTACATGGTACATAAATTCAAATATAACTTACTTAATATAACTGTGCGGTAATAATACGACATAAACCGTGAGTTTGAATACAAATATTGTCTACTAGATATTATACAAACTCAAAAGGAGTCCTCATTACAACTATTATCACACTATTTAACAAAATAGTGAGGACTACTAATGCTATCCTCTGGACAATTACTCCGCCTCTCGACTTCGTCCAAATATGTTCTCATTTCCTCAGAGAACGGTGAAAAGAAAAAGTGAGCTCAACTAGCCCAAAGAAGAAATATTATGACTAAGATTGTAAGACCAAAAATTTTTAAATAAAAGGAATTTCCTTTATTTATTATTTTGAAATAGTAAGGGTTGATTTGATTAATGTGGATAGTTAAGGGTTAAATACGTAAATATTTCAAAATAAGCAAGTGGTTATAAAATATTCATTGTTGTTTGGAATATTCGTTTGGTTGTGGAATATTCAATCTGTCGGGAAATATTAAATGCGATTAGCGACCATGTGTGGGCCCCATAACGGAAAGCGATTGGATGAAGAAAATGAAAAATATAAGTTGTTTTTAAATAACTTGGCGTAGTTATTCTGAGTAATCTTTGTTGGAATACCCTCAGTGGTTAAAATACACTAATACGCTGTTGTTGAGCGAAGACACCAGTATTGCACCAATTATTGATTCTTACGTAGAAGGCACTACTCAATAATGGTTACTGATTAATTCTTGTTCGATTATTTTATTGAGTTAATAATTGCTTTGCGTTGATATTTTATATTCATTGTTGTTTCAATAATTGTCATTACACAAAGATTTTTCATTATCGAAGCAATAATTCATATTATCTGAATAATATTATTAGATAACATTATTGGCAATGTCTAGAAAGTTCTGTCTAAGGAGAGGTTTGGTCACCTAATTGCGCGCCAGGAAGAAGAAATTCTTATTGGAAAGCCCCCTCTTTCCTGGGAACTGCCTGGTTGTCAATATTGTGATTCTGTAATATTATTTGTGAATAATTAATTATTGATTTATATGATGAGGAAAATATTGATTTTATGTGGATATAGATGGAGAAAATTTTTAAAATGACAATTGTTGAAAATTAATATTTTATCTTTTTCTGATAAAATAATTCGTTTAAATATATTATTTTAATAATATATTAACGGTGATATTTTTACAACGAATGTGGGATATATGAGTATACGAGGAGGAAGAGTATTTTTGTTGCAATAAATGTTTAAAACATGTTAAACATGCTCGGTGGACCCCATTTATTGATCGAAATTTGATTATAGCACAAAAATCGCCTGCTTGTGGATTTCGGTCAATTTCTATTTGGAATTTGGAAAAACTTTCTTACGCAAAGTTGTAGAAATTGAATTTCCTATAAAAAACACGCGAGATTCAATTTTCTGATGAAAGGGCTATTTATTATGAATTATTGAAGTTACGAAGTTCAAATAATTGATTTTTGTAAGTTTTAATTATTTATTTTATGAAAACGTTTTTTATCATTTCTTTCTAGAAGGTTGGCATGTGGGAAATGTTGGGATCTGATTTCCAAAGAGGCGAGGGAAATTTATTAATAATAATATATTTTATTAAATTTTACTGCTTTGGTGTTCTAAAGATTTTCCTATAAATAGGTGCTTAGGTTAGAATTGAAAATCACACCGTAAATCAAGTTTTCTCTCTATATTATCGAGCGTATTCTTGTGAGTATTTTGAGTATACTTTGAGTATTGCTATACTGTGCAAGTCCAAGTCATAGCTTTATATCCTGTTTTTAAATTTAAAGATCGATCTTTCGAGGTAAGGGATATTATTTTTTTTCAGTAATGATATTATTTCTTCAATATCATTATATTTGAAATGTTGATCTGAAGTTTTATCAAATTTAGAACTTTTTCATGTATGGTTACTATTCATGGGTTACTATTCATGAGTTACTATTCACGATTACTATTCAAGAAGTTACTTATTCATGAGTTACTATTCACGAAAGTACTATTCATGAAGCGTGAAGATGTTTTTATTGGAATTTCTATCTTTTGGTGTCTGAGTTACTATTCACGATATCTGAAGACTATTCACGATACTAAGACTATTCACGATACTCTGATCTTATTCAATCAAAAATAAAATTTCTTCTTTTCGTCTAAAACATCTATTCGGATACTAACTCGATTGTATCCATGTTTTGATCATTCTTGAATTTTACACCACTATGATTATTTTGAGGTATTTTTGGACGTGGATAAAACCAAGTACTAATCCTTAATCCTTAATCCTTGTCATTTTGTTTCACTTTGGATTCGCTTTTAAAAAAAAATATTTTTCATCATCCTCGGTCTTAAATGATGATATTATGGAATATCTTTGGCACGTAGTGCAAAGATGAATGATTTCAAGAATATCTTTGGCCCGTAGTGCAAATGAATGTGTTTAAATGAACATGACGGTCGATGAATATCTTTGGCCTGTGAGTGCAAAAAGATGAATATTTGATTCGGATGTATATTGATTGATGTTACAGGGGATAAAAGATAGACGATGAACTTTTAAATTCATACATAGAAGATAGTAGTTTGCATTCTCTACTTAACTCTTCTAATGAATTATTATTTCATTGCGAATATTGATTTAAAATTTGTTGTCTATCAGTATTCTATTAGATTTTCTCTGTTGAAGACTAACGATAATTTGTTGTATATTATCTTAGTCATAATATTCTTTATCGAAGCTAGTTGAGCTCACCCTTTTTCCTTTTGTTCCATTTTTCTCGGGAGGCGAGAATATAGCGAAGACGTAGCCTGGGGTATGGAATGAAGGTTTTAGAAAGGATTGTTTAGTAGTCCTCACCATTTTGTAAAATAATGTATCAATAAATGTGATGAGGATTTATTTGAGTATAGATATTGCCTGTAAGATAATATTTGTATTCAAACTCACGCTTTTACCGTTGTAATAATAAAGTTGTAGTTGTTTACGTATCTCATGTATTAACAACTCGTAATAGGTGATGTATACCTATTTTGGGGGCGTCATGGTTGGTATCGTAGCTTAGGGATATGATCTCTATGCGGAGATCGGGGAATAGAACTAGGAGGGAGAGACGAGTAAATCCTTCGCTAGTGTGTCCTACCTAAGCTTATTTGTTAGTTAGTCAAGATATAGGGATATTATGTGATATATTGATTTCCTTAATTAACCCTTGTTTTATGCGATGATTTTGAGAATGTCAATCGAGAATATTAACAAATGGAAATGAGACCGTGGAGATGCATGTACTCACCAACGAGGAGAACGTGCAACAGTGGCAATGTTCTCTCCGCAACAACACCATTGAAAGCGAGATGATGAACGAGGGATGTTTAGAAGTTTTTTGCGGTTCATGCAAAATCGATTTGAGGAGACTCGTGTTCAAAATACGAGGAGGAAATGATAGCAATTCACGGGTTGTCACACCAAGCAGCTCAAAGAGTTGGGACCACGAAATTTAAGGGAAAGCGAGATCCGATCATGGGGCGGAAACATGGGTCAAGCAAATTACCAAGATATTCGATGTCTTGGGATGCACGGAGGAATGAAGGTTCCATTCGCCACCTTTATGTTCCGTGGCGAAGCGGACTCATCGGTGGGAGTCTCATGAAGCATACCCATCCAAATTGCATTTTCGGCGATGTCTTGGGAGACGTTTGAGAAGCTATTGAATGACAAATACTTTCCGAAAGTGTTCGTCATATGAAGGAAGTGGAGTTCATCGATTGGAACAAAACAACATGACGGTGTCTCTCAAGACGAGGCAAAGTTTGCAGAGTTATCCGTGTTTGCACCTCATTTGGTGGAGAATGAGGAACGATGATGCTGGATGTTTCTTAGAGGTTTGAAACTTTGCATACGCCGAAGATCTCATTTCTCATAAATTTTCTCTTTATTCGGATGTTGTAAATGGGCTCAATTATTAGAGCGAGATAACGAGTCTGGCCACCGAGGACCACAACCGAGGATCGTGTCGTAGATAGCGATCCAATGTAATAATGATAACTCGGAGAAAGAAATGCAGACGGACAGAAATGGTAACCACTCTGGTGGTAATCATGGCCATGAAAATAGAAGAAGCGAGTCGGGAGGAGATTTTAAAAAGAGGAGATTTAACAACGACCGTATGAAGATGATGCAGTCTTAAGCAGAATCGGGTTCTAAGGGAGGAGAACGACCACCGGTCATATGCTACAAATGCGGAAAAGAGGACATATCACCAAACCGCCCACAACAACATTCAAGGTATGCTATAATTGTGGAAAGGAAGGACATATCGCCGAGATTGACAAATGGCGAAACCTAGTTCAATGAGGACGGTGACTCAAAAGACCGTCCCGAAAAAGTCAAAGTCAACGATTCCGGAAGAAGCGTTTGTTGTGACCGGTCATAATGCGAGGAACCAAACGAGGTGATCACGGGTAAGCTATTTATAAATTCTTGCGAAGTTTATACCTTACTTGATCTGGTCTACCCATTCATTTATCTCTCCCGCATGTATGCTCAACGTTTAAACTTGACTCGGAGAAATTAGACTTTGACCTATCTGTGGAAACTCCGTTAGGAAAACTTTCATCACATCCACCGCTTATAAATCTTGTTTGATTCAAGTTGGCACCATTACCTTACCGTTGACCTTATCTCTTTAAAGATACTTGCTTTTGATGTGATTTTAGGATTGATTGGTTAACTACTCATCATGCCAAAATTGATTGTTTTCGTAAGGTTGTTAGTTTTCATATTCCTAACCAACCCGTTGTATGCAATTCAAGCAACTAAACCATTAAAATCGATCATTTCATATCTAATCATAAAGCTATTCGTTTATTAAAAAACGGATGTCAAGCTTTCTTAGCCCATGTTATGGATTTGAATAAAGACACGTCAAATTTGAATAATATTCCTGTTGTTATTGACTTTCCTGACGTATTTCCCGAAGAACTTCCTGGTCACCCCTAGAACGTGAAGTTGAATTCTTTATTGATCTTGAACCCGATAAAGCCCATTTCTAAAACCCCATATCGAATGGCTCCTATTGAACTTCGGGAGTTAAAGGTCCAACTACGAATTGTTGGACATCGGTTTCATTCGTCCTAGTACATCTCCTTGGGGTGCTCCTGCTTTTATTTGTAAAGAAGAAAGAGCGGGAGTATGCGACTTTGTATTGACTATCGGAATTGAACCATGTCACCATCAAGAATAGGTATCCTCTACCTCGTATTGATGACTTGTTTGACCAATTCTGAGGGGCACAATTCTTTTCAAAAATCGATCTTCGCTTACGATATCATCACCAAGATTAGAATCGAGGATATTCCAAAGACCGCCTTGAGAACTCGGATGGGCATTATGAATTTTTAGTCATGTCTTTCGGACTAACTAATGCTCCTGCGGCTTTCATGGATATGATGAACCGAGTATTCAAGAATATTTGGATCAATTCGTTGTTGTCTTTATTGATGACATCCTCATATATTCCAAAAGCCGTGAAGATCATGAGCACCATTTAAGTTGGTACTCCAAAGGCTTCGTGAAAACCAACTATATGCCAAATTGAAGAAATACGAGTTACGGCTTGAGGAAGTAGCATTCCTTGGGCACGTGGTGTTGAAACATGGAGTATCTGTTGATCCGTGAAGATTGAAGCAATACAAAGTTAGAACAACCGAAGTCGGTGGTCAAGACGTAGCTTTTGGGCTTAGTTGGTTATTATCGGAGATTCGTGGAAGGGTTTTCTCGAATCGCTACTCCATTAACTCATTCTAACTCGGAAGGATACAAAATTCGTTTGGAGCGAAGAATGCGAGAAAAGTTTCCAAGAGCTTAAGAGGAGACTTATTTACTGTTCTAACAATACCATCTGGTTTGGATGGATTTGTTATCTCACAAATGATGCTTGAGCAAAGGGTTAGGATGTGTTCTCATGCAACGGAAAGTCATAGCCTATGCCTCGCGACAACTTAAAGAGTATGAGAGGAATTATCCTACTCATGATCTAGAGTTAGCGGCAATCGTTTTTAGGCTTAAAAAATGGAGGCACTATCTATATGGGGAGAAAGTGGAGATATATTCGGACCATAAAAAGCCTTAAATATTTCTTCACTCAAAAAGAACTCAACATGCGGCAATGACGTTGGCTCGAGCTATTGAAAGACTACGACCACACTATTCAATACCATCCCGGTAAAGAACGAGCGTGGTAGTGACGCGTTGAGTAGAAGATCATATCATATCTAAACGCTTGAGTGCGATGATGTCAAGTATACGCGTAGAGCCAACTTTAATAGAAAAAGTTAAGGTTGCTTTCGCCACCGCAGGCCGGAAATGATGCGTATGAAGAAGAAAGTACAAGAAGGAGCTATTAGGGCGAGAATTGATGAAGAAGGAATACTTGAGTCCACTCTGACTTTGTGTTCCTAACGACTACGATTTGAAGTACAAGATTATGATGGAGGCACACAATACACCATTTGCAATCCATCCTGGAAGTACTAAAATGTATCGTGATCTTCGACATACATTTTGGTGGAACAATATGAAGAGAGAGATTGCAAAGTTTATCTCAATGTGTTTAACTTGTCAACGTGTAAAGGCGAGCATCCGGTACCTAAGGGTCCGTTGCAACCACTTGAGATTCCGAAATGGAAGTGGGAACACATTACCATGGATTTCACATTCACGGGTCTTCCTACGGTTTCTCAAGGCATCAATGCTATTTGGGTTATTGTTGATAGATTAACCAAGTCTCGCTCATTTCTTGCCGACACGGGAGACTTATTCACTTGAACGTCTTGCTAGTATGTGCGTGAATGAGATTGTGAAGTTGCATGGCATGCCCAGTATCCATAGTTTCGGATCGTGACCCAAGATTCACTTCAAAATTTTGGGTTAACTTGCAAAAAGCTATGGGCACAGTTTGCGATTTAGTTGAAGATACCATCCCCAAACCAGACGACAATCAGAGAGATTATTCAAACTCTTGAAGATCTATTAAGACTCGTGTCCTAGACTTCAAGGGTAGTTGGGATAAGTATTTACCATTGGTGGAATTCTCCTACAACAACAGATTATCGAGCAAGTATAGGTGTGGCTCCATTCGAGCATTATATGGACGAAAATGTCGATTCTCCAATATTTGGGATGAGGTGGGTGAAGCAACATTGTTGGGACCCGAGAAGTTAAATGCGTATATGATGACCCGAAAAAAGATCCAAATGATTCGACAACGATAAAACGCACAAAGATCGACAAAAGAGTTATGCGGATCTTCATCGAAAGGACATGGAATTTAATGTAGGGGATCATGTATTGTTGCGAGTTGCTCCAATGGAAGGGAGTTACAAGATTTGGGAAGAGAGGAAAGCTCAATCCATTTATTTATTGGTCCATTTCAAATTCTTGACCGAGTAGGAAATGTAGCCTATAGACTTGCGTTACCTCCGAGTATGTCTCGTGTTCATAATGTGTTTCACATATCATCATATTTCATAAATATGTGAAAGACCCGAACCACGTTATTGAGTTAGAAGCCCAGGACGAGATAGTCGAAGACTTAACGATGAGGAGATACTGTCCAAGATCTTGGATAGGAAGGGCATGTCCTACCATGAAAGGTCATACCACAAGTTAAAGTTTTGTGGAGGAATCATGCTTATAGAGAAATGACCGGGGGAATTGGAAAGCGGAAATGAAAGCGAGTATCCTCACCTTTTCGAAACACCAGTGCGTCGTCAATTTTGAGGACGAAATTTCATAAGGAGGGAGGTTGTAAGACCAAAAATTTTTAAATAAAAGGAATTTCCTTTATTTATTATTTTGAAATAGTAAGGTTGATTTGATTAATGTGGATAGTTAAGGGTTAAATACATGAATATTTCAAAATAAGCAAAGTTGGTTATAAAATATTCATTATCGTTGGGAATATTCGTTTGGTGCGTGGAATATTCATACATTGTCGGGGAATATTCGTAATGACTGACAGTAGCCATTATGTGTAGGCCCATAACTGAAAGCGATTGGATGAAGAAAAGCGACAAATATAAGTTGTTTTTAAATAACTGCGTAGTTATTACCATTAATCTTGTTGGAATACCCGATTGGTTAAAACACACTAATACGCGTTGTTGAGCGAAGATACCAGATTGCACCAATTATTGATTCTTACGTAAGAAGGCACTACTCAATAATGGTTACGATAATTATTGCTCAAAGATTTTATCGAGTTAATAATTGTTGCGTTGATATTTTATATTCTTGTTGTTTCAATAATTGTCATTACACGATATTTTCATTATCGAAGCGATAATTCATATTATCCGAATAATATTATTAGATAACATTATTGGCGATGTCTGTAAAGTTACGCTCTGCAAGGAGAGGTTTGGTCACCTAATTGCGCTGTAAGTAAGAAGAAATTCTTATTAAAAGCCCCCTTCCTTCAAGGAGCGTATGCGGTTGTCGATATTGTGATTCTGTAATATTATTTGTGAATAATTAATTATTGATTTATATGATGAGGAAAATATTGATTTTATGTGGATATAGATGGAAAATTTTAAAATGACAATTGTTGAAAATTAATATTTTATCTTTTTCCGATAAAATAATTCATTTAAATATATTATTTTAATAATATATTAACGGTGATATTTTTTGACAACGAATGTGGGATATATGAGTATACGAGGAGGAAGAGTATTTTTGTTGCAATAAATGTTTAAAACATGTTAAACATGTCATTGGACCCCATTTATTATTTGAAATTTGATTATAAACAAAAATCGCTTGGTTTGTGGATTTCTTTCGAATTTCTATTTGAATTTGGAAAAACTTTCTTCTATGAAAGTTGTAGATTCAATTTTTCGATGAAAGGGCTATTAATTATGAATTTTGAAGCTCTAAAGTTCAAATAATTAATTTTTGGAAGTTTTAATTGTTTTAATTAAGAAAACGTTTTTTGCAATCCCACATGTGATATAAATGTCTTTGAATTCAATTGGTCTAAGGTGGGATTGAATTTGTTTAATTATATTATTATTTTATTAAATTTTACTAACTTTGGTGTTACAAGCGTTTTCCTATAAATAGGGTCTTGGGTTAGAATTGAAAATCACACCGTAAATGAAGTTTTCTCTCTATATTATCGGCGTGATTCTTGTGAGTATTTTTGAGTATACTTTGAAAGATTGCTTGAGCGATGCAAGTTCCTTGATATTATCAAAGATTATTACTAGAAGTCTTGATCGATCTTTCGAGGTAAGGGATATTATTTTTTTTCAGAATGATATTATTTCTTGATATCATTATCTTTGAAATGTTGATCTGAAGTTTTTATCAAATTTGAAACTTTTTCATATCGGAGTTCTTATTAAGCATGAGTTCTTATTCACGAGTTCTTATTCATGAAGCTTCTTATTCACGAGATTCTTATTCACGAAAGATCTTATTCATAAGCGTGAAGATGTTTTTGTGGAATTTCTATCTTTTAAGATCGAGATTCTTATTCACGATATCTGGCCTTATTCACAGATATCTGGTACTATTCACGATATCTGATCTATTCAATCGAAAAATAAAATTTCTTCTTTTCGTCCAAACATCTATTCCGGATCTAACTACTCGATTGTATCCATGTTTTGATCATTCTTGAATTTTACACCACTATGATTATTTTTGAGGTATTTTTGACGTGGATAAAACCAAGATCGAATCCTTAATCCTTAATCCTTGTCATTTTGTTTCACCTGGATTCGTTTAACTTTAAAAATATTTTTCATCATCCTCGGTCTTAAATGATGATATTATGGAATATCTTTGGCAGTAGTAGTGCAAGATGAATGATTTCTTAAGAATATCTTTGGCGCAAGTAGTCTGAAGATGAATGATTTCTGAAGAATATCTTTGGCAGTAGTAGTCTTTAATGAGCAGTTGTTTAAATGAATACATGACCCAATGATGAATATCTTTGGCCAGTAGTCACAGATGAATATTTGATTCCAGATGTATATTGATTGATGTTACGGGGGATAAAAGATGAGCGATGAACTTTTAAATTCATACATGAAGATAGTAGTTTAGATTCTCTACTTAACTCTTCTAATGAATTATTGTTTCCATTGCGAATATTGATTTAAAATTTGTTTATCCTATCAGTATTCTATTAGATTTTTCCCATTGAAGACTTAACGGTAATTTGTTGTATATTATCTTGATCGTAATATTCTTTATTTGAAATTAGTTGAAATTTCACCCTTTTCCTTTTGTTCCATTTTTCTCGGGCGAGGCGAATAATATAAAGACGATGAGTAGGGGTATGGAATGAAGGTTACAGAGAGATTGTTTAGTAGTCCTCACCATTTTGTAAAATAATGTATCAATAAATGTGATGAGGATTTATTTGAAATATGATATTATACAAGAAGATAATATTTGTATTTAAACTCACAGCTTTCTTGTTGTAATAATAAAGTTGTAGTTGTTTACATCTACGATATTGTATTTCGAATAGGTGATATATACATATTTTAGAGGCGTCACACACACACACACATATATATATATATATATATATATATATATATATATATATATATAAGAAACGTTTGATTGAAGATTTTGATTATAGAAATACTAAAAAATATCTTTTAATGAATGTATTCTTATATATTTTGTTGTAGTCGAACCATTATATTTTAAGCTCATAAAAAATACTTTTTTGGATACAGTTTGTATTTTTTTTAATTTTTTTGTGAAGACAATGTTTCAAAGAGAATCTCATTTTTATTTTTCGTCATAGACCACCAAAATCTCATAAACGACCCTGCATATTAAGAACGTATTTATAATCGTTCTAGCAACCCTTATTTCTCTAGTAACACTATTTTTGTTTTGGTAATTAAAAATTGTGAGACCTACAAATAATTCATATTTATTCTCTCCAAAATGAATAGAAAATTAATATAAATTTTTTTATAGAGAACAAAAATATAATTCGTTAATTTCCACCAGACTTCTAGAAAGAGTTTATTTAGTATTATGATCCCTTATATATGATTTAGGGTGAAGAAGAAATTAATTGATTTAATTTAAGGTGCAAACAATTAATTATTCATCAAATCAATCAATCAATCACCACCTAAGTAGCTACGTAGAATGTAAATTATTGAGCCAACAATAGTAACATGCAGGCAGTGACCCTATATACAAAAGTCGTAATCAGACCCATAATCAAAACCCTATCTTCATCGGTCAATGCTAATACTAAGCACCACTTTTAGTAGGTACATACAAGCTTTCATTTCTTTAAGGCCTATATATATTTTCATACAAATTCTTTTCAAAGAATAATGACTTTTTAAGTTCAATTACAAATTCCTATTTTTTCTTAATTTTAATCATGGTAGTGGGCCACATATTGTGACTGCATATCCATCCAATAACTAGACTCAATTAATCATAAATTGAAAAATAAAAAGAGTACCCTCAGTTCTCTTAGGTCAATTTATATAAGGGTGTAAATGAACCGAGTCGAATATTAAATTGTTGAGATTTGATTCACAAAATTTATCGAGTATAAAATAAGGTTTGATTGATGCTCGTTTAACTATCGAGTCGAACAAGATCTTGAATCGAGCCCGAGCTGTTTGAACTTTTCGAATGAATGTGATTCGAGTATCAATAAAAAATTACAATTTGAAGAGGTTCGAGTAATTTATCGAATTTTAAAATTTACTCATATTTAAATCATTTATATTTCTAATCGAGCTCGAATTGAACTTTTAATCGAGCGAATACGGATCGAACCCGAAATATTTGTTCATTTTACAACTTTAAATTTATATGTCAACAACTGATACTAAATTTCTTCTAAAAAAAAGCGTACCCTCCACACCGTCATGGTGCATTCATGCCCTAAAGTTCAAGTTAAATTGATGTAGTCGTTATATGACAAAAAGGTTGCATTTCCAACATTCCTTTTTTTATTATTTGAGAAACATTTCTTGACATTATGTTGTTACTAAACTTACATAATAATGTGATTTTGGATTCTTTACGTTTATTTTCTTTGCATTTTCCTGATGTTGTATTATATTATAGATAAACAATATTGTTACTCAAGTACGTCATCCCATATTTCTATAAAGATGAAGAAGAGAAAAATTAATTATAATGATTTAATCAAATCTTTTAATTTCGTACATTTTTTTAAATAAGAAATTAAAATAATAATCATATAAATGCTAAAGTTAGAATCGGTTGGCAATATTGGATCCATGATAGGCACTTGAGTTCACCCATTCGCGTTTTGTAAATCATTATAATGTTATAGGTGGGCTTGAACCTCTATAGACCCAAACCTTTTAATTATTTTTGTTAAATGAATATCTGTTTGGGAGAGAGAAATCTACTCTCTTTTTTCTATGAATATTGATGCTTGCATAGAATAATTCACTTGCATATAAAATATATATATATGAAAAATATGTGAAGACATGCGATGGTCATATATAACGACATTTCACCGTTATTATAGTTATTTTGGTCTATGGCGACGGAAACCGTCGTTATAAAAAAAAAAAATGTCATAAGCGATCACAGTGTCTTCTGTAACCATGTAGTATATATACATATAACCTTATATATATATATTTAATTGTTAAATTTTAAAGACTAAAGTTTATAGTGAGGAGGATTAAATGCTTTGTTGAGTAGCATTTAAATGATTGAATGATTGAAATGAAATATGTCTAAAAATATGTCATATTTTAAACTTTAATTGGTTTAAGGATAGCAATTACTCTTAACATATTCATATTCAATGGTTGTATACTAACATAAAAGGCCCAAGAGCTACTTGTGGCCTTCTTGCGACTTGCATCCACAAATTCCACAAGTTATTGGACTTTGAATAAGTTTTATGGCTAATTACCTCATAATTTGAGGGAGGGGGAGTCTCTAATAACAAATAAAGAAGATATTTTCTCTGTCTCGTAAAAACTGATTTAGTTTAACTTTTTCAATAAAATTGATCATTTTTATAATCAAAATTTATATTATTTTCTTGCAAGTACAAGTAGAGAAACCATAACTATAAAAAGTTATGTCAAATTTACTGTCATCTCCAATTTTCATATGTTTGAGGAACGTAGTGAGTATGAATTTCTCAATTTGCTCTTAATAAACATTGATTACGTCTACTATAATTTTCACATGTATTTTTGATATTTCCACATGTTCCTCTATCATATGACCATACAATGGATCCCACATTCATGTGAGAATGAATTATGTGGAAATATCAAAAATATATTTGAAAATAACGATCTGGTACAACCCTTATTATTTAAATTAAGCTCAGAGGTTAACTTGGAAATCGACGACTTTACTTCAAATGCTTCAAATTGAGACTTTGAGTATTGGGATATGTTCGGCAGCTATTTATAAGTTGATCAAGCTAACTTATAATTAAGTAGTGTTTTACTGTTTGAATATTTGTGTACGACTTATTATTAATTTATAAGTAGTGTTTAAGTAGTAGTAAAAATTTATTACTTCTCAAAAAATGACTTACGAGTCATTTTAAAATAAATAGGTGTTATACCAAATGTAAAGACTTTTGTCCTCATTTTAGTAATATTTACAGTTTATTTGAACTAATAAGTCATTTTAACCAAACACATACAAAACTTATCTTAACTTAATTTTTAACTTGTAAATAAAACGGTGTCAAATATTTTTATTTATAAATCATAACTTAAAATGATTAAAATTTTAACTTTTAAATCGTTGCGAAAGCCCTTAGATTAGGTTGTTTGTAATCCCTCGCGAATCACTCGCTAGTAATGATGTGAAAATATTTGACTTGCCAAACTATGACGTGTGAAGTTTGAAGATGTATCTAAATTGTATCCCATGTGAATCGATCACCAAACTGTTGTATGAAATAGATGTGTCCTTAATTAATAGAAGTGTTTCGAGAGAGTACAAGTTCAAATTATTTGGAGTCGAAAGAAAACTTTGAAAAACAAAAGATAAAGCCTATAAATAGGCCACCAATATTCTCTATTACATGGAAATTGATATTTACAAACATTTTTTTGATATTTTTACGTGTAAAGTGTCGCTATAGACATATAACGACGGATTTATAGCGGCGATTTTTATGTGAAAATATCATTTTATGTTGTGGATTTATCGGGAGTGGTTAGCATGAAGAGAACTTTATGGTAAGTTCACTTCATGACCAATATAGTGTTGACACATAGGCGGAAAGATGATTTCTCCGCTTGCGTGTCAGCACTGTATTGGTCATGCATACTAACCGGATCGAAATTTATGAGTTTCCTTTCTCTATATATATTTTCTCTTGAAAATACTACTATTCATTATCTATTATTTCTTCACCTCTGTCAAGCATTCTCTGGGTCTTTTTCAATCACTTTCTGAAACCAATTAATCTCCCTTTAATGAACAAAGAATTACACCCCATTCACGGAGCTGATTTCATGGGGCATGCAGCTGGCATCCCCCACCAACATCAAACAAAAACAGCATCAATAAAATTAAAATATTCGTCATAATGGATTGTGATAGTTTCATATGTTTCCCTGATCAAACGATAAATGAGTCATACCACCTAATGAAAATATCAATTTTTACGTGTAGAAATAACAATTCACACACACACACATATATATATAGGGATCCCTTCTACATACGATAGGTTCTTTATAAAATTGTCTGCAAGAACATCTCTTTTTGAATAGTTGATCAACTTATTGGAAGGTTGAGATTGGGATATATTAATACCAAATAATGACAAAATTTCTCAGGTTTATTTAAATAAGAGGCCCACATTTTAACATATTATCGGTATAGTTAAACAAAATGAATATTTAATATTAAAATATTCCTAGGTACAAATTGTAAATTTACTTACTCTCTTTTTTTACGCATTGATGCTTTATCAGTTTTTAATCAAATCTAAAGAGATTGCACAAAATATTAAAATATTAAAATATTTAAAAATATTCGCAATAGATTACAAGTTGTACCGACCTACTCTTTTTTTTAACACATTCATGCTTTATCACTTTTTAATCAAATATAAAGAGATTGCACAAAATTTATTTTGACTTACAAATATAATGTTAAAAATAAATATTATTAATATAAAATAAATATAATTATATTATAAATAAATAAATATATAAATATTAATATTATTTTTAATATTAACATATTAAAATAAATATAATAAATATATAATTATGCAAGATATATAATTATATTATTAATAATTATGCAAGATGTAATAAAGATGTAAATATTATTAATATAAAAATAAATATAATTATCTTGCATAATATATCTTGCATAATTATAATAATATAATTATATATCTTGCATAATAATATTAATATTTATCTAATTATATTTATTTATATATTTTAATATTAAATATTCATTTTGTTTAACTATACTGACAATATGTTAAAATGTGGGCCCCTCTTATTTAAATAGAAACCGATAAAACTTGTCACTATTGATATTAATATATCACAATCTCACTTTCCAATAAGTTGATCAATGATCAAAAAGGGGTGTTCTTGTGACAAGCTCTCATAAAGAACTCATTAGCGTGCCATGGAAGGGATCCCATATATATATATATAAGCTTAGACGGTCAGGGTCCAAAGTCCAAACAAGTTGTAAAGTTGTAGTAGTATTTTTTTCTGCAGGTTTCTTAATTCACCTTGATTATGCAATGTTAATTGCTTAAATTATGGAAGTCGTAGTCGTAAAGATCAATAGACTGGAAATATTATTACCAAAAACAGCTAATATGACTCAAATTAAACCGATCGAAGCTTGCTTGCTTGCATTGATTGAAGCCAACTTGAGTACGTCTGTTTATTACTCCAGGTAGCTTAAGCATGCTGCTAGGGTATGTTTGAAACTCGAAAGTTAAGACCACATGCACGGTATTAATATTGAAATTTGTTGGAATAGGAAAAAATAAAGGAGCCCACACATATAATTTTGCCATCACATGTATAAATTCAAATTAGCTGTAACATGCAATTACAATCGCACTCGTGTTATAACCAAATCAAAGTCATGTAAAGATAGTTTGTGTTAGGGAGTGGTGCCCCCGATCGAACCCCTAAAAGGATCTCGAACGTACGCCATGTAAGTTGCTCCAACATTGGTACGTAGGTGTAACTCAAGACGTACTCCATAGCGTGCCAAATGCATATTTACTAGGGCTCGGCTCGGCTCGGCTCTTATACATACATATATACATATTAATTGTGTTTTCAAATTTTAGACTGTTCAAATAATTTATTAAAATGTACCAATATTCAAAATTAATTATATTTTGGTAGATAAATTATTAGTAACGGTTCCCACCCTACAAAGAGGTCCGTACAACAGAGAGTGCAGAGGGTTGCTTTTTCCACATGGTTGCTTTTTTGTATAGACTTTAGCAAACACCAATGTCCTTTTTACTGGACTACTTTTTTTTCTTAATTACTATAACCTGAAACCAACTCAAAATTGTACCTTACAAAATCTTCAAGTCACGCCTATTATTTAAATAAATATCAACACTTTATGAAATGGAACAAATACATATTCTTTAATTGGCTCACCCACATAATTATTTGATACTTATGTTATTGTGTTGTTAATTTTTTTTCGGGATACATTTTATTATGCCGATAAATATAATATTTTGTTATTAAATAAATTAAAATATAAATGTAATAGAGAAGATCTTAATACCAAAAAGTAATTCATTACCCTCTCTTCCCATGCATAAAATGTTCGACACCATACAAATTAAATATTTTAGTAAGTAAATAATTAATTAATAAGAAAAAATAGTGCTGCTCCCTAATGTTTCAATTAGAGATACATTTTCAAACTTTTTTTTTTGATTAATTTATAAAGGGTATTGCTACGTACGGTCATAAAAAAATTTTACAAAATGGTGTGACAATGTGTAATTAGTGGATAGTGGACCTAGTGATAGTAATTAACCAACATCATTTTGTAAGATTTTTTGTCACCAAAGTACTATTGATTTATTAAATATGGATTTGGATCCCCTCCATTACATTTATATATCCTCCAATTTCTTTTAATACACGTTTAGTCTTACAAATATTATATTATTTTTAGCGATGTTACTAATGACACAATTATTTACAATAAATTTTATTATGTCGCTAATTATTTATAATGAGTTTTATTATATCATTAAATATAATATTTATATCGTTAAATATGTATAGTGAAAAATTGAATGATATATGTAATGGATGGAATATTCATATCCCAAAATTACTTGCATTCAAATTAATATTAGAATTTTTAATGTTATAACAAATAAAAATTATAAATGTTATAAACTAAGCAAAAGTATTATTTACTCTTATATTTATTATTTTCAAAATTTAAATAAATTCATATCAATTAGACTTAAAGTACAATTAGTTCTTTTTAAAATACCCTTATAATCCTAAATTCCAACATTTGACAGTAAAGCCATTTACAAGAAAACACAATTAACTCCTATTTTCAATCGGTTCTTCCAAATTCAACTCGGGATGACTCGGTTGAGTTACAACTCCATCTTTGCCATCTCCATAGCAAAAAAAGAACAGAAAAAAAATACCCGCTTACTCACATGAACTCAACATTTCCCATAATAAACAAATATGTCAAAACAAATATAGTTAGTTTTTAGTTTTTACAAACTCGACCGAGTTGACTCGCAGCTATTTCGAAAGCTGAGATTTATCAGCTAATTAACCATGTAGCAACGGTCAGGATTCACCCAAAATGTCACGATTGTTCCCGTAACCCAGTTGCCAGCATTTCTGGAAATCCTCGAGTCGTGGTGAGTTGCCTGACTCGGCCCGTGACACAACTCGGAGAATCTCTACGAAAACGGACTCATCACACGGTATAGCCAATGGACCTTCGTTAATGAACCCGTATTCTTCTTCGGCCTGGGCCAATAGTTTCTTGAAGATGGGGTGGTTCAGGTACGTCGCGTGCACCACGAATCTCCTACACCCGCTCCCCACGCTTATAGCCACGTGTCCCGCCGGAACATCAGATGGTATGATCCGGCCGTGAGACGACGAAGCCGCATTCTTTCGCCAACGACGGAGCATATGCCTTATTCTAACAATCTGCCGGATTTTGTTGCATTTTCCAATCGCCGGCGACATTTTGAAGAGAGAAAGCTGAGAGAGTCCGAGTAGAAATTATTATTATTTTTTATTGCAAAACGATTGTAGATGGGAGTAATACTTATAGGAGCGTTATTAGAGGGCAAAGGTGTAAAAAAAACCCCTGATGTTTATACGGATGTCCCATTTTCATTCTAAACTAATTTTTTTTTCAAATCTTTAACGTTATATTTTTTGGGTTGTCTTACCTTTTCATAGATTAACGAATTTTTAAAAAACGGAACTTTTTAAAAAGCAGTTTTTTTAAAAAAAATAGAATTTTTTTAAAAACAGCTTTTTTAAAAAAAAACAGAATTTTTTAAAAACAGATTTTTTAAAAAAAATAGACTTTTTTAAAAGCAGATTTTTAAAAAAAAAACAGAATTTTTTAAAAACAGCTTCTTTTTAAAAAAAACAATTTTTTAAAAAATAGAATTTTTAAAAAAGCGGAACTTTTTAAAAGCAGTTTTTTTAAAAAAATAGATTTTTTAAAAACAGCTTTTTAAAAAAAACAGAATTTTTTAAAAGCAATTTAAAAAAAAACAGAACTTTTTAAAAGCAGTTTTTTTTAAAAAAAAGAATTTTTTTAAAAGCAGCTTTTTTTAAAAACAGAATTTTTAAAAAAGAAATTTTTAAAAACAATTTTTTAAAAACAAAATTTTTTAAAAAAGCAGAACTTTTTTAAAGCGCTTTTTTTTAAAAAATAGAATTTTTTAAAAACACCTTTTTAAAGAAAACAGAATTTTTAAAAACAGTTCTTTTTAAAAAAAAACAGAATTTTTAAAATAGATTTTTTAAAAAAATAATTTTTAAAAATAGATTTTTTTAAAACAAACTTTTTAAAAAACGGAACTTTTTAAAAGAAGATTTTTTAAAAAAAATAGAATTTTAAAAAAAATATTTTTTAAAAAATAGAATTTTAAAAAAACATATTTTTTTTTAAAAAGGAACTTTTTTTAAAAACAGTTTTTTTTAAAAAAGAAATTTTAGTATAATAGAATTTTTTAAAAAAGAGACTTTTTTAAAAAATAGAATTTTTAAAAAAAAAGCAGAATGTTAGTATTTTAGTATTTTTAAATTTATTTTTTTAGTATTTTAGTATTTTTTAATTAGTATTTGATGTAAATATGTTATGTTTTGAATTTTAGTATTTTGATTAAATGATGTAAATATGTTATGCTTTTTTATTTTAAATTTTAGTATTTTTTGTAAGACCAAGAAATTTTTAAATAAAAGGAATTTCCTTTATTTATTATTTTGAAATAAGTAAGGGTTGATTTGATTAATGTGGATAGTTAAGGGTTAAATACGCAAATATTTCAAAATAAGCAAGTGGTTATAAAATATTCATTATCGTCGGGGAATATTCGTTTGGTCGTGGAATATTCGTGCTGAGTCGGGAATATTCGTCTGACAATGTATGACCATGTGTGGGCCCATAACTGAAAGCGATTGGATGAAGAAAACGACAAATATAAGTTGTTTTTAAATAACTAGGCGTAGTTATTCTGAGATTATCTTTGTTGGAATACCCTTGGTTAAAACACACTAATACGCGTTGTTGAACGATGGACACTGTTATTGCACCAATTATTGATTCTTACGTAAGAAGGCACTTGTGAGACCCCAGATTTTATCAATAAAGATTTAAATTTTGTTGAAATAATTTTTTAATATTATGGTGTGAATTTAAGATAATATTATAGTTGTGGGTAGTATTTATAAATTTTGCAAAGTATGCAAGTGGTTATATTATATTCGATTGGTTGGGGAATATTCGGTTTAGCGGGAATATTCGCATAACTACTCAATCATTGGTGGACCCCATAGCGTAATTATTATTTGTCGGATTGAGAAAACGACAAAAATATTTTATTGAAATAATCGGCGGAAGTTTTACCGTGGTTAGTTCTTGTTGAACTACTTTGTAATAAAAGAAATACGATGTCGTGTGTGTTGCGTAGTAGCAAACCAGTATTGATTATTGATGCTTGTGAGAAGTCACCAACATTTGATTCCATTATTATTTATTAATAATATGAATTATTATAAGCGATAATGACGTTTTGTTTTATTTGTATTATTAACGTAATAAAATGAAACATCTTTTATATAAAATAGAATACTTTATTAAAGTTATTCATAAATAGAATATATTATATTTTATTATGCGTAGTGTTGCGTAGTGTTTTGCGTAGTGTTTTTGCATAGTATTGCATAGTGTTTGCATAGTAAAATGTTTTTATATAAATAGAATATATTATATTTTATTTAAAAGATTTTTCTTTAAATATGGACCGTCGATTAAAGTAAATCAATCTGGGCCGTTTCATGGATTAGTTCTTATGCATTCCATTTTCCTATAAATAGAAGCTCATTCCTTCATTATTTTCTTACGAATTCATTGAAACTCTAGAGAGAAATTATAGAGAAGCTATAGAGAAAATTATAGAAAGAAGAAGAGTATTCTCGCTACTTCACTACTTCTATATTATTTCTTTTTACTTTTACGGTAAGGGGTGTTATTCTTTTCTTGAAGAGAACTTCATTATTCCATTCACTATTATTACATTGGAATAACTTTGTAAAAGTGGCATACCCTATACATAACCTCGTATACGCATGACATACCCTATACTTGGTGAAATCCTTATGTTATTCCATTGCTTATTATTCATTGGAATAACTCAGATACTGCTGATTTACCTATACTTGGTGACATTCTTCTATTATTCATTTGGAACATCACATGCATGTGTTTTACACGGACACTGGTTCCGTTTTTATTATTACATTTGGAACATCCTGCTGCATGTGTTTTACACACCTGGACTCGGTTCCGTCTTTATCATTCATTGGAATATCCTATCTCATGTGTTTTACGGGATCCGGTTCCATCTTTATTATTACATTGGAATATCCTGTCTTGGTGTGAATTTCACGACTGGTTCCGTTATTATTATTATGTTGGAATAACTTTGTCTGCTGCGAAATCGCATGCATGGTGATTTCTTTTGTTATTCCATTCTTTATTATACCCAAATGGTTAAAACTTTGACTTATACTCCATGAAATTAGTAGAATATCCTTGATATTTGCGTTTCATCCAATATCTTTTCATGGAAATATTCTTCCGATCATTCTTGAATTTTACTCTCTGAAACAAATGTCATGTTGACAATTTGGGCGTTAATAATTCATGGATTAAATAATTCTTGAACTTGTTTTATTGAATTATATGTCATTGTCATCATCCTCATGTTATATTATGTTATCTTTGGCTTACGTGCGTAGATGAAACTTAGTATGATTATGACCGGGGATCATTCGGTATAATCATGGCTTGTTATAAATGATGTGACTAAAGTCCTCGGTGGCACGTAATGCGTGATGGATAGTTTTTGGTATGATTATGACCAGGGTGATTCGGTATAGTCGTGACCATTGATAATTTGATGAAAATCCTTGGACTGTAGTACGGGGATGATTAGATGTGGTGGTTTATTTATTAAAATTCGAGTCTCAAATATAAAAATTGATGAAAACCTTTTAAAACCTAAAAGATAGTAGACTTTATTCTCTACTTGATTTTTTTTAATGGATTACGTATTCATTTGCAGCTAAAACTGGTTGTCTATTGTATTTTATCGGTTTAACATTTGTTGAAGGCTAATGATAATTTATTACGCATTATCTTAGTCATAATATTTCTTCTTTGGGCTAGTTGAGCTCACCTTTCTTTCACCGTTCTTCTTCAGAAATGAGAACATAGGCGGGACGAAGTCGAGAGCGGAGTAATGGTCCGCAGGATAGCATTAGTAGTCCTCACTATTACGTGAAATAGTGTGATAATAGTTATAATGAGGACTCCTTTTGAGTTTGTATAATATCTAGTAGATAATATTTGTATTCAAACTCACGCTTTATGTCGTATTGTACACCGGCAGTTATATTAGTAAGTTGTATTTGAATTTATGTACCAGTGTAAGTGGCGACCCAAGATGGGTGACGTATACCTAATTTTGGGGCGTCACGGTTGGTATCGAGCTTAGGGATATGATCCCCAGCTAAGATGTGAGAATAGTACTAGGAGGGAGAGACGGAAATTCCTTCGCTTAGTATGACCTACCTAAGTTTATGTGGTATTTATTTGGTCATTGAGTATAGGGATAATATGTGATATGTTATTTAACCCATGTTTGGTGGCGGTATTTGAAAATGACATACGAAAATATTGAGATAAGCAATGAAGCACATGAGACCGTTGAGTCACCAACCAAAAGGTAATGAGCAACAACACAATAATAATCATACCTATGGTAGCGGTCATCTGAACAATGATAACCATCGTGGGGAAATTATCATGTCAAGAATGGTAACCATTTGAATTGGTAATCATGGCGAAGATAATAAGAATGGACATTTCAAGAAGAGAGGTTCAACAATGACGTGAAGAAGAACGACCACCGGTCATTATGTTTCAAATCTTGACGGGAGGACACATCCATCCAAACCGTCTGCAAAGAATCCAAAGCGTGTTTTAATTGCGGAAGAGAAGGTCACTTAGCTCGATTTTGTCGTATGGTGAAGTCGAGTCCAGTTGAGATAGTGATGCCAAAGGATGTCCCGGACAAACCAAAGCCGTAGTTTAAGAGAGCGTTTTTTTCGTGACGAGGAACCTGAATAAAATTATCACGGGTAAGTTAATCATAAGCTCTTGCGAAGTCTATATCGTATTCGATACCGGTTCTACCTATTATTTTATCTCTCTTGCTTGCATTCAACGTTTAAATTTGACTCTAGAGAAATTGGACTTTGATTTATCTGTTTAAACTTAGTTGGGAGAAACCTTCGTTACCTCCACTGTTTATTAATCTTGTTGTTTCAAATAAACACTTTCACGTTACCTGTCGATATTATCTCTTTGAAAATACTTGCCTTTGAGGTAATTTTTGAAAATGATTGATTAACTACTCATTATTCTTTTAGTAGGGTTGTTAGCTTTCATATTCCTAACCAACCTGTTATACGAATTCAAAGTAACCAAACCACTAAAGTCAATCATTGTCATATCAAGCCATAAGTAAAGAGCCCCGATCCTTTCGTTGTTGACTTCCTTGTGTAGAATGCACAAAGCGGACTTTCTATAGGCGGCGTCGTGAATGAAGATGGCAAGTTTATAGGTATCATTGTGAGATGCTTATCTAGGTTAAGGGATAGAAGTCACAGTTGGTATCAATGTGACGTACTATCCAAGTCTTGGATGAGAGTCACAGTTTTGAATGATATTTCTATTATTAATAAATTTCTTGGCGTATTCTTGAAGACTTCCTAGCCTACCCTAGAACGTGAAATCGAATTTCGTATTGACCCCAGTATAAAACCCATTTCTTAAACCCTCAAATAATTCTTCAACTAAAATGAACAGTTTACGAGGATTATGATGAAAGTCATAATAAAAGCATTAGACTAATGAAAATCATGGGTATATGAAGTATTAGTAAGTGTTATGATGAGTTATGTGGTTATTATGTGAAAACATGAAAGTTTCTTAGAAATCACAAAGGGTTGAAAAATCAGATTTTGGTGAAAAACGTAACATAAAATTCAATTGAACATATCTCCTATTATATTTTGAATTTTTGAGTGTGGTCAAGTCCTAGAGTTAGATCTATGAGTTACCTAACTAATCCAAGTGGAATTACTGGAAAAGGTGTTGTAGATTTTGTGTGGACTGATTTTAGCAAAGGAGGCCAAAGCTGTAAATTTCGAAAATGCTACTGCCCAGAAACTTTAAGGGACTGTTTCGGCCACTTAAATTATGAGAAAAATTCTGGCCTTTTGGGACATGAAGGTATATGGTATAAAGTACCTCCTGTCCAAAAATGAGCTCATTCTGACTTAAAATGAGCAAGTTATGACTATTTCAATATTTAGGTTTTTCCGACGAAAAACGCTATAACCGGAGTTCTATAACTCCGATGACCATGAAATTTAAACTAGAAGCTCACGTTAACATGTGTAAGATCCTGCCAAGATTTGGGAATTTTTGGAGTTAAACTTGAGGTAGCTAATTTCTTAAGGAATTAATTAGAAATTGATTTTTGAAAAATAGTAAATGAATTTTAAAAATTCCGAGAAAAATATATTTTCATTATGGGACTATATTATGCTAAATCCCAGAAAAGAAATATTTTTGGGACTGATTTGGTATTTTTCATGGAAATAGTTTAGTTACGAACATATGAGTTAAATATGTTATGTGAAGTAACAAAGTTGAAAATAAGATTTTATGGCTAGAGAATCCTATATAGAATATATGCATATTTTTTGATGAGGGATTTGATCATTGGTGATGATATCTTATGAGTATGGCATTTTTGAATGATTAAATGCATTATATGGTAAAAGCGTAAACAATTAAGATAAATTGTTTATAAATTTAAGAAGTGATTAAAATATTGTTATAATATTAATGATATTAGATTATGAGATTATTAAGTGATTGAAAACATGGGGATATTCTTGAATCTGGATAAATTATATTATAAATGTTTAATATTTATCCTTTATCTCATTTGATTGATTCTTTATATCATTATCCTCATGCTTATATTATGTTGAAAGTCATCATGTGCCTATAGATGGACTTGGTATGATTATGACCGAGGATTGTTCGGTATAATCATAACTTGTAAATGAATACACAATTATCTTTGGTAGTAGTGCATGGATAATTTGTGGTCGTGATACTAATGAATACACAATTATCTTTGGTAGTAGTGCATGGATAATTTGTGGTCGTAATCTTAATGAATACACAATTATCTTTGGTAGTAGTGCATGGATAATTTGTGGTCGTGATACTTAATGAATACACAATTATCTTTGGTAGTAGTGCATGGATAATTTGTGGTCGTGATACTAATGAATACACAATTATCTTTGGTAGTAGTGCATGGATAATTTGTGGTCGTAATCTTAATGAATACACAATTATCTTTGGTAGTAGTGCATGGATAATTTGTGGTCGTGATATCTTAATGAATACACAATTATCTTTGGTAGTAGTGCATGGATAATTTGTGGTCGATGATACTAATGAATACACAATTATCTTTGGTAGTAGTGCATGGATAATTTGTGGTCGTGATCTTAATGAATACACAATTATCTTTGGTAGTAGTGCATGGATAATTTGTGGTCGTGATCTTAATGAATACGATTATCTTTGGTAGTAGTGCATGGATAATTCGTGGTCGTGATACTAATGAATATCCTTGGCACATAGTGCGGGGATGATTCGATGATATGGATTAATTATTGAAATGAGTCTCGTGAATGAAATATTAATTCATGGATGTGGTAAAAGTCATCTTTAGTAGTAGTGCATTGATAGACTTGGATATGATTATGACCACGGATTATTCGGTATAATCATGGCCAGAATTGAAAACACGAATATCCTTAGCCAGATGGTGCATGGATAATTCAATGGTTGTGATACTTATTAAAATTTGAGTCTCGATATTATTGGTTTTACTGATTGTATATCTTTGGCACATGGTGCAAAGATGAATTGTTAATGAATATCTTTGGTAGGATTGCAAAAATGAATTTAATGTTTTCGACGATAAAAGGTATTCAAGGTATCCTCACCTCTTTATCATATCGTCGTACCCTAATTTGAGGAAATTCCATAAGGAGAGGAGATTGTGAGACCCAGATTTTATCAATAAAGATTTAAATTTTGTTGAAATAATTTTTAATATTATGGTGTGAATTTAAGATAATATTATAGTTGTGGGTAGTATTTATAAATTTTGCAAAGTATGCAAGTGGTTATATTATATTCGATTGGTTGGGGAATATTCGGTTTAGCGGGAATATTAAATGCAACTACTCAATCATTGGTGGACCTGAAATAGAATTATTATCGGATTGAGAAAACGACAAAAATATTTTATTGAAATAACGGCGGAAGTTTTACTGGTAGTTCTTGTTGAACTACTTTCATAGTAAAGAATACGATGTCGTGTGGTTGCGTAATAGCACCAGGTATTGATTATTGATGCTTATGTGAGAAGTCACTCGGTTTGATTCCATTATTGTCGATTAATAATATGAATTATTATAAGCGATAATGACGTTTTGTTTTATTCGTATTATTAACGTAATAAAAGCGAAACATCTTTTATATAAAATAGAATACTTTATTAAAGTTATTACATAAATAGAATATATTATATTTTATTATGCATAGTGTTGCATAGTATTGCATAGTGTTTGCATAGTAAAATGTTTTTTATATAAATAGAATATATTATATTTTATTTAAAAGATTTTCTTTAAATATGAATATGGACCGTCGATTAAAGTAAATCAATACGGACCCGTTCATGGATTAGTTCTTATGCATTCCATTTTCCTATAAATAGAAGCTCATTCCTTCATTATTTTCTTTAATTCATTGAAACTCTAGAGAGAAAATTATAGAGAGAAGCTATAGAGAGAAAATTATAGAAAGAAGAAGTAGATACGCTACTTCACTACTTCTATATTCGGTTCTTTTACGGTAAGGGGTGTTATTCTTTCTTCTTGAAGAACTTACATTATTCCATTCACTATTATTATTACATTGGAATAACTTTTGTAAAAGTGGCATACCTATACATAACTTTGATATCAAAAGATACCCTATACTTGGTGAAATCCTTATGTTATTCCATTGCTTATTATTACATTGGAATAACTTTTGTATCTGCTGATTTACCTATACTTGGTGACATTCTTCTATTATTACATTGGAACATCACATGCATGTGTTTTTACACGGACACGGTTCCGCTTTTTATTATTCATTGGAACATCACATGCATGTGTTTTACACCGGACCGGTTCCGTCTTTATCATTCTCATTTGGAATATCCTATCTGTGTGTTTTACAGGATCCAGTTCCATCTTTATTATTACATTGGAATATCCTGCTTGCAGGTGTGAATTTCACGACATTCGTTCCATTATTATTATTATGTTGGAATAACCTGTCTATCATGGCAGTATTTATGCATGGTGATTTCTTTTGTTATTCCATTCTTTATTATACCCAAATTGGTTAAAACTTTGACTTATCATGACGCCCCCAAAATAGGTATACATCACTATTCGAGTTGTCGATACATGATGCGAAAACAACTACAACTTTATTATTACAATAGTAAAACTGTGAGTTTGAATACAAATATTATCTTCTAGACAATATCTATACTCAAATAAATCCTCATCACATTTATTGATACATTAATTTACAAAATGGTGAGGACTACTAAACAATCCTTTCTAAAACCTTCATTCCATACCCAGGCTAAACTTCGCTTATATTCTCGCCTCCCGAGAAAAATGGAACAAAAGGAAAAGGGTGAGCTCAACTAGCTCGAAAAGAATATTATGACTAAGATAATATACAACAAATTATCGTTAGTCTTCAACGAGGGAAAATATAATAGAATCTGATAGACAACAAATTTTAAATCAATATTCGCGGCGGAAATAATAATTCATTAGAAGAGTTAAGTAGAGAATGCAAACTACTATCTTCTATGTATGAATTTAAAAAGTTCATCGCTCATCTTTTATCCTGTAACATCAATCAATATACATCCGGAATCAAATATTCATCTTTGCACTACTGTGCCAAAGATATTCATCGATTAATCATATTCATTTAAACACTGTTCATCTTTGCACTACAGGGCCAAAGATATTCTTCGAAATCATTCATCTTTTGCACTACAGGCCAAAGATATTCTTAAGAAATCATTCATCTCTTGCACTTTCTGAGGCCAAAGATATTCCATAATATCATCATTTAAGACTTAGGATGATGTAAAATATTTTTTTTTAAGAAACGAATCCAATGAAACAAAATGACAAGGATTAAGGATTAAGGATTAGTACTTGGTTTTATCCATGTCCAAAATACCTCAAAAATAATCATAGTGGTGTAAAATTCAAGAATGATCAAAACATGGATCTGATCGAGTTAGTATCCGAATAGATATTTTGGACAAAAAGGAAAAATTTTATTTTAGGTTGAATAGTCTTGAGTATCGTGAATAGTCTGAGTATCGTGAATAGTCTTGAATATCGTGAATAGTAACTCAGAGCACCAAAAGATAGAAATTCCACAAAAACATCTTCACGCTTTACGTGAATAAGACTTCGTGTGAATAAGAACTCGTGAATAGTAACTCGTGAATAAAAGAACTCATGAATAGTAACCCATGAATAGTAACCCGACATGAAAAAGTTCCAAATTTGATAAAAACTTCAGATCAACATTTCGATTATAATGATATTGAAGAAATAATATCATTATGAAAAAAAAATAATATCCTTTACCTCGAAAAGAAGCGATATTTAATTGGAATAACGGCTTTGAATGAACTTGCATCAGATATCAATACTCAAAGTATACTCAAAATACTCACAAGAATACGCTAAAAATATCGAGAGAGAAATAGAGAAAACTTGGGTTTACGGTGTGATTTTCAATTCTAACCTAAGCACCTATTTATAGAAATTGCTTAGAACACAAAGCGAAAATTTAATATAATATTAATATAATTATACAAATTTTCCTTAGCCCACCTTTTGGTCAAAACACCAGCCACACATGTTAATGATGTCCAAAAAATACAAAAAACGTTTTTCTTAACAAAAATAATTTAAACTCCCAAAAATCAATTATTTGAACTTGAACTTCAATAATTCATAATAAATAGCCCTTTCATCAAAAAAATCAGATCTCGCGAGTTTTTATAGGAAATTCAATTCTCTACAACTTTGCAGAAGAAAGTTTTTCCAAATTCCAAATAGAAATTGACCGAAATCCACAAACGGGTGATTTTACAAGCTTTATAATCAAATTTCATTAATAATTGTGTCCACCAACACACAAAACATGTGTTAAACATTTAATGCCACAAAATACTCTTCCTCCTCATATACTCATATATCCCACATTCATTGTAAAAATATCACAGTTAATATATTATTAAAATAATATATTTAAATGAATTATTTTATCGTAAAAAAGATAAAATATTAATTTTCAACAATTGTCATTTTAAAAATTTTCTCCATCTATATCCACATAAAATCAATATTTTCCTCATCGTATAAATCAATAATTAATTATTCACAAATAATATTACGTAATCATAATATTGACAACCGTGCGCAGGTTCAGGAAAGAGGGGCTTTCCAATAAGAATTTCTTCTTCTTGGGCAGCCTTGATTAGATGATTGAACCTCTCCTTATGCGAACTTTCTAGACATTGCTAATAATGTTATCTAATAATATTATTCAGATAATATGAATTATTGCTTCGATAATGAAAAATACTATGTAATGACAATTATTGAAACAACAAAGAATATAAAATATCAACGCAGCAATTATTAACTCGATAAAATCTTTGAGCGAAGAATTCAGTAACCATTATTGAGTAGTGCCTTCTTCACGTAAGAATCAATAATTGGTGCATACTGCAGTGCATTCTTGTTCAACAACGCGTATTAGTGTGTTTTAACCACCGGGTATTCCAACAATATTATACTTGGTAACAACTACTGTAGTTATTTAAAAACAACTTATATTTGTCGTTTTCTTCATCCAATCGCTTTCCGTTATGGGGCCCACACATGGTTTATACTCGCCGTCGTTAATATTCCCAAGCGATCGAATATTCCACGACCAAAACGAATATTCCCCGACAACAATGAATATTTTATAACCACTTGCTTATTTTGAAATATTTGCGTATTTAACCCTTAACTATCTACATTAATCAAATCAACCCTTACTATTTCAAAATAATAAATAAAGGAAATTCCTTTTATTTAAAAAAAATTTTCGGTCTCTTACAACCTCCCTCCTTATGAAATTTAAGTCCTCGAAATTGGCGTACGCATTCTGTGTTTCAAAAGGTGAGGATACCTCGCTTTCATTTCCGTTTCAACTCCTGTGTCATTTCCTCTATAGCATGATTCCTCCACAAAACTTTAACTTGTGGTATGACCATTCTTGGCGTAGGACATGCTCCTTCTATCCAAGATCTTGACAATTACCTCCTCATACGTTAAGTCTTGGCTATCTCATCCGGTTCTAACTCAATAACGTGGTTCGGTCTTTCACATATTCTGAAATGCGATATATGAAACACATTATGAACACGAGACATATTCGGAGGTAATGCAAGTCTATAGGCTACATTTCCTACTCGGTCAAGAATTTGAAATGGACCAATAAATCGTGGATTGAGCTTTCCTCTCTTCCCAAATCTTGTAACTCCCTTCCATGGAGCAACTCGCATGACAATACATGATCCCCACATTAAATTCCACGTCCTTTCGATGAAGATCCGCGTAACTCTTTTGTCGATCTTGTGCCGTTTGTATCGTTGTCGAATCATTTGGATCTTTTCGGTGATATCATACGTCTTAACTCGGGTCCCAACAATGTTGCTTCACCCACCTCATCCCAACATATTGGAGAACGACATTTTCGTCCATATAATGCTTCAAATGGAGCCACACCTATACTTGCACGATAAGCTGTTGTTGTAGGAGAATTCCACCAATGTTAAATACTTATCCCAACTACCCTTGAAGTCTAGGACACGAGTCTTAATAGATCTTCAAGAGTTTGAATAGTCCTCTCTCGATTGTCCGTCTGGTTTGGGGATGGTATGCCAACTAAATCGCAAATCCGTGCCCATAGCTTTTTTGCAAGCTAACCCAAAATCTTGAAGTGAATCTTGGGTCACGATCCGAAACTATGGATACAGGGCATGCCATGCAACCTCACAATCTCATTCACGTATATACTAGCAAGGCGTTCAGGGAATAAGTCTCCGTATCGGCAAGAAATGAGCGGACTTGGTTAATCTATCAACAATAACCCAAATAGCATTGATGCCTTGAGAAACCGTAGGAAGACCCGTAACGAAATCCATAGTAATGTGTTCCCACTTCCATTCCGGAATCTCAAGTGGTTGCAACGGACCCTTAGGTACAAGATGCTCGCCTTTACACGTTAAGCAAGTTAAACACATCGAGATAAACTTTGCAATCTCTCTCTTCATATTGTTCCACCAAAATGTATGTCGAAGATCATGATACATTTTAGTACTTCCAGGATGGATTGCAAATGGCGTGTGTGTGCCTCCATCATAATCTTGTACTTCAAATCGAGTCGTTAGGAACACAAAGTCTAGAGTGGACTCAAGTATTCCTTCTTCATCAATTCTAAGCTTAGGAATAGCTCCTTCTTGTACTTTCTTCTTCATACGCATCATTTTCAAGATTGGTGGCTTGAGCAACCTTAACTTTTTCTATTAAAGTTGGCTCTATGTCGTATACTTGACATCATCGCACTTTCGTTCCGATATGATCTTCTACTCAATGCGTCACCACCACGTTAAACTTTTACCGGATGGTATTGAATAGTGTGGTCGTAGTCTTTCAATAGTTCGAGCCAGCGTCATTGCCGCATGTTGAGTTCTTTTTGAGTGAAGAAATATTTAAGGCTTTTATGGTGCGAATATATCTCCACTTTCTCCCCATATAGATAGTGCCTCCATATCTTTAAGCGAAAACGATCACGCTAATTCTAGATCATGAGTAGGATAATTCCTCTCATACTCTTTTTAAGTTGTCGCGAGGCATAGGCTATGACTTTCCCACGTTGCATGAGAACACATCCTAACCCTTTGCACGAAGCATCATCAGTGAATAACAAATCCATCCAACCGGATGGTATTGTTAGAAACAGTGTCTTAAAATAAGTCTCCTCTTAAGCTCTTGGAAACTCTTCTCGCATTCTTCACTCCAAACGAATTTTGTATCCTTAGGGTTAGTTGGGTTAATGAAGTAGCGATTCGAGAAAACCCTTCCACGAATCTCCGATAATAACCGGTTAAGCCCAAAAAATACGTGCTTGATCCATGGACTTGGTTGCTCCAACTTTGTATTGCTTCAATCTTATTTGGATCAACAGATACTCCATGTTTCGACACCACGTGCCCAAGGAATGCTACTTCCTCGAAGCGAACTCACATTTCTTCAATTTGGCATATAGTTGGTTTTCACGAAGCCTTTGAGTACCGAACTTCAAATGGTGCTCATGATCTTCACGGCTTTTGGAATATATGAGAATGTCATCAATAAAGACAACAACGAATTGATCCAAATATTCCTTGAATACTCGGTTCATCATATCCATGAAAGCCAGAGGGAGCATTAGTTAGTCCGAAAGACATGACTAAGAATTCATAATGCCCATACCGGAGTTACGAAGGCGTCTTTGGAATATCCTCGATTTTAATCTTCAAATTGATGATATCGAGCGAAGATCAATTTTGAAAAGAATTGTGCCCTCGCAAATCGGTCAAACAAGTCATCAATCACGAGGTAGAGGATACCTATTCTTGATGGTGACATGGTTCAATTCCCGATAGTCAATCGATACAAAGTCGCATACTCCGTCTTTCTTCTTTACTGAATAAAAACAGGAGCACCCCGAGGAGATGTCTTGGGACCAGATGAAACCGATGTCCAACAATTCCTCGTAGTTGGACCTTTAACTCTGAAGTTCAATAGGAGCCATTCGATATGGGGTTTTAGAAATGGGCTTTGTACCAGTTCAAGATCAATAAAGAATTCAACTTCACGTTACGGGGTGAGGCAGGAAGTTCTTCGAAATCGTCGGAAAGTCGATAACAACAGAATATCATTCAAATTTGGCGTGTCTTTATTCAAATCCATAACATGGGCTAAGAAAGCTTGACATCCGTTTTTTAATAAACGAATAGCTTTATGATTAGATATGATAATGATCGATTTTAATGGTTTAGTTGCTTGAATTGTATAAACGGTTGGTTAGGAATATGAAAACTAACAACCTTACGAAAACAATCAATTTTGGTATGATGAGTAGTTAACCAATCAATCCTTAAAATCACATCAAAAGCAAGTATCTTTAAAGAGATAAGGTCAACGGTGTAAGGTAATGGTGCCAACTTGAATCAAACAAGATTTATAAACGATTGGATGTGATGAAAGTTTCTCCTAACGGAGTTTCCACGAGATAGGTCAAAGTCTAATTTCTCCTGAGTCAAGTTTAAACGTTGAGCACATGCGGGAGAGATAAATGAATGGGTATGCACCGGTATCAAGTAAGGTATAAACTTCGCAAGAATTTATAAATAGCTTACCCGTGATCACCTCGTTTGGGTTCTCGCATTATGACCGATCCACAACAAACGCTCTTCCGGAATCGTTGACTTTGACTTTTTCGGGACGATCTTTTGAGTCACCGTCCCCATTGAACTAGGTTTCGCATCTTGTCTGATCTCGGCGATATGTCCTTCCTTTCCACAATTATAGCATACCTTGAATCTGTTGTGGGCGGTTTGACCGATATGTCCTCTTTTTCGCATTTGTAGTAGCATGACCGGGTGGTCGTTCTCCTCCACTTAGAACCGATTCTTTGCAAACCTTTGTCATCTTCACATAATCATTTGTTAAATCTCTTCTTTTAAAATCTCCCCGACTCGCTTCTTCTATTTTCATGGCCATGATTACCACCAGAGTGGTTACCATTTCTGTCCGTCTGCTTCTTTCTCCGCAGTTATCATTATTCATTGTTCGCTATCTCGTCGATGATCCTGGTTGTGGTCCTCAACACTGGCAGTACTTTCATTATCTCGCTTCTAATAATTGAGCCTGCTTTTACAACATCCGAATAAAGAGAAAATTTATGAGAAATGAGATCTTGGCGTATCTTTAGGGTTTCAAACCTCTAAGAAACATCCACGTCATACGTTCCTCATTCTCCACCAAATGAGGTGCTGAACACGGATAACTCTCGCAAACTTTGCCTCGTCTTGAGACACCGTCGTATTTGTTTGTTCCAATCGATGAACTCCACTTCCTTCATATAGCCGAACACTTTCGTGAAAGTATTTGTCATTAAATAGCTTCTCAAACGCGTCTCCCAAGACATCTTTGAGTCTTGGTGGATGGGTGCGCTTCATGAACTCCCACCATGATCCGCCTTCGCCACGGAACATAAAGGTGGCGAATGGAACCTTCTGTTCCTCCGTGCATCCCAAGACATCGAATATCTTGGTAATTTGTTTGACCCATGCTTCCGCCATGATCGGATCCGGCTTTCCCTTAAATTCGGTGGTCCCAACTCTTTAAAGCGCTTGGTTTGTGACAACCAAGTGAATTGCTATCATTTCTCTCAGTATTTTGAACACGAGTTTCCCTCAATGCGATTTTGCATGAATCGCAAAAAACTTCTAAACATCCCTCGTTCATCATCTCGCTTTCACGGTGTTGTTCACGGGAGGTACATTGCCCGACTGTTGCACGTTCTCCTCGTTGGTAAATGCAGCATCTCCACGGTCTCATTTACTCCATTGTTAATATTCTCGATCGACATTCTCAAATCACCGCCATAAAACAAGGGTTAATTAAGGAAATCAATATATCACATAATATCCCTATATATGACCAACTAACTAACAAATAAGCTTAGGTAGGACACACTTTAGCGAAGGATTTACTCGTCTCTCCCTCCTAGTTCTATTCCCCGATCTCCGCCAGGAGATCATATCCTAAGCTACGATACCAACTGTGGCGCCCCCCAAATAGGTATACATCACACTATTCGAGTTGTCAATACGTGGCACGTAAACAACTACAACTTTATTATTACAACAAAGAAAGCTGAGTTTGAATACAAATATTATCTTCTAGACAATATCTATACTCAAATAAATCCTCATCACATTTATTGATACATTAATTTACAAAAATGGTGAGGACTACTAAACAATCCTTTCTAAAACCTTCATTCCATACCCCGACTAAATACTCGCTTATATTCTCGCCTCCACGAGAAAAATGGAACAAAAAGGAAAAGGGTGAGCTCAACTAGCTCGAAGAAAGAATATTATGACTAAGATAATATACAACAAATTATCGTTAGTCTTCAATGAGGAAAAATATAATAGAATACAATAGACAACAAATTTTAAATCAATATTCGCAATGAAATAATAATTCATTAGAAGAGTTAAGTAGAGAATGCAAACTACTATCTTCTATGTATGAATTTAAAAGTTCATCGTCTATCTTTTATCCCCAGTAACATCAATCAATATACATCTGAATCAAATATTCATCTTTTGCACTACTGAGCCAAAGATATTCATCGATTAGTCATGTTCATTTAAACACTGCTCATCTTTGCACTACAGCCAAAGATATTCTTCAGAAATCATTCATCTCTTTTTCTACTGTGCCAAAGATATTCTTAAGAAATCATTCATCTTTGCACTTTCTGAGCCAAAGATATTCCATAATATCATCATTTAAGACCGGGATGATGTAAAATATTTTTTTTAAAGAAACGAATCCAAAGAAACAAAATGACAAGGATTAAGGATTAAGGATTAAGTACTTGATTTTATCCATGTCCAAAATACCTCAAAAATAATCATAGTGGTGTAAAATTCAAGAATGATCAAAAACATGGATACAATCGAGTTAGTATCCGAATAGATATTTTTTGGACAAAAAGGAAAAATTTTATTTTTCGGTGAATAGTCTTGATATCGTGAATAGTCTTGAGTATCACGTGAATAGTAACTCAACACACCAAAAGATAGAAATTCCACAAAAAACATCTTCACGCTTATGAATAGTACTTTCGTGAATAGTAACTCGTGAATAAGAACTCGTGATTAATAGTAACTCGTGAATAGTAACTCATGAATAAGAACCCATGAATAAGTAACCCCGAGCATGAAAAAGTTCCAAATTTGATAAAACTTGAGATCAACATTTCGGTATAATGATATTGAAGAAATAATATCATTACGAAAAAAAAATAATATCCCTTACCTCGAAAGAGCAGTACTTCTGACTGGAATAACGCTGAACGAACTTGCACCGTATAGCAATACTCAAAGTATACTCAAAATACTCACAAGAATACGCTCAAAATATCGAGAGAGAAATAGAGAAAACTTGGTTTACGGTGTGATTTTCAATTCTAACCTAAGCACCCTATTTATAGAAATTGCTTAGAACACCAAAAGCGTAAAATTTAATATAATATTAATATAATTATACAAATTTTCCTTAGCCCACCTTTTGGTCAAAAAAACACCAGCCACACATGTTAATGATGTCCAAAAAAAACAAAAAACGTTTTTCTTAACAAAATAATTTAAACTCCCAAAATTAATTATTTGAGCTTGAACTTCAATAATTCATAATAAATAGCCCTTTCATCAGAAAATTCGAATCTCATGAGTTTTTATAGGAAATTCAATTCTCTACAACTTTGCAGAAGAAAGTTTTTCCAAATTCCAAATAGAAATTGACCGAAATCCACAAACGGGTGATTTTACAAGTATAATCAAATTTCTAATTAATAATTGTGTCCACTAACACACAAAACATGTGTTAAACATTTAATGCCACAAAAAATACTCTTCCTCCTCATATACTCATATATCCCACATTCATTGTAAAAATATCACCGTTAATATATTATTAAAATAATATATTTAAATGAATTATTTTATCGAAAAAAGATAAAATATTAATTTTCAACAATTGTCATTTTAAAAATTTTCTCCATCTATATCCACATAAAATCAATATTTTCCTCATCGTATAAATTAATAATTAATTATTCACAAATAATATTACGAATCACAATATTGACAACGAGTGCGGTTCCTCAGGAAGAGGGGCTTTCCAATAAGAATTTCTTCTTCTTGGCGGCGCATGATTAGATGACCAAACCTCTCCTTAGATGTAAACTTTCTAGACATTGCCAATAATGTTATCTAATAATATTATTCAGATAATATGAATTATTGCTTCGATAATGAAAATACTATGTAATGACAATTATTGAAACAACAAAGAATATAAAATATCAACGCGACAATTATTAACTCAATAAAATCTTCGAGCAAGAATTCATCGTAACCATTATTGAGTAGTGCCTTCTCACGTAAGAATCAATAATTGGTGCAATACTGGTAATCTTCTTGTTCAACAACGCCAGATTAGTGTGTTTTAACCACAGGGTATTCCAACAATGATTAATCTGATAACAACTACGCCAAGTATTTAAAAACAACTTATATTTGTCGTTTTCTTCATCCAATCGCTTTCACATGGGGCCCACACATGGCTGCTACTTGCGCATTTAATATTCCCAAGCGATTTAATATTCCACGACCAAACGAATATTCCCGACAACAATGAATATTTTATAACCACTTGCTTATTTTGAAATATTTGCAGTATTTAACCCTTAACTATCCACATTAATCAAATCAACCCTTACTATTTCAAAATAATAAATAAAGGAAATTCCTTTTTATTTAAAAAAAATTTGGGTCTTACATCTATACTCCATGAAATTAGTAGAATATCCTTGATATTTGCGTTTTCATCCAATATCTTTTTTCATGGAAATATTCTTCCGATCATTCTTGAATTTTACTTCACGAAACAAAGATTATGTCGACAATTTGGACGTTAATAATTCATGGATTAAATAATTCTTGAACTTGTTTTATTGAATTATTATGTCATTGTCATCATCCTCATGTTATATATATGTTATCTTTGGCTTACGTGCATAGATGAACTTAGTATGATTATGACTGTGGATCATTCGGTATAATCATGACTTGATATAAATGATGTGACTAAAGTCCTCGGTGGCTGTAATGCAAAATGATGGATAGTTTTTGGTATGATTATGACCGTGGGGTGATTCTAATAGTCATGACCATTGATAATTTGATGAAAATCCTTGACCGTGGTACGTGGATGATTAGATGTGGTGGTTTATTTATTAAAAGTGAGTCTCAAATATAAAAATTGATGAAAACCTTTTAAAACCTAAAAGATAGTAGACTTTATTCTCTACTTGATTTTTTAATGGATTACGTATTCCGCTGCAGATTAAACTGGTTGTCATTGTATTTTATCGCTTTAACACTTTGTTGAAGGCTAATGATAATTTATTCTGCATTATCTTAGTCATAATATTTCATCTTTGGGCTAGTTGAGCTCACCTTTCTTTCACCTTTATTCTCTTCGAAAATGAGAACATAAATTGGGACGACAGTCGGGGAACGGAGTAATGGTCCGAGGATAGCATTAGTAGTCCTCACTATTCGTGAAATAGTGTGATAATAGTTATAATGAGGACTCCTTTTGAGTTTGTATAATATCTAGTAGATAATATTTGTATTCAAACTCACAGGTTTATGTCGATATTATACCACTACAGCTTATATTAAGTAAGTTGTATTTGAATTTATGTACCATGTAAGTGGCGACCCAAGATGGGTGACGATACCTAATTTTGGGGCGTCCACAAAGACTACTCAATAATGGTTACAGAATTCTTCGCTCAATATTTTATTGAGTTAATAATTGCTGCGTTGATATTTTATATTGTCATTGTTTTTGATAATTGTCATTACACAAGATTTTTTCATTATCGAAGCAATAATTCATATTATCTAATAATATTATTAGATAACATTATTGGCAATGTCTAGAAAGTTCTGCTCTAAGGAGAGGTTTGGTCACCTAATCAAGGCCAGAGTGAAGAAATTCTTATTGAAAGCCCTCTTTCCTGAACTGCACTGGTTGTCAATATTGTGATTCTGTAATATTATTTGTGAATAATTAATTATTGATTTATATGATGCGGAAAATATTGATTTTATGTGGATATAGATGGAGAAAATTTTAAAATGACAATTGTTGAAAATTAATATTTTATCTTTTTCCGATAAAATAATTTATTTAAATATATTATTTTAATAATATATTAATCTTTGATATTTTTACAAACGAATGTGGGATATATGAGTATACGAGGAGGAAGAGTATTTTGTTGCAATAAATGTTTAAAACATGTTAAACATGCTCGGTGGACCCCATTTATTGATCAAATTTGATTATAAATTTTGTAAAATCGCCTGGTTTGTGGATTTCTTTCAATTTCTATTTGGAATTTGGAAAAACTTTCTTCTGCAAAGTTGTAGAAATTGAAATTCCTATAAAAACAAGCGAGATTCAAATTTTCCGATGAAAGGGCTATTTATTATGAATTATTGAAGTTTCAAGTTCTCAAAATAATTAATTTTGGGAGTTTAAAATATTTTTGTAAGAAAACGTTTTTTGTTGTAATTGAGTGGCTCACATGTGTTATAAATGATCTGAAATCAGATTTCTAAGGTGGGCTTGAATATTTTTAAGAAATATTATTATTTTATTAAATTTTACGCTTTGGTGTTCTAAGCGTTTTCCTATAAATAGGTGTGCTTGGGTTAGAATTGAAAATCACACCGTAAACTCCAAGTTTTCTCTCTATATTATCGGCGTATTCTTGTGAGTATTTTGAGTATACTTTGAGTATTGCTAGACGGTGCAAGTTTCCTTCAAAGACTATACCCTTGATTCTATTCTAGCTCTGTAAGATCTCTTCGAGGTAAGGGATATTATTTTTTTTCAGAATGATATTATTTCTTCAATATCATTATACCAAATGTTGATCTGAAGTTTTTATCAAATTTGGAACTTTTTCATGTCGGGTTACTATTCATGGGTTACTATTCATAAGTTACTATTCACGAGTTACTATTCATTAGTTACTATTATTCACGATTACTATTCACGAGTACTATTCATGAAGCGTGAAGATGTTTTTGTGGAATTTCTATCTTTTGGTGTCTGAGTTACTATTCACGATACTGAGATTATTCAATTTAAAAATAAAATTTCTTCTTTTCGTCAAAATATATATTCTCGGATACTAACTCGATTGATCCATGTTTTGATCATTCTCGAATTTTACACCACTATTGTGACGCCCCAAAATTAGGTATACGCCACCCATCTTGGGTCGCCACTTACATGGTACATAAATTCAAATACAACTTACTAATATAACTATCGTAATATAATACGACATAAACTGTGAGTTTGAATACAAATATTATCTACTAGATATAATACAAACTCAAAAGGAGTCCTCATTATAACTATTATCACACTATTTCACGTATATAGTGAGGACTACTAATGCTATCCTCCCGACCATTACTCCGCTCCCCGACTCGTCCCAAAATATGTTCTCATTTCAAAGAGAATAAAGGAAAGAAAGGGTGAGCTCAACTAGCCCAAAGAAGAAATATTATGACTAAGATGATGCGTAATAAATTATCATTAGCCTTCAACAAAGGTTAAACCGATAAAATACAATAGACAACCAGGTTAATCGGCAGCTGAATATGCAATCCATTAAAAAAATCAAGTAGAGAATAAAGTCTACTATCTTTTAGGTTTTAAAAGGTTTTCATCAATTTTTATCATTGAGACTCAAATTTTAATAAATAAACCACCACATCTAATCATCCTCGTACCACGGCCAAGGATTTTCATCAAATTATCAATGGTCATGACTATACCGAATCACCCCCGGTCATAATCATACCAAAAACTATCCATCAACGCATTACAAAGCCACCGGGACTTTTTAGTCACATCATTTATATCAAGTCATGATTATACCGAATGATCCTCGGTCATAATCATACTAAGTTCATCTATGCACGTAAGCCAAAGATAACATAATATAACATGAGGATGATGACAATGACATAATAATTCAATAAAAAAGTTCAAGAATTATTTAATCCATGAATTATTAACGTCCAAATTGTCAACACGATAATCGTTTGTTAGAGAGTAAAATTCAAGAATAATCGTAAGAATATTTCCATGAAAAGATATCGGATGAAACGCAAATATCAAGGATATTCTACTAATTTCATGGAGTATAGAAGTCAAAGTTTTAACTAACCGGGTATAATAAAGAATGGAATAACAAAAGAAATCACCACGCATGCGGATTGCGATGTATGTGTTATTCCAACATAATAATAATAATAAACCAAAATCGTGTGAAATTCACACCATGTGATATTCCAATGTAATAATAAAGATGGAACTGATCCTGTAAAACACATGATATGATATTCCAACAGTAATGATAAAGATTTTAACCAGTCCCAGTAAAACACATGCATGTGATGTTCCAACAGAATAATAAAAAGCGGAACCAGTGCGGTGTAAAACACACGCATGTGATGTTCCAATGTATAATAATAGAAGAATGTCACCAAGTATAGGGTAAACCATGAGATACAAAAGTTATTCCAATGTAATAATAAGCAATGGAATAACATAAGGATTTCATCAAGTATAGGGTACGCCACATATATCAAAGTTATGTATAGGGTATACGCCACTTTTACAAAAGTTATTCCAATGTAATAATAGTGAATGGAATAATGTAAGTTCTCTTCAAGAAGAAAGAATAACACCCTCACCGTAAAAAGAACCTAATATAGAAGTAGTGAAGTAGCGAGAATACTCTTCTTCTTTCTATAATTTTCTCTATAGCTTCTCTCTATAATTTCTCTCTCTGTAGTTTCAATGAATTCGTAAGAAAATAATGAAGGAATGAGCTTCTATTTATAGGAAAATGGAATGCATAAGAATTAATCCATGAACTATCCGTGATTGATTTACTTTAATCGACGGTCCATATTTAAAGAAAAATCTTTAAATAAAATATAATATATTCTATTTATATAAAAACATTTTACTATGCAAACACTATACTAAAAACACTATGCAAAAACACTATGCAACACTATGCATAATAAAATATAATATATTCTATTTATAGAATAACTTTAATAAAGTATTCTATTTTATATAAAAGATGTTTCGCTTTATTACGTTAATAATACTAATAAAACAAAACGTCATTATCGCTATAATAATTCATATTATTAATCGACAATAATGGAATCAAACCGAGTGACTTCTCACATAAGCATCAATAATCAATACCGCCAAAGCTACTATGCAACCACACGTGATTCGTATTTTTACTACTGAGTAGTTCAACAAGAACCACGGTAAAACTTCCGCCGTTATTTCAATAAAATATTTTTTCGCTTTCAATCCGACAATAATTCGCATTAGGGTCCACCAATGATTGAGTAGTTGTATTTAATATTCCCTCGCTAAACCTAATATTCCCCACCAATCGAATATAATATAACCACTGTGATACTTTGCAAAAAATTTATAAATACTACCCACAACTATAATATTATCTTAAATTCACACCATAATATTAAAAAATTATTTCAACAAAATTTAAATCTTTATTGATAAAATCTGGGTCTCACAATCTCCCTCCTTATAAAATTCTCCCCGAAATTAGGGTAACGACTGATATGATAAAGAGGTGAGGATACCTTGAATACCTTTATCGTTGAAAACATTAAATTCATTTTTGCAATCCGGCCAAAGATATTCATTAACAATTCATCTTTGCACTACAGGCCAAAGATATACAAATGTAAAACCAATAATACTGAGACTCAGCTTAATAGTATCACAACCATGAATTATCCATGCACTACTGGCTAAGGATATTCGTGTTTTCAATTACGGTCATGATTATACCGAATAATCCGTGGTCATAATCATACCAAGTCTATCAATGCACTACGGCCAAAGATGACTTTTATCACATCCATGAATTAATATTTCATCATTGAGACTCACCAATAATTAATCCATATCATCGAATCATCCCCGCATCGTGCCAAGGATATTCATTAGTATCACGACCACGAATTATCCATGCACTACGGCCAAAGATAATCGTGTATTCATTAGTATCACGACCACAAATTATCCATGCACTACGGCCAAAGATAATTGTGTATTCATTAGTATCACGACCACAAATTATCCATGCACTACTACCAAAGATAATTGTGTATTCATTAAGATATCCGACCACAAATTATCCATGCACTACGCCAAAGATAATTGTGTATTCATTAAGTATCACGACCACAAATTATCCATGCACTACTACCAAAGATTTTGTGTATTCATTAGTATCACGACCACAAATTATCCATGCACTACTACCAAAGATAATTGTGTATTCATTAGTATCACGACCACAAATTATCCATACTACTACCATAATAATTGTGTATTCATTAAGATCACGACCACAAATTATCCATGCATACTACCAAAGATAATTGTGTATTCATTAAGATCACGACCACAAATTATCCATGCACTACTACCAAAGATAATTGTGTATTCATTAAGATCATTAACCACAAATTATCCATGCACTACTACCAAAGATAATTGTGTATTCATTAAGTATCACGACCACAAATTATCCATGCACTACGGCCAAAGATAATTGTGTATTCATTTACTGCTATGATTATACCGAACAATCCTCGGTCATAATCATACCAAGTCCATCTACACAGCCATGTATTTACTTTCAACATAATATAAGCATGAGGATAATGATATAAAGAATCAATCAAATGAGATAAAGGATAAATATTAAACATTTATAATATAATTTATCCGAGATTCAAGAATATCCCCATATTTTCAATCACTTAATAATCTCATAATCTAATATCATTAATATTATAACAATATTTTAATCACTTCTTAAATTTATAAACAATTTATCTTAATTGTTTACGCTTTACCATATAATGCATTTAATCATTCAAAATGTCATACTCATAAAATATCATCACCAATTATCAAATCCTCATCAAAAATATGCATATACTCTATATAGGATTCTCTAGCCATAAAATCCTATTTTCAACTTTGTTACTTCACATAACATATTTAACTCATATGTTCAGTAATTAAACTATTTTCATGAAAAATACCAAATCAGCCCCAAAAATATTTCTTTTCTGGGATTTAGCATAATATAGTCCCATAATGAAAATATATTTTTCTCGAATTTTTAAAATTCATTTACTATTTTTAAAATCAATTTCCACTTAATTCCTTAAGAAATTAGCTACCTCAAGTTTAACTCCAAAATTCCCAAATCTTGGCAGGACCTTACACATGTTAACGTGAGCTTCCAGTTTAAATTTCATGGTCATCGGAGTTATAGAACTCCGGTTATAGCGTTTTTCATTTTAAAACCTAAATATTGAAATAATCATAACTTGCTCATTTTAAGTCGAGAATGAGCTCATTTTTGGACAGGAGGTACTTTATACCATATACTTTCATGTCCCAAAAGGTCAGAATTTTTCTCATAATTTAAGTGGCCGAAACAGCCTCTCTAAAATCATGGCGTAAGCTTTTTCGGTTTTGCAGCTTTGCACTCCTTTGCTAAAATTAGTCCACACAAAATCTACAACACCTTTTCCAGTAATTCCACTTGGATTAGTTAGGTAACTCATAGATCTAACTCTAGGACTTGACCACATTCAAAAATTCAAAATATAACAGGAGATATGGTCAATTGAATTTCATGTTACGCTTTTCACTAAAATCGATTTTCAACTCTTTGTGATTTCTAAGAAACTTTCATGTTTTCACATACTAACCAACATAACTCATCATAAAACTTACTAATACTTCATATACCCATGATTTTTATTAGTTCTATACTTTTATTATGACTTTCATCATAATCCACGTAAATGCATCCTTTTAGTTGAAGAAATATTTGAGGTTTAAGAAATGGGTTTTGTCTTCGGGGTCAATACAAAATTCGATTTCACGCCTAGGGTAGGCTAGAAGTCTTCAAGAATACGCCAAGAAATTTATTAATGATAGAAATATCATTCAAAATCATTATTTCTCGTCCAAGACTTGGATAAGACGTCACATTAATACCAACTGTGACTTCTATCCCTTAACCCGATAAAGACCTCACAATGATACCTATTAACTTGCCATCTTCAACACGACGTCGCCACGTAAAGTCCGGCTTCGGTGCATTCCACACAAGGAAGTCAACAACGAAAGGATCGGGCTCTTTACTTATAGCTTGATATAACATTGATTAAATTTAGGATTTGGTTACTTTGAATTCAGATAACAAAGTTGGTTAGGAATATGAAAGCTAACAACCTTACAAAAAGAATAACGAGTAGTTAATCAATTATTTTCAAAATTACCTCAAAGGCAAGTATTTTCAAGAGATAAGATCGACAGTAACGTGAAAGTGTTTATTTGAAACAACAAGATTAATAAACAATTGGAGGTAACGAAGGTTTCTCCCAACGAAGTTTCAATAGATAAATCAAAGTCTAATTTCTTGAGTCAAATTTAAACGTTGAACACAAGCAAGAGAGATAAAAGAATGGGTAGAACCCAGATCTAATAAGGTATAGACTTCGCAAGAGCTTACGATTAACTTACCCGTGATAATTTTATTCGTGTTCCTCGTCACGAGAAAAAAAAAAACGCCTCTTAAAACTACGGGCTTTGGTTTGTCCGGGATGACCTTTGGTGCCTCCATCCTAGTTGAATTCGCCTTGATGAACGATAAAATCGAGCTAAGTGGCCTTCTCTTCCACAATTATAACATGCTTTGATGGCATGGCGCAGATTCGGATCGATGTGTCCCTCTCTCCGCATTTGAAGCATATGATAGGTGGTCCTTCTCCTTCCTTAACAACAAAAGCAGGTCCGACGCCTTTTCCATCATTGTTGAATCTCCTTTTCTTGAAATGTCCATTCTTATTATTTTGGCCTCGATTACCACCAAGTGGTTACCATATCCGCCCGTTGATTCCTCCACGCTTGTTGTCACCGCTCGATGACTACTTTCGCCGGTATTATAATTTTGTCTTACCGCTTCTTTTTAGTTGCGTTGACTCGTTATCGCTACTCCACTAATCGAGCCCTATTCACAACATCCTAATAAAAATACGCTTTATGAGAAATAAGATGTCGACGTATCTCCGCTTCAAACCTCTTAAAAACATTCGCCCATTCTCTCTTCATTATCCACCAAGTGGGACGAATCGTGATAACTCCGCAAATTTTGCCTCGTATCATGCACACTGGCCATATTGTTTTGTTCCAACTTGATAAACTCCACCTCCTTCATGTGGCGAATACTTTCGTGAAAGTATTTGTCGTTGAATGCCTCCTCAGAACTTCTCCCAAGATATCTTCAAGACAAAGAAGTTGAGTACGCTTTTACCGATTCCCACCAAAGAATCATTCCTCCGCAAGCAACATAAAGGCGGCAAAAGGAACCTTTTGCTCTCGAGCATCCCAAGACATCAAATATCTTGGTAATCTGCTTAATCCATACTTCCGCCGTAAGTGGTTTTGGCTCTCCCTTAAACTCCGGTGGTCCCAACTCCTTGAATTGTTTAATGCGGTGACCGCCGAGAGTTTTCCGTGTTTCCACCCCACGCTTGAACAGGAGTCGCTTTTCTTTGATGTTGCATGAATTCTAAAACCTTTTAAACGCATCATCATTCATCAATTGATCGGTGTTGTTGTTTACGGGAGGATTATCGCCATCCTCGTTGACATTGTCCCGATTATTGATCTCGTGGAGAATCAACAGCCTCCTCAGTTTCAATGCTTATCTCAACATTTTGGATGCCATTTTCAAATACCGCCACAAAACCGGGTTAATTAACATATCACATATTATCCCTATACACCGACCGACCAATTAAATACCAAATAAACTTAGGTAGGTCATACTAGAAGGAATTTCCGCCTCCCCTCCTAGTTCTATTCTCACCTCTTAGCCAGGATCATATCCCTAAGCTCGATACCAAACCGTGACGCCCCCAAAATTAGGTATACGCCACCCATCTTGGGTCGCCACTTACATGGTACATAAATTCAAATACAACTTACTAATATAACTGTGTAGTATAATATTTACATAAAAATCGTGAGTTTGAATACAAATATTATCTACTAGATATTATACAAACTCAAAAGGAGTCCTCATTATAACTATTATCACACTATTTCACGAATAGTGAGGACTACTAATGCTATCCTCTCGACCATTACTCCGCTCCCCGACTGTCCAATATGTTCTCATTTCAAGAGAGAATAAAGGAAAGAAAGAAAGGTGAGCTCAACTAGCCCAAGAAGAAATATTATGACTAAGATAATGCGTAATAAATTATCATTAGCCTTCAACAAAGGTTAAACCGATAAAATACAATAGACAACCAGCTTAATCTGCAATGAATATGCAATCCATTAAAAAAAGTCAAGTAGAGAATAAAGTCTACTATCTTTTAGGTTTTAAAAGGTTTTCATCAATTTTTATCACCGAGACTCACTTTTAATAAATAAACCACCACATCTAATCATCCCCGTACTACATATCCAAGGATTTTCATCAAATTATCAATGGTCATGACTATACCGAATCACCCCGGTCATAATCATACCAAAAACTATCCATCATCGCATTACAGTGCCACCGGGGACTTTAGTCACATCATTTATATCAAGTCATGATTATACCGAATGATCCTCGGTCATAATCATACTAAGTTCATCTATGCACGTAAGCCAAAGATAACATAATATAACATGAGGATGATGACAATGACATAATAATTCAATAAAAAAGTTCAAGAATTATTTAATCCATGAATTATTAACGCCCAAATTGTCAACACGATATCGCTTCAGTAGAGTAAAATTCAAGAATAATCGTAAGAATATTTCCATGAAAAGATATCGATGAAACGCAAATATCAAGGATATTCTACTAATTTCATGGAGTATAAAGTCAAAGTTTTAACCAACCGGGTATAATAAAGAATGGAATAACAAAAGAAATCACCATGCATGCAGATTGCATGTATGAAAAGTTATTCCAACATAATAATAATAACGGAACCAAAGTCGTGAAATTCACACCGATGTGATATTCCATCGTAATAATAAAGATGGAACTGCATCCGGTAAAAAACACATGATAGGATATTCCAACAGAATGATAAAGATTTTAACCAGTCCCGTGTAAAACACATGCATGTGATGTTCCAATGTAATAATAAAAAAGCGGAACCAGTGTCCGTGTAAAACACATGCATGTGATGTTCCAATGTAATAATAGAAGAATGTCACCAAGTATAGGGTAAATCATGATATAAAAAGTTATTCCAATGTAATAATAAGCAATGGAATAAATATAAGGATTTCACCAAGTATAGGTATGTATGCCACGTGATACAAGGTTATGTATAGGTATGCCACTTTTACAAAGTTATTCCAATGTAATAATAATAGTGAATGGAATAATGTAAGTTCTCTTCAAGAAGAAAGAATAACACCCCTCACCGTAAAAAGAACCTAATATAGAAGTAGTGAAGTAGCGAGAATACTCTTTTTTCTTTCTATAATTTTCTCTATATACTTCTCTCTATAATTTCTCTCTCTGTAGTTTCAATGAATTCGTAAGAAAATAATGAAGGAATGAGCTTCTATTTATAGGAAAATGGAATGCATAAGAATTCAATCCATGAACGGTCCAGTATTGATTTACTTTAATCTGACTATCCATATTTAAAGAAAAATCTTTTAAATAAAATATAATATATTCTATTTATATAAAAACATTTTACTATGCAAAACACTATGCAATACTATGCAACACTATGCATAATAAAATATAATATATTCTATTTATGTATAACTTTAATAAAGTATTCTATTTTATATAAAAGATGTTTCGCTTTTATTACGCTAATAATACTGAATAAAATAAAACTTCATTATCGCTATAATAATTCATATTATTAATCGACAATAATGGAATCAAACCGAGTGACTTCTCACATAAGCATCAATAATCAATACCGTGCTACTACTATGCAACCACACACATGACATCGTACATTTTTACTACCGAAAGTAGTTCAACAAAGAACTACTAGAAAACTTTCGCCGTTATTTCAATAAAATATTTTTGTCGCTTTCAATCCGACAATAATTACGTTAGGTCCACCAATGATTGAGTATTGTATTTAATATTCCCTGCTAAACCGAATATTCCCCACCAATCGAATATAATATAACCACTTGCATACTTTGCAAAATTTATAAATACTACCCACAACTATAATATTATCTTAAATTCACACCATAATATTAAAAATTATTTCAACAAAATTTAAATCTTTATTGATAAAACTGGGGTCTCACAATCTCCCTCCTTATGGAATTTAAGCCCTCGAAATTAAGGTACGATGACTGATATGATAAAGAGGTGAGGATACCTTGAATACCTTTTATCGTCGAAAACATTAAATTCATTTTTGCAATCCTACCAAAGATATTCATTAACAATTCATCTTTGCACTCACGTGCCAAAGATATACAACTCAGAAACCAATAATCTCGAGACTCGACTTTTATAGTATCACAACCATGAATTATCCATGAAAAGTCAAAGTCAACGATTCCTGGAAGAGCGTTTGTTGTACCGGATAGTCATAATGCGAGGAACCCAAACGAGGTGATCACGGGTAAGCTATTTATAAATTCTTGCGAAGTTTATACCTTACTTGATACCGGTGCTACCCATTCATTTATCTCTCCCCGCATGTGCTCAACGCTTAAACTTGACTCAGTAGAAATCGACTTTGACCTTTATTTGTGGAAACTCCGTTAGAGAAACTTTCATCACATCCACTGCTTATAAATCTTGTTTGATTCAAGTTGGCACCATTACCTTATCTCGTTGACCTTATCTCTTTAAAGATACTTGCTTTTGATGTGATTTTAGGGATTGATTGGTTAACTACTCATCATGCCAAAATTGATTATTTTCGTAAGGTTGTTAGTTTTCATATTCTAACCAACCCGGTGTATTTAATTCAAGCAACTAAACCATTAAAATCGATCACCGCTCATATCTAATCATAAAGCTATTCGCTTATTAAAAAAATGGATGTCAAGCTTTCTTAGCCCATGTTATGGATTTGAATAAAGACACGCCAAATTTGAATAATATTCCTGTTGTTATCGACTTTCCCGACGATTTCAAGAACTTCCTTTACTACCCCGTAACGTGAAGTTGAATTCTTTATTGATCTTGAACCTGCATACAAGCCCATTTCTAAAACCCCATATCGAATGGCTCCTATTGAACTTCAGAGTTAAAGGTCCAACTACAGAATTGTTGGACATCGGTTTCATTCGTCCCAAGACATCTCCTCGGGGTGCTCCTGCTTTATTTGTAAAGAAGAAAGACGGGAGTATGCGACTTTGTATTGACTATCTCGAAATTGAACCATGTCACCATCAAGAATAGGTATCCTCACCTCGTATTGATGACTTGTTTGACCAACCAAAGGGGCACAATTCTTTTCAAAATCGATCTTCGCTCGGATATCATCACCAAGATTAGAATCGAGGATATTCCAAAACCCGCTTGTAACTCCTGTATGGGCATTATGAATTCTTAGTCATATCTTTCGGACTAACTAATGCTCCTGCGGCTTTCATGGATATGATGAACCGAGTATTCAAGGAATATTTGGATCAATTCGTTGTTGTCTTTATTGATGACATCCTCATATATTCCAAAAGCCGTGAAGATCATGAGCACCATTTGAAGTTTGGTACTCCAAAGGCTTCGTGAAAACAAACTATATGCCAAATTGAAGAAATGCGAGTTCGCTTGAGAAGTAGCATTCCTTGGGCACGCAGGTGTCGAAACATGGAGTATCTGTTGATCCGGCCAAGATTGAAGCAATACAAAGTTGAGCAACCAAGTCGGTGATCAAGTACGTAGCTTTTGGGCTTAAATGGGTTATTATCGGAGATTCGTGGAAGGGTTTTCTAATCGCTACTCCATTAACTCAAATAACTCTAAGGATACAAAATTCGCTTTGGAGCGAAGAATGCGAGAAAAGTTTCCAAGAGCTTAAGAGGAGACTTATTTCTAAGACTGTTTCAACAATACCATCCGGTTCTTGATGGATTTGTTATCTACAAATGATGCTTCGTGCAAAGGGTTAGGATGTGTTCTCATGCAACGTAGGAAAGTCATAGCCTATGCCTCGACAACTTAAAGAGTATGAGAGGAATTATCCTACTCATGATCTAGAGTCAGCAGCAATGCTGCTAAAAATATGGAGGCACTATCTATATGGGGAGAAAGTGGAGATATATTCGCACCATAAAAGCCTTAAATATTTCTTCACTCAAAATGAACTCAACATGCAAAGAAATGACGCTTGGCTCGAGCTATTGAAAGACTACGACCACACTATTCAATACCATCCCGGTAAAGTTTAACGTGGTAGCTAACGCATTGAGTAGAAGATCATATCGGAACGAAAAGCGATGATGTCAAGTATACGACAGAGAGCCAACTTTAATAGAAAAGTTAAGGTTGCTCAAGCCACCGACCCTTGAAATATGATGCGTATGAAGAAGAAAGTACAAGAAGGAGCTATTCCTAAGCGAGAATTGATGAAGAAGGAATACTTGAGTCCACTCTAGACTTTGTGTTCCTAACGACTCGATTTGAAGTACAAGATTATGATGGAGGCATACGATACGCCATTTGCAATCCATCCTCGAAGTACTAAAATGTATCGTGATCTTCGACATACATTTTGGTGGAACAATATGAAGAGAGAGATTGCAAAGTTTATCTCGATGTGTTTAACTTGCCAACGTAAAGGCGGAGCATCTTGTACCTAAGGGTCCGCTGAACCACTTGAGATTCCTGGAATGGAAGTGGGAACACATTACTATGGATTTCAAGACGGGTCTTCCTACGGCTTCTCAAGGCATCAATGCTATTTGGGTTATTGTTGATAGATTAACCAAGTCTCCGCCATTTCTTGCCGATACGGAGACTTATTCCTTGAACGCCTTGCTAGTATATGCGTGAATGAGATTGTGAGGTTGCATGGCATGCCCAGATCCATAGTTTCGGATCGTGACCCAAGATTCACTTCAAGATTTTGGGTTAGCTTGCAAAAAACTATGGGCACGGATTTGCGATTTAGTTCGCATACCATCCCCAAACTGGACGGACAATCGAGAGAGACTATTCAAACTCTTGAAGATCTATTAAGACTTTGTGTCCTAGACTTTAAGGGCGCTTGGGATAAGTATTTACCATCGGTGGAATTCTCCTACAACAACAGCTTATCGTGCAAGTATAGGTGTAGCTCCATTTGAAGCATTATATGGACGAAAAGTGTCGCTTCTCCAATATGTTGGGATGAGGTGGGTGAAGCAACATTGTTGGGACCCGAGTTAATACGTATGACTACCGAAAAGATCCAAATGATTCGACAACGATACAAACGGCACAAGATCGACAAAAGAGTTATGCGGATTTTCATCGAAAGGACGTGGAATTTAATGTAGGGGATCATGTATTGTCATGCGAGTTGCTCCATGGAAGGGAGTTACAAGATTTGGGAAGAGAGGAAAGCTCAATCCACGATTTATCGGGTCCATTTCAAATTCTCGACCGAGTAGGAAATGTAGCCTATAGAATCATAAGCACCTCCGAGTATGTCTCAGATTCATAATGTGTTTCATATATCTCGCATTTCAGAAAATATGTGAAAGACCCGAACCACGCGTATCGAGTTAGAACCGGACGAGATAGCCAAGACTTAACGTATGAGGAGGTACCGCCAAGATCTTGGATAGGAAGGAGCATGTCCCACGCCAAGAAAGGTCATACCACAAGTTAAAGTTTTGTGGAGGAATCATGCTATAGAGGAAATGACCGGGAATTGAAACGGAAATGAAAGCGAGGTATCCTCACCTTTTCAAACACTGTGTATTGACGCCAATTTCGAGGACGAAATTTCATAAGGAGGGAGGTTGTAAGACCTCAAATTTTTAAATAAAAAAGAATTTCCTTTATTTATTATTTTGAAATAGTAAGGGTTGATTTGATTAATGTGGATAGTTAAGGGTTAAATACGCAAATATTTCAAAATAAGCAAGTGGTTATAAAATATTCATTATCATCGGGGAATATTCGTTTGGTCGTGGAATATTCAGTATCGCTTGGGAATATTCGCATTTACTTTACAAGACCATGTGTGGGCCCCATAACGGAAAGCGATTGGATGAAGAAAACGACAAATATAAGTTGTTTTTAAATAACTAGCGTAGTTGTTACCGTTAATACTATTGGAATACCCGGTGGTTAAAACACACTAATACGCTGCTTGTTGAGCAAGAGAAGACACCAGATTGCACCAATTATTGATTCTTACGTAAAGAGGCACTACTCAATAATGGTTACGATGAATTATCGCTCAAAGATTTTATCGAGTTAATAATTGTTTGCGCTGATATTTTATATTGTCATTGTTTCAATAATTGTCATTACACGAAGATTTTTTTCATTATCGAAGCAATAATTCATATTATCCGAATAATATTATTAGATAACATTATTGGCAATGTCTAGAAAGTTCTGCTCTAAGGAGAGGTTTGGTCACCTAATCAAGCTACCAAGAAGAAGAAATTCTTATCGAAAGCCCCTCTTCCTGAACCTTTCAATCACAATATTGTGATTCTGTAATATTATTTGTGAATAATTAATTATTGATTTATATGATGAGGAAAATATTGATTTTATGTGGATATAGATGGAGAAAATTTTAAAATGACAATTGTTGAAAATTAATATTTTATCTTTTTCTCGATAAAATAATTTATTTAAATATATTATTTTAATAATATATTAATCTGTGATATTTTTACAACGAATGTGGGATATATGAGTATACGAGGAGGAAGAGTATTTTTTTCTGCAATAAATGTTTAAAACATGTTAAAACATGTCATTGGACCCCATTTATCGATCAAATTTGATTATAAATGTAAAATTGCCTGCTTGTGGATTTCGGTCAATTTCTATTTGGAATTTGGAAAACTTTCTTCCGCAGTTGTAGAGAATTGAAATTCCTATAAAAACTAGCGAGATTCGAATTTTCTGATAAAAGGGCTATTTATTATGAATTATTGAAGTTCAAGCTCAAATAATTGATTTTTGGGAGTTTAAAATATTTTTTAAGAAAAACGTTTTTTTGTTGTAATTGAGTGGCTCACATGTGTTATAAATGATCCGAAATCAGATTTCTAAGGTGGGCTTGAATATTTTTAAGAAATATTATTATTTTATTAAATTTTCTGCTTTTGGTGTTCTAAGCATTTTCCTATAAATAGGTGCTTAGGTTAGAATTGAAAATCACACCGTAAACTCAAGTTTTGTCTCTATATTATCGAGCGTATTCTTGTGAGTATTTTGAGTATACTTTGAGTATTGCTAGACGGTAAGGCAAGTTTCCTTCAAAGACTATACCCTAGATTCTAGCTGTAAGTAAATCTCGATCTTTCGAGGTAAGTGGATATTATTTTTTTCAGTAATGATATTATTTCTTCAATATCATTATAATCGAATGTCGATCCAAGTTTTTATCAAATTTGGAACTTTTTCATGTCTGAGTTACTATTCATGGGTTACTATTCATGAGTTACTATTCACGAAGTTACTATTCATGAGTTACTATTCACGAAAGTTACTATTCACGAGTACTATTCATGAAGCGTGAAGATGTTTTTGTGGAATTTCTATCTTTTGGTGTCTGAGTTACTATTCACGATACTAAGACTATTCACGATACTACGGACTATTCAATTTAAAAATAAAATTTCTTCTTTTCGTCTAAAATATATATTCGGATACTAACTCCGATTGTATCCATGTTTTGATCATTCTTGAATTTTACACCACTATGATTATTTTTGAGGTATTTTTTGACGTGGACAAAACCAAGTACTTAATCCTTAATCCTTAATCCTTGTCATTTTGTTTCACCGGATTCGCTTTTTAAAAAAAATATTTTTCATCATCCTCGGTCTTAAATGATGATATTATGGAATATCTTTGGCCCGTAGTGCAAAATGAATGATTTCTTAAGAATATCTTTGGCCGTAGTGTAAAGATGAATGATTTTCAAGAATATCTTTGCCCGTAGTGCAAAGATGAACAGTGTTTAAATGAACACGACTTAATCGATGAATATCTTTGGCCCAGTAGTGCAAAGATGAATATTTGATTCCGTATGTATATTGATTGATGTTACAGGATAAAAGATAGACGATGAACTTTTAAATTCATACATAGAAGATAGTAGTTTGCATTCTCTACTTAACTCTTCTAATGAATTATTATTTCACCGCGAATATTGATTTAAAATTTGTTGTCTATCAGATTCTATTAGATTTTTCCTCGTCAAGACTAACGATAATTTGTTGTATATTATCTTAGTCATAATATTCTTTATCGAGCTAGTTGAGCTCACCCTTTTCCTTTTTGTTCCATTTTTCTCGTGAGGCGAGAATATAATGGAGTACGTAGCCTGGGGTATGGAATGAAGGTTTTAGAAAGGATTGTTTAGTAGTCCTCACCATTTTGTAAAATAATGTATCAATAAATGTGATGAGGATTTATTTGAGTATAGATATTGTCTAGAAGATAATATTTGTATTCAAACTCACAGCTTTTCTTCGTTGTAATAATAAAGTTGTAGTTGTTTCGCATATGTATTGACAACCTGTAATAGTGATGTATACCTATTTTGGGGGCGCCACAATTGGTATCGAGCTTAGGATATGATCTCCAAGGAGATCGGGAATAGAACTAGGAGGGAGAGACGAGTAAATCCTTCGCTAGTGTGTCCTACCTAAGCTTATTTGTTAGTTGGTCAAGATATAGGATATTATGTGATATATTGATTTCTTAATTAACCCTTGTTTTTTTATGAAAGATTTGAGAATGTCGAATCGAGAATATTAACAATGGAAATGAGACCGTGGAGATGCTCAGACTCACCAACGAGGAGAACGTGCAACAGTCGGCAATGTTCCTCCCGTGAACAACACCATCGAAAGCGGATGATGAACGAGGGATGTTTAGAAGTTTTTTAAATTCATGCAAAATCGACGAGGAGACTCGTGTTCAAAATACAGGAGGAAATGATAGCAATTACCGGGTTGTCACAACAAGCGCTTCAAAGAGTCAGGACCACCGAATTTAAGGGAAAGCCAGATCCGATCATGGCGGAAACATGGGTTAAACAAATTACCAAGATATTCGATGTCTTGGGATGCACGGAGAACAGAAGGTTCCATTCGCCACCTTTATGTTCCGTGGCGAAAGCGCATTTCATCGGTGGGAGTCTCAGAAGCGCACCCATCCAAACGCACTCAAAGATGTCTTGGGAGACGTTTCAGAGCTATTTAATGACAAATACTTTCCCGAAAGTGTTCGTCTATACGAAGGAAGTGGAGTTCATCGATTGGAACAAAACAACATGACGGTGTCTCAAAGACGAGGCAAAGTTTGCGAGAGTTATCCGTGTTTCCACCTCATTTGGTGGAGAATGAGGAACGATGACGCGGATGTTTCTTAGAGGTTTGAAACCCGGCATACGCCAAGATCTCATTTCTCATAAATTTTCTCTATTCGGATGTTGTAAAATGGCTCAATTATTAGAGCGAGATAACGAGTACGGTCCAACCGAGGGACCATAACCAGTGATCGCACTGCAGAGATAGCGAACAATGTAATAATGATAACCAAATGGAGAAAGAAAATGATGGACAAAATGGTAACCACTCCGTGGTAATCATGGCCATGAAAATAGAAGAAGCGAGTCGGGAGGAGATTTTAAAAGAGGAGATTTAACAACGACCATGTGAAGACGACAAAGTTGTAATGCAAACAACCGGTTCTAAGGAGGAGAACGACCACCGGTCCATTATATGCTACAAATGCGGAAAAGAGGGACATATCACCAAACCGCCCACAAGCAAATCAAGGTATGCTATAATTGTGGAAAGGAAGGACATATCGCCGAGATTAGACATGGAAAAAACCTAGTTCAATGAGGGATCGGTGACTCAAAAGATCGTCCTAGAAAAGTCAAAGTCAACGATTCCGGAAGAGCGTTTGTTGTGATCGGTCATAATGCGAGGAACCCAAACGAGGTGATCACGGGTAAGTTATTTATAAATTCTCGCGAAGTTTATACCTTACTTGATACCGGTTACCCATTCATTTATCTCTCTCCGCATGTGCTCAACGCTTAAACTTGACTCGGAGAAATTAGACTTTGACCTATCTCGTGGAAACTCCGTTAGAGAAACTTTCATCACATCCACCGCTTATAAATCTTGTTTGATTTAAGTTGGCACCATTACCTTATCTCTGCTGACCTTATCTCTTTAAAGATACTTGCTTTTGATGTGATTTTAGGGATTGATTGGTTAACTACTCATCATGCCAAAATTGATTATTTTCGTAAGGTTGTTAGTTTTCATATTCCTAACCAACCCGTTGTATTTAATTCAAGCAACTAAACCATTAAAATCGATCACCATCATATCTAATCATAAAGCTATTCGCTTATTAAAAACGGATGTCAAGCTTTCTTAGCCCATGTTATGGATTTGAATAAAGACACGCCAAATTTGAATAATATTCTGTTGTTATCGACTTTCCGACGATTTTCAAGAACTTCCCTTGCCTACCCCCGTAACGTGAAGTTAAATTCATATTGATCTTGAACCCGTGTACAAAGCCCATTTCTAAAACCCCATATCGAATGGATCCTATTGAACTTCAGAGTTAAAGGTCCAACTACGAGAATTGTTGGACATCGGTTTCATTCGTCCCTAAGACATCTCCTTGGGGTGCTCCTGCTTTTATTTGTAAAGAAGAAAGACGGAGTATGCGACTTTGTATTGACTATCGGAATTGAACCATGTCACCATCAAGAATAGGTATCCTCTACCTCGTATTGATGACTTGTTTGACCAAATTACAAGGGCACAATTCTTTTCAAAAATCGATCTTCGCTTACGGATATCATCACCAAGATTAGAATCGAGGATATTCCAAAACCGCCTTGTAACTCCCAGATGGGCATTATGAATTCTTAGTCATGTCTTTCGGACTAACTAATGCTCCTGCGGCTTTTCATGGATATGATGAACCGAGTATTCAAGGAATATTTGGATCAATTCGTTGTTGTCTTTATTGATGACATCCTCATATATTCCAAAAGCCGAAGTAAAGATCATGAGCACAATTTGAAGTCGGTACTCCAAAGGCTTCGTGAAAATAAACTATATGCCAAATTGAGGAAATGCGAGTTCGCTCAAAGAAGTAGCATTCCTTGGGCACGTGGTGTCGAAACATGGAGTATCTCATGATCCGGCCAAGATTGAAGCAATACAAAGTTAGAGCAACCAAGTCGGTGGATCAAGACGTAGCTTTTGGGCTTAATGGTTATTATCGGAGATTCGTGGAAGGGTTTTCTCGAATCGCTACTCCATTAACTCAAATAACTCTAAAGGATACAAAATTCGTTTGGAGCGAAGAATGCGAGAAAGTTTCCAAGAGCTTAAGAGGAGACTTATTTCGCACATGTTCTAACAATACCATCTGGTTCGGATGGATTTGTTATCTACAAATGATGCTTGTGCAAAGGGTTAGGATGTGTTCTCATGCAACGTAGGAAAGTCATAGCCTATGCCTCATGACAACTTAAAGAGTATGAGAGGAATTATCCTACTCATGATCTAGAGTTAAGCGGCAATCGTTCGCTAAAAATATGGAGGCACTATCTATATGGGGAGAAAGTGGAGATATATTCGCACCATAAAAGCCTTAAATATTTCTTCACTCAAAAGAACTCAACATGCAAAGCAAATGACGCTGGCTCGAGCTATTGAAAGACTACGACCACACTATTCAATACCATCCCGTAAAGTTTAACGTGGTAGTGACGCGTTGAGTAGAAGATCATATGCGGAACGAAAAGCGATGATGTCAAGTATACGCGACAGAGCCAACTTTAATAGAAAAAGTTAAGGTTGCTCAAGCCAATCGAATCTTGAGCCGATGCGTATGAAGAAGAAAGTACAAGAAGGAGCTGTTCTCCTAAGCGAGAATTGATGAAGAAGGAATACTTGAGTCCACTCTAGACTTTGTGTTCCTAACGACTCGATTTGAAGTACAAGATTATGATGGAGGCACACAATACGCCATTTGCAATCCATCCTCGGAAGTACTAAAATGTATCGTGATCTTCGACATACATTTTGGTGGAACAATATGAAGAGAGAGATTGCAAAGTTTATCTCGATGTGTTTAACTTGCCAACGTGTAAAGGCGAGCATCTTGTACCTAAGGGTCCGTTGCAACCACTTGAGATTCCTGGAATGGAAGTGGGAACACATTACTATGGATTTCGTTACGGGTCTTCCTACGCTTTCTCAAGGCATCAATGTTATTTGGGTTATTGTTGATAGATTAACCAAGTCTCGCTCATTTCTTGCCGATACGGAGACTTATTCCTCGAACGCCTTACTAGTATGTGACGTGAATGAGATTGTGAGGTTGCATGGCATGCCCAGATCCATAGTTTCGGATCGTGACCCAAGATTCACTTCAAGATTTTGGGTTAGCTTGCAAAAAGCTATGGGCACGGATTTGCGATTTAGTTCGGATACCATACCCAAACCATTTTGACAATCGTAGAGAGACTATTCAAACTCTTGAAGATCTATTAAGACTCATTTCCTAGACTTTAAGGCGCTTGGGATAAGTATTTACCATTGGTGGAATTCTCCTACAACAACAGTTATCAGGCAAGTATAGGTGTAGCTCCATTTGAAGCATTATATGGACGAAAGTGCCGCTCTCCAATATGTTGGGATGAGGTGGGTGAAGCAACATTGTTGGGACCCGAGTTAAGACGTATTTACTCACCGAAAAGATCCAAATGATTCGACAACGTATACAAACGGCACAAGATCGACAAAAGAGTTATGCGGATCTTCATCGAAAGGACGTGGAATTTAATGTAGGGGATCATGTATTGTTGCGAGTTGCTCCATGGAAGGGAGTTACAAGATTTGGGAAGAGAGGAAAGTTCAATCCACGATTTATTGGTCCATTTCAAATTCTTGACCGAGTAGGAAATGTAGCCTATAAATTGCGTTACCTCCGAAAGTATGTCTCAGATTCATAATGTGTTTCACATATCCGTATTTCAGAAATATGTGAAAGACCCGAACCACGTTATTGAGTTAGAACCGGACGAGATAGCCGAAGACTTAACGTATGAGGAGGTACCTGTCAAGATCTTGGATAGGAAGGAGCATGTCCTACGCGCAAAAGGTCATACCACAAGTTAAAGTTTTGTGGAGGAATCATGCTATAGAGGAAATGACCTGGGAATTGGAAACGGAAATGAAAGCGAGGTATCCTCACCTTTTCGAAACACCAGGTACGTACGTCAATTTCGAGGACGAAATTTTATAAGGAGGGAGGTTGTAAGACCCCAAAATTTTTTAAAAAAAGGAATTTCCTTTATTTATTATTTTGAAATAGTAAGGGTTGATTTGATTAATGTGGATAGTTAAGGGTTAAATACGCAAATATTTCAAAATAAGCAAAGTGGTTATAAAATATTCATTATCGTTAGGGAATATTCGTTTGGTCGTGGAATATTCAGATCGTCAGGGAATATTCGTATTTACTGACAGACAAACCCATGTGTGGGCCCCATAACTAAAAAGCGATTGGATGAAGAAAAGACAAATATAAGTTGTTTTTAAATAATCTACGTAGTTGTTACCAATTATCTTCGCTGAATACCCGGTGGTTAAAACACACTAATACGCGTTGTTGAGCAATGTAAGAAGATACCAGATTGCACCAATTATTGATTCTTACGTAAGAGGCACTACTCAATAATGGTTACAAAGAATTACTTGTCAAAGATTTTATCGAGTTAATAATTCTCATGCGTTGATATTTTATATTGTCATTGTTTCAATAATTGTCATTACACAAATTTTTTCATTATCGAAGCAATAATTCATATTATCCTAATAATATTATTAGATAAAATTATTGGCAATGTCTAGAAAGTTCTGCTAAGGAGAGGTTTGGTCACCTAATTGCGCCAGAAGAAGAAGAAATTCTTATTGAAAGCCCCTCTTTCTTGAACCGCTCGTTGTCAATATTGTGATTCAGTAATATTATTTGTGAATAATTAATTATTGATTTATATGATGAGGAAAATATTGATTTTATGTAGATATAGATGGAGAAAATTTTTAAAATGACAATTGTTGAAAATTAATATTTTATCTTTTTCGATAAAATAATTTATTTTAATATATTATTTTAATAATATATTAACTATGATATTTTTACAACGAATGTGGGATATATGAGTATACGAGGAGGAAGAGAGTATTTTGTTGCAATAAATGTTTAAAACATGTTAAACATGTCTGGTGGACCCCATTTATTGATCGAAATTTGATTATAACATTAAAAATCGCTTGGTTTGTGGATTTCATTCAATTTCTATTTGGAATTTGGAAAACTTTCTTACGCAAAAGTTGTAGAGAATTGAAATTCCTATAAAAAAGCGAGATTCGAATTTTCTAATGAAAGGGATATTTATTATGAATTATTGAAGTTCAAGTCTTCAAATAATTGATTTTTGGGAGTTTAAAATATTTTTCTAAGAAAACGTTTTTGTTGTAATTGAGTGGCTCACATGTGTTATAAATGATCTGAAATCAGATTTCTAAGGTGGACTTGAATATTTTTAAGAAATATTATTATTTTATTAAATTTTCTATTTTGGTGTTCTAAGCATTTCCTATAAATAGGGCTTGGGTTAGAATTGAAAATCACACCGTAAATCAAGTTTTCTCTCTATATTATCGAGCGTATTCTTGTGAGTATTTTGAGTATACTTTGAGTATTGCTAGACGGTCTGCAAGTTTCCTTCAAAGACTATACCCTTATTCTAGCTAGAAAGTCTTCGATCTTTCGAGGTAAGGGATATTATTTTTTTCAGTAATGATATTATTTCTTCAATATCATTATACCGAAATGTTGATCTCAAGTTTTTATCAAATTTGGAACTTTTTCATGTCGGGGTTACTATTCATGGGTTACTATTCATGAGTTACTATTCACGAGTTACTATTATTCATGAGTTACTATTCACGAGTTACTATTCACGAGTACTATTCATGAAGCGTGAAGATGTTTTTTGTGGAATTTCTATCTTTTGGTGTCTGAGTTACTATTCACGATATGGCACTATTCACGATATCTGTGACTATTCACGATATACGATGCTTATTCAATCAAAAATAAAATTTCTTCTTTTCGTCTAAAACATATATTCGGATACTAACTCTCGATTGTATCCATGTTTTTTGATCATTCTTGAATTTTACACCACTATGATTATTTTTGAGGTATTTTTGACGTGGATAAAACCAAGTACGAATCCTTAATCCTTAATCCTTGTCATTTTGTTTCACCGGATTCGCTTTCTTTAAAAAAAATATTTTCATCATCCTCGATCTTAAATGATGATATTATGGAATATCTTTGGCACAGTAGTGCAAATGAATGATTTCTTAAGAATATCTTTGGCCCAGAGTGCAAAAGATGAATGATTTCAAGAATATCTTTGGCCGTAGTGCAAAGATGAACAGTGTTTAAATGAACACTGACCCGGTCGATGAATATCTTTGGCACAGAGTGCAAAGATGAATATTTGATTCTAGATGTATATTGATTGATGTTACAGGATAAAAGATAGACGATGAACTTTTAAATTCATACATGAAGATAGTAGTTTGCATTCTCTACTTAACTCTTCTAAAGAATTATTATTTCATTGCGAATATTGATTTAAAATTTGTTGTCTATCAGTATTCTATTAGATTTTTCCTGTTGAAGACTAACGATAATTTGTTGTATATTATCTTAGTCATAATATTCTTTACGAGCTAGTTGAGCTCACCCTTTTCCTTTTGTTCCATTTTTCTCGGAGGCGAGAATATAAGCGATGCAGCCTGGGGTATGGAATGAAGGTTTTAGAAAGGATTGTTTAGTAGTCCTCACCATTTTGTAAAATAATGTATCAATAAATGTGATGAGGATTTATTTGAGTATAGATATTGTCTAGAAGATAATATTTGTATTCAAACTCACAGCTTTCTTGTTGTAATAATAAAGTTGTAGTTGTTTTACGTACCATGTATTGACAACTCAGAATAGGTGATGTATACCTATTTTGGGGGCGTCACATTTTTGTTTTGATTAAATGATATATATTGTTTTATTTAAAATTTTTATTATATTTAAGCATGCCACGTCATCAAATTTTAACGCAGTTTGTCTTTTCTTAATTAAGCAAAGTAAGCACCCAAAAATGTAATGTTAAAGGTACTTTTGAAAAAAAAATTAGTTTAGGGTGGAAGTGGGACATCCGTGTAAACATTAGGGGTTTTTTTGCACCTTTGCCCCTTTATTAGATGGAAAGACAAAAATGTCTCTATGATTAGTTGGGTTGGTCAAGCCCGAAATCTGATCGTTTAGTCCATTTAAAATTGAATAATGTTAGATACATAAATTATTTTATAAATATTTTATAAATTGTTGATGTGATATATTCCACCTCAACATATTGTGTGGAACCGAAGATTACATTGAAATAATTTGTTGATCAATACGCTGAGTTAGAGTATATCACATCAACAGTTTAATTATAAAATATTTATAAAACAGTTTGTGTCGGTAGTACTACTCTTTAAAAGTTACTCAAATTTTATTTGAGAATAAGCGAGTTGAACTTAAACAAAATTAAGAGTTTTTTTACACTAATATACAATATTTTTTACATGCAAATCTTGTTGAGTAGATTTGTCTTACTTATAATTACTTCCTTCTTTTGCTCATTGGCACCTCCATAGCCTAGCTGATGATGTTGCAAGAGCTTAAAATTTTGTTGTTTATGTTTATATATTTATATCCTTGTTTATAAATAATCAATTCAACTATTAAAGTCGTGATTATATTGTATTAAAATAAAGAGGGCACTATTTTCACATGTATTTTTAAAATTTTCGCATAATTCCAGTGAAACCCATTGAATGTATGCTCTATGAGAAAAGATTTTATAAAAATATCAAAAATATATATAAAAATATCAATTCCATAAAAGATTACCTATTTATTCCAAGTAAATATAGTCACATTCAAATTCGGAGTAGCTCCATAGACTATAACCATTTCTGTTGGATCATTCAAGATTTTTTATGGCTGTTCACAAAATATAAAGGTACAATTATGTAAGACCCCAACTTATTATTAATGAAATTTAATTTTCTCTATTTTGAAATAGTAAGGGTTGATTTGATTAATGTGGATAGTTATGGGTAAAATACGCAAATATTTTAAAATAAGCAAGTGGTTATAAAATATTCATTATTATCGGAATATTCGTTTGGTCGTGGAATATTCTTCATTGCATTGGGAATATTCGCATGCAACGGCGCGATCTTTTGTGGGCCCCATAACAAAAAAGCGATTGGATGAAGAAAATGACAAATATAAGTTGTTTAAAAATAACTAGGCGTAGTTATTACTGCTATTATCTTGTTAAAATACTCGTTGGTTAAAACACAAGAAGCATTTACGGTATTGCACCAATTATTGATTCTTACGTAAAAGGCACTACTCTCAATAATGGTTACAATAATTACCGCTCAAGATTTTATTGATTTAATAATTGTCATAGCGTTGATATTTTATATTCTTTGTTGTTTCAATAATTGTCATTACACAATTTTTTTCATTATCGAAGCAATAATTCATATTATCTCGAATAATATTATTAGATAACATTATTGGCAATGTCTAGAAAGTTACGTATCAAGAAGAGGTTTGGTCACCTAATCAATTGCCAAAGAAGGAGAAATTCTTATTGGAAAGCCCTTCTTTCCGGAACCACAGTTTGTCAATATTATGATTTTGTAATATTATTTGTGAATAATTAATTATTGATTCATATGATGAGGAAAATATTGATTTTATGTGGATATAGATGAAGAAAATTTTTAATGTGACAATTGTTGAAAATTGAAATTTTATCTTTTTCGATAAAATAATTCATTTAAATATATTATTATATTTTAATAATATAATAATGGTGATATTTTTACAACAAATATGGGATATATGAGTATACGAGGAGGAAGAGTATTTTTGTTGCAATAAATGTTTAAAACATGTTAAACATGTCGGTTGACCTCATTTATTATTCGAAATTTGATTATAGCACAGAAATCGCTGTTTGTGGATTTCGGTCAATTTCTGTTTGGAATTTAGAAAAACTTTCTTCTGTAAAGTTGTAGAGAATTGAATTTTCTATACAAAGTCGCAAGATTCGAATTTTCTGACAAAAGGGCTATTTATTATGAATTATTGAAGTTTTGGATTAATTGATTATCATTTTTTTGAAGTTTTAAATGGTTTAAGTGAGAAAAACGTTTTTGTTGTTTTTATTGGGGCGTGGTTGATGGCTGAATTTAGTTAGTATCGTAGGAAAATTTAGAAAAATAATAATAATATTAAATTAAATTTTCTACTTTTAATGTTCTAAGCGTTTTCCTATAAATAGGGTGCTTTAAGTTAGAATTGAAAATCACACCGAAAATCAAGTTTTCTCTCTATAATATCGAGCGTATTCTTGTGAGTATTTTGAGTATACTTTGAGTATTGCTATACGGTGCAAGTTCAAGTCATAGCCTTATATTCTGCGTTTAAATTTAAGATCTTGATCTTTCAAGTAAGGGATATTATTTTTTTTCGTAATGATATTATTTCTTCAATATCATTATCTTTGAAATATTGATCCGAAATTTTATCAAATTTTGAACTTTTGGTGTCGAGTTACTATTCACGATACGGCACTATTCACGTATATATGATACTTATTTACTTAATACTTTAAGACTATTCATCGAAAAATAAAATTTTCCTTTTCGTCTAAAATATCTATTGTGGATACTAGCTTTGATTGTATCCATGTTTTGATCATTCTTGAATTTTACACCACTATGATTATTTTTAGGTATTTTTGGACATGGATAAAACAAAGTACGAATCCTTAATCCTTAATCCTTGTCATTTTGTTTCAATCGGATTCGCTTTTTTAAAATATTTTTCATCATCCTCGATCCTTAAATGATGATATTATTGAATATCTTTGGCTGTAGTGCAAAGATGAATGATTTCGATGAATATCTTTGGCCAGTAGTCAAAGATGAACAGTGTTTTTAGATGAACACGACCAATCGATGAATATCTTTGGCCTCAGTAGTGCAAAGATGAATATTTGATTCCGTATATATATTGATTGATGTTACGGGGATAAAAGATAGAGCGATGAACTTTTAAATTCATACATAGAAGATAGTAGTTTGCATTCTCTATTTAACTCTTCTAATGAATTATTATTTCATTGCGAATATTGATTTAAAACTTGTTGTCTATCAGTATTCTATTAGTCCTGTTGAAGACTAATGATAATTTGTTGTATATATCTTAGTCATAATATTCTTTCTTTGGGCTAGTTGAGCTCACCCTTTTCCTTTTTGTTCCATTTTTCTTCTCATGAGGCGAGAATATAGCGAGTGCGTAGCTCTGGGTATGGAATGAAGGTTCTAGAGAGAGTTGTTTAGTAGTCCTCACCATTTTGTAAAATAATGTATCAATAAATGTGATGAGGATTTATTTGAGTATAGATATTGTCTAGAAGATAATATTTGTATTCAAACTCACAATTTTACTGTTGTAATAATAAAGTTGTAGTTGTTTCTGTACCATGTATTGACAACTCAGAATGGGTGATGTATACCTATTTTGGGGGCGTCACAAATTACATATTCTATTATATTTTTAAAAATAATTACAATAATAGTGCACTCATAAAATATTTAACACAATTAATGTATTTAAAATTTTATTTACATAATTAGTGCAATTAAGTTTCCTTAAATTAAGGAATTAGTATGCAATTAGGATTTCATCTCTCATCTTCCAATTAATAAATTCATCTTCCATAATACCAACAACATCTTCTGGGCGAACATCACTTGGAATACGGTAGTTCTCAATGTCCCAAAGAATAGCAACAAGAACATCCATGGAGTTCTGGAGTTGGGAAGGAGGTTGATGTAAGTTTGTGTTAGAAATTGTCGCATGTGCTTGTGTTGCCTCATCTTCTTCGCCATCGTCGGAATGGCTTCTGCCGCTGCCACGATTGCAGCAGAGCATGCCACATCATCCATACCGGCGGAGGGGCCTTCGGATGAGATCGAAACTACCGATGGAAGTGACGATGCAGCACATGTTGTTGGAGGCGGTGGTGGTGGGTTCCGTCCAATGGGTAGTGGTGGTGAAGATTGCAGTGGGCTTAATATTGGTTTACTTAGTAAATTAAGTAATTAATATCTTTACCAAACTACCAAATAAATTACAGTCTTTCTCTCATCGTGAATCTTCATGAACTCATCCGCCGATGGATCCTTCCGACTGATTGTACAGTTGGTGTGACGACCCCAAAATAGGTCCATTCCATCCAACCCATTCTGAATCGCCAAATACATGGTACAGAAAACAACTACAACTTTATTACAATAATTGTCGTGCAAAATACAACAACACATATGCTGTGAGTTTGGATACAAATATATACCAAATGTAACTCTGGACACCAACTTTGGATAGCACGTCACAATGACACCTTACATAAAGGTATAGTCAAAAATTGTTTTAGAAATTAAAATCTTTGGAAAGTGCTCAAGAAAACCTTCGTACATGGGAGACCATGCTTCTAGGTTATGATAGATATCATATGGCCACGGAATTATCCTTAGTTGACCCAATAGACCCCAAAGAAAAACGTGAAGATTACTATCATATTCTTCGCAATGGTGAGTCTTCTCTTGACATATCATTATCTCCACTGTCTCTAATTAGGTATTATACTCCAAACAAACACCAAGATTATATAGGTAGTGCTTGTAAATATACTCAAAGAAGTGGATAAATGTACAACCCCGCCTTATGATGACACGAGGTTGTATGTCATTAGACATCTTGTATGATAGTGGCAAAACACCCTTCCAAGTAAAATTCACCTCACCTCAACATCTATAGACCATCGTTCTATTCCCCTGTTATTCTTGGCATGTCTCAAATTACACTTTTATTACACGAAAGGAATTGTGAAGTAAAAGGGTGAGCACAACTAGCTCAAGAAAGAATATCATGACTAAAGATAAATAAATTATCAATAGCCTTCAACAAAGAATAAATCGAGATTTAGAACATATGGTAGATGATAAAACCTTTCAACCATAGTTGCAATGAACGAAGCAATCCATTAGAAGAGTCAAATAGACCATAAAATCTATTATCTTCTCCATGTTAAAAGTCCATCAACAATGTTTTATCCTCGTAACATTAATCAACAATTCCTCGTCCACAATCACGTGTATAACTTATAATCGTAATTGTAGTTCTAAATTCCTTTCCTCATCTAGACAAAGTTAATTTTCATCACCAAACATCAAAGATCATGGTTATACCAAATCACGCTTCTGCTCATAATCATATCGATAAATTCATCTTTTTTACGGGCAAAGATATTCATCAACAGTTCATCTTTGCACTATTGGCCAAAGATATTCAACAACATGTCATCTTTGCACTACAGGCCAAAGATATTCATCAGTTGGTTATGTTCATCTAAACACCTGTTCATCTTTGCACTACTGGCCAAAGATATTGATCAGAAATCATTCATCTTTGCACTACAGCCAAAGATATTCAAATTATATCATCATTTAGACCGAGGATGATGAAAAATATTTTAAAGAAAACGAATCCAAGAAACAAAATAATAAATATTAAGGATTCGTACTTCAGCTATTCCATGTCCAATTTTTTTTTATAAATAATCATAGTGGTGTAAAATTCAAGAATGATCAAAACATAGATCCAATGAAAGATAGGAATCATAACAGACAATCTTGGACACAGAGAAGAAAACTTAATTTTTCCGTGAATAAGGTCATATTCGTGAATAGTCTTCAGTATACGTGAATAGTAATCTCAAACACAAAAAAGATAGAAATTTCACAAAAACATCATCATGCTTCGTGAATAGTACTCGTGAATAGTAAATCGTGAATAAGAACTCATGAATAGTAACTCGTGAATAAGAACTCATGAATAAGTAACCCCATACATGAAAAATTTCAAATTTGATAAAAATTTCCACCAATATTTCGGCATAATGATATTGAAGAAATAATATCATTTTTGAATAAACTAACATCCCTTACCTCAGAAAGAATAATACTTTTGACTGAAATATTGGATATAGTGCTAAAAGAACTTGCACCGTATAGCAATACTCGAAGTACTAAAATACTCACAAAAATACGCTCGATATATAGAGAGAGAAAGAGAGAGAAATCTTTAGTTTCTGGTGTGATTTTCAATTCTAACCTACGCACCCTATTTATAGGAAAATGCTTAGAACACCAAAGCAGAAAATTTAATAAAATATTATTATATTTATAATAATTTCCTACGTACACCAAGAATCTGAATTCAGCATGCATTCAACACCAGTGGGTCCCACCAACAATATAAAAAACATTTTTCTTAATAAAAATTATTAAAACTTCAAAATCAATTATTCTGGAACTTCAATAATTCATAATAAATAGCACTTTTATCATAAAATTTGAATCTCACATCTTTTTATAGGAAATTCAATTCTCTACAACTTTGCAGAAGAAAGTTTTTCCAAATTCCAAACAGAAATTGACCGAAATCTATAAACGGACGATTTTACAGGCTATAATCAAATTTCAGTCAAGAAATGGGCCCACAGACATGTTTAACATGTTTTAAACTACTTTTGCAACAAAATACTCTTCCTCCTCATATACTCATATATCCCATATTCATTGTAAAAAAATATCATCATTATTATATTATAATAATATAATAAAATATTATTTTATCAGAAAAGATAAAATATCAATTTTCAACAATTGTCACTTTAAAAAATTTTCTCCATCTATATCCACATAAAATGAATATTTTCCTCATCATATAAATCAATAATTAATTATTCACAAATAATATTACAGAATCACAATAATGATAACTAGGCGGCCTTGAGGAAGGGGTTTTCCAATAAAATTTTCTCCTTCTTGGGCGCCAATTAGGTGACCAAACCTCTCCTTGTATGAACTTTCTAGACATTGCCAATAATGTTATCTAATAATATTATTCAGATAATATGAATTATTGCTTCGATAATGGAAAATACTGTGTAGTGACAATTATTAAAACAACAGTAATATAAAATATCAACACAAAGAATTATTGAATCAATAAAATCTTTGAGCGAATAATTACGTAATAACAATTATTGAGTAGTGCCTTCACGTAAGAATCAATAATTGGTGCAATACTGTGGTATCTTCTTGTGCAACAACGCATTACTTATATTTTAACCACCGGGTATTCCAACAGTGTTAACGGTAACAACTACGCCGTTATTTAAAAAACTCCCTTTTGTCATTTTCTTCATCCGACAGTTATTGTGACGCCCCCAAAATAGGTCCATTCCATCCAACCCATTATGAGTCGCCAAATACATGGTACAGAAAACAACTACAACTTTATTACAACAATTATCGTGCAAAATATAACAACTCATGTGCTGTGAGTTTTGATACAAATATATACTAACTGTGACTCACATCCCAACCTCGATATATGCGTCACCATGACATCTTGTATGATAGTGGCAAAAACACCTTCCAACGTTGGGTTCGCCTCACCCTAGTTGATTCACCAAATATAACTACTAAATGATGTATACACACACTTTTTATCTTTGTTTGGGAGAATCTCCACACTAGAGACCACCGCTCTATTCCCCATTATCCCCGCTCGACCCAAATACACTCTTTTACACTCGAAAGGAATTGTGAAGCAAAAGGGTGAACACAACTATCCCATTAAAGAATATCATGACTAAATATAATTAAATTATCAATATTCTTCATCAATAATAAATCAGAGGTTTAGAACATATGGTAGATGATAAAACTTTTCAACGATAATTGCAGCGGAACGAGCAATCCATTAGAAGAGTCAAATAGACCATAAAATCTATTATCTTCTCCATGTTAAAAGTCAACCAACAATGTTTTATCCCTGTAACATCAATCAACAATTCCTGTCCACAATCACATGTATAACTCATAATCGTAATTGTAGTTCTAAATTCTTTTCTCATCCAGACAAAGATAATTTTCATCACCAAACATCAAAGATCATGGTTATACCAAATCACGATTCATGTTCATAATCATACTAATAAATTTATCTTTTTGCACTACGGGCCAAAGATATTCATCAACAAGTCATCTTTTGCACTACAGGCCAAAGATATTCAACAACAGGTCAACTTTGTATTACGAGCCAAATATATTCATCAACAAATCATCTTTGCACTACAGGTCAAAGATATTCAACAACAAGTCATCTTTGCATTACGAGCCAAAGATATTCATCAATAATTCATTTTTGCACTACAGGCCAAAGATATTCGTTATCATTTCATCTTTGCACTACAAGCAAAAGATTTTCAACAACAGGTCATCTTTGCACTACAGGCCAAAGATATTCAACAACAGGTCATCTTTGCACTACGGGCCAAAGATATTCATCAATAATTCATCTTTTGCACTACTGTGCCAAAGATATTCCTCAACAGTTCATATTTGCACTTGGTGTGCCAAATATATTCATCAACAATTATATTTTCACCATGTGCCAAATATATTCATATCTCAAATAAATATATAATCATTTCAAAATCTATATAAACCATAATTATAACCATGTTGATCAATTAACCTTTGCACTTAAACTAAAAATATTCAATTGTAAATTCAATGGTCATGATCATACTAGTCACAATTCATCTTTGCACTACTGGTCAAAGAGAACCCATAGTCACGATCATACCAATAATCTACCCATCTTTACACTCAAGTGAAAGAGAAATTCCATCATCAGGGTTATAAAAATGTTATATATGATAATAAAAACAATATGATCAACAACTGCATTTATTTTCAAGAGCAACAATCATAAATCAACGATAATTTGGTCAGAAAAAGAAACCAATTTTTTGTCGTGAATAGTAACTCGTGAATAGTAACTCATGAATAGTAACTCGTGAATAGTACTCCATATTCGTACATAGTACCGTATACGTAAATAATGTCATATACGTAAATAGTGCCATATACATGAATACCGTATACGTGAATAGTGTCATATACGTGAATAGTAACCCCGACTAAAAAAGGTAAAAATTCCATAATAAGATCCATACCAATATGTCAGTATAATGATATTGAAAGAATAATATCATTATGAAGAATATAACATCCCTTCCTATCCCTTACTATAATAATGACAATATCCCTTACTATCCCTTACTATCCCTTACCATAATAATGACAATATCCCTTACTATCCCTTACCATAATAATGACAATATCCCTTACTATCCCTTACTATCCCTTACCATAATAATGACAATATCCCTTACTATCCCTTACCTCAAAAGAGCAGCACTTCTGACTGGATATCGGATATGAAGCTGAAGGAAACTTGCACTGAAGAATAGCAACTCACCAAGTATCTAAATACTCACAAAATACACTCGATAATCTAGAGAGAGAAAGAGAGAAAACTTGTTTCTGGTGTGATTTTCAATTCTAACAGCCCTCAATTTATAGGAAAATATTAGCGCTTGAAAGCAAACTTAACTCGCAACCTCAATGGCTTTACTTCTTTACTATTCCCACCCACCATATTTGAAAATTCAATTGAGCACATTTCTCACCAACCAAAAGTGGGACCCACCAATTCTAGAATTTTCCACCAAAATCATTTATAACCTAATTTTCGAATCAGTCACCTCTTAAAATTCATAACAAATTATACGCTCATTTTTAACGGTTCAAAATTTGTGGACATATACTCAACGTATATATGTATAACATATCCAAAAATCAAAACGATCCAACGGTCGGATTAAAAATTATAACTCACACAATAGAGCTGTAAGAACACCGACTTGATCTTTTAATACCTCCAATCTGACAAAATACTGATAAAATACCTCAACATTAATTCCTTCATTTATAACCACATAAATAAATTCATCATTTATATCCACATCAAATAAATATTTCCTTATCATATAAATCAATAATTAATTATTCACAAATAATATTACGTAATCACAATTATGCATGACCAGTAGTGCTCCTCAGAAAGAGGGGCTTTCAGATAAGGATTTCTCCTTCTTGGGGCGCAATTATTAGGTGACCAAACCTCTCATTGACAGAACTTTCTAGACATTGCCAATAATGCTATCTAATAATATTATTTAAATAATGTAAGACCCCAACTTATTATTAATGAAATTTAATTTTCTCTATTTTGAAATAGTAAGGGTTGATTTGATTAATGTGGATAGTTATGGGTAAAATACGTAAATATTTTAAAATTAGAAAGTGGTTATAAAATATTCATTGTTGTCGGGGAATATTCGTTTGGTCGTGGAATATTCTTGCTGTCGGGGAATATTCGTACAACGGCGCAGTCTTTTGTGGGCCCCATAACGGAAAGCGATTGGATGAAGAAAACGACAAATATAAGTTGTTTAAAAATAACAGCGTAATTGTTACAAGTTAATCTTTGTTAAAATACTAAATTGGTTAAAACACAAGAAGATGGTATTACACCAATTATTGATTCTTACGTGAAAGGCACTACTCAATAATGGTTATAGTAATTCTTGTTCAATATTTTATTGATTTAATAATTCTTTGCGTTGATATTTTATATTCATTATTATTTCAATAATTGTCATTACACAATTTTTCATTATCGAAGCAATAATTCATATTATCTGAATAATATTATTAGATAACATTATTGGCAATGTCTAGAAAGTGAAATTAGTATGCACACAAGCCAATCATGTTTGATGATAAAGCATATACTTTGTAACAATCTTATTCATTTATTAATAAAAAGTATTAATTTGTTAAAGGCTTTTAATTATCTATATGATCTTTGTTTTATAATATGTGATAAACCCTTAGTTTTAAGCAATGCTTTTAGAATAATGATGATGATCATTCTAATGAGATCTAAATTCTTAGAAAGATTAAAACTAAAATAGTTCCCAATCATTGGATTACTAAATTGGGGATTAGTGAATCCGGATAGATTGGGTACATACGTTGCTTGCTTCATTGGATGAGGATGATTGATCTCATGATCATTTGTGTGGAGACACTAAAAGCAAGTATGTAGGTGCTTATTAGAGAATAAGTTCACTTTGAGCGTGGCTCGCTAAGGAATACCTAATGGAGTTTTACTTTTTGTCGATAGGAATTCCTATAGTGATAGTAGTCAAGTAATCCTTGGACTTGAGATCATCATAGTATCTTGTGTATGATGAGTTATACTTTGACTCATTCCTTAAGACCCTTAGTGTAAGACCCCGAATTTTATGAAATAAAAGTATTCAATTTTCTCTTGAAAGAAATGGTTAAATTGATAAAAGTTAAAGTTAAGGGTGATATATGAAATTTTTTTCAAAATACGCAAGGGGGTAAAAGTATTCATTATTATTAGGGGGAATATTCGTTTGGTCGTGGAATATTCTTACGCTTGGGAATATTCGTATGCTGACGCCATAGCCTATTTGTGGGCCCCATAATGTAATAACCGCTCGGATGAAGAAAACGACAAAATTAAGTTTTTATAAATAACGACGTAATCGCTACTGCTAACATTTGTTGGAATACCCTTTGGTAAAATACGATGTCTACGCGTGGTTGCTTAAAGATGACACCGGTATTACATGATTGTTAAATTATTGATCCTTACTTAAGAAGGCACTACTCAATAATTTTCACGATGAATTCTTGTTCAATATTTTATTTTATTGATTCAATAATTCTTTGCGTTGATATTTTATATTATTGTTGTTCAATAATTGTCTCTGCACATTATCTCCATTATCAGATCAATAATTCATATTATTTAAATAATATTATTAGATAGCATTATTGGCAATGTCTAGAAAGTTCAGTCAATGAGAGGTTTGGTCACCTAATTGCTTGCGCCAAGAAGGAGAAATCCTTATTGGAAAGCCCTCTTTCTGAGGAGCGGCTTTGGTTGTCATAATTGTGATTCTATAATATTATTTGTGAATAATTAATTATTGATTCATATGATAAGAAAATATTTATTTGATGTGGATATAAATGATGGATTTATTTATGTGGTTATAAGTGAAGGAATTAATGATGAGGTGTTTTATCAAGATTTGTCGAAATGGAGAACAAAATATGGGATTTTCGTAAAAATTAGTTTATTACTTGATTTTGTAAAATCCATAACTCTTTGTGTATAATGAGTTAAGAGATGAGCCTTATATCAAAAGAAAGCCCTAAAGTAAGCTAACTCAGAAATTTGAATCACCCAAAAATTCTTTATAGATATTTATTGGTGAAATTTTGAATGAAATCGATACGAAGGACTAATAGTCCAAAATCGTGTTCTTCACTATATTAAGTGAGTTATAAATTTTGATCCGACCGTTGGATCGTTGTAATTTTTGGATATGTTATACATATATAAGTTGAGTATATGTCCACAAATTTTGAACCGTTAAAAATGAACGTATGATTTGTTATGAATTTTAAGAGGAAACCGATTCTAAATTAGGTTTTGGTGGAAAATTCTAGAATTGAGTGGGCCCCACTCTTGGTTGTTGGGGAAGATGGCTGATTTTTGGTGGGTGGAATAGTAGCGGTAAAAGCCATCGTGTTTGCGAGTTAAGTCCGCTTTGGCGTCTAACATTTTCCTATAAATAGAGGGCTAAGTTAGAATTGAAAATCACACCGAAACAAGTTTTCTCTTTCTCTCTCTATATTATCGAGTGTATTCTTGTGAGTATTTTGAGTATACTTTGAGTATTGTTAGATTCGCAAGTTCCTTCAAAGACTATATCCGGTGTTTCAACTAGAAGTCTTTGTCTTTCGAGGTAAGGGATGTTATTTTCTTCTCGATGATATTATTTCTTCAATATCATTATCTTTGAAATATTGGTTGGAACTTTTTATCAAATTTGGAACTTTTTCATGTCGGGTTACTATTCATGAGTTACTATTCACGAAGTTACTATTCATGAGTTACTATTCACGAAGTCTACTATTCACGAGTACTATTAAGCTGAAGCGTGAAGATGTTTTTTTTTGTGGAATTTCTATCTTTTGGTGTCCTGAGTTACTATTCACGATACTAAGACTATTCACGTATATAATGACCTTATTCACGAATCTACGGCAAGACTATTCAATAGAAAAATGAAAATTTTTCTTTTAAGTCTAAAATGTCTATTCGGATACTAGCTTTGATTGTATCCATGTTTTGATCATTCTTGAATTTTACACCACTATGATTATTTTTGAGGTATTTTGGACGTGGATAAAACCAATGCAAAAGATGAATGATTTCGAAGAATATCTTTGGCACCTAGTCTGAAAAGATGAACAGGTGTTTAAATGAACATGACCAACTGATGAATATCTTTAGCCAGTAGTGCAAAGATGAATTATTGATGAATATCTTTTGCTCGTAGTGCAAAGATGACTTGTTGATGAATATCTTAGCCTGTAGTGCAAAGATGAATTATTGATGAATATCTTTTGCTCGTAATGCAAAGATGACCTGTTGTTGAATATCTTTAGCCTGTAGTGCAAAGATGAATTATTGATGAATATCTTTGGCTTGTAATGCAAAGATGACCCGTTGTTGAATATCTTTAGCCTGTAGTGTAAAGATGAACTGTTGATGAATATCTTTGGCCCGTGGTGCAAAGATGAATTTATTAGTATGATTATGAATGAGACTGTGATTTGGTATAACCATGATCTTTGATGTTTCAGGGTAAAGACAAGTGATGAAAATTATCTTTGTCTTGGATGAGGAAAGGAATTTAGAACTACAATTACGATTATGAGTTATACACGTGATTGTGGGATGTGAAATTGTTGATTGATGTTACAGGGATAAAACATTGTTGGTGGATTTTTAACATGGAGAAGACAATAGACTTTATAGTCTATTTGACTCTTCTAATGGATTGCTCATTCCGCTGCAACTATGGTTGAAAAGTTTTATCATCTACCATATGTTCTAAATCTCTGATTTATTACTGATGAAGACTATTGATAATTTATTTATCTTTAGTCATAATATTCTTTACTGAGCTAGTTGTGCTCACCCTTTTGTTTCACAATTCCTTTCAGGTAATAAAAGTGTAGCTGGGTCGAGCGGGGATAGCGAGGAATAGAGTGGTGGTCTATAGATGTTGAGGGTGAGGTGAATTTAACTTGGAATGGTGTTTTGCCACTATCATACAAGATGTCTAATGACATACAACCTCGTGTTATCATAAGACATGGTTGTGCTCATCCACTTGCTGAGTATATTTACAAGCACTACCTATATAATCTTGGTGTTTGTTTGGAGTATAATACCCAATTAGAGACAGTGGAGATAATGATATGTCAAGAGAAGACTCACCATTGGGAAGAATATGATAGTAATCTTCTCGTTTTTTCTTTGGGGTTTATTAGATTGACCAAGGATAATTACGTGGCCATATGATATCTACCATAACCTAAAAGCATGGCCTCCCATGTATGAAGGTTTCCTTGAGCACTTCCCAAAGATTCTAATTTCTAAAAGCAGTTTTGACTATACCTTTATGTAAGGTGTCATTGTGACGTCTTCTGATTTGGTATATATTTGTATCCAAACTCACAAACATATGTGTTGTTGTATTTTGCACGACAATTGTTGTAATAAAGTGGTAGTTGTTTTTCATACCATATATTTGGCGACTCGAATGGGTTGGATGGAATGGACCTATTTTGGGGTTGTCACATTTGGTATCGAGCTTAGGGATATGATCTCCATGGGAGATCGGGGGAATAGAACTAGGAGGGAGAGATGAGTAAATCCTTCGCTAGTGTGTGTCCTACCTAAGCTTATTTGTTGGTCACCATAATATCGAGATATTATGTGATATGTTAATTTGCTCAATTAACCTCTCTGTTTTGAAGTCAGTATTCTAGAATGATATCTCAAATACGAGAGATGAGCAATGGAGAAATCATGATGATGGGGAGATAGAATCAAATGAAAACAAGGTATTCTCAACTCTTTGAAATACCGTGCGTAAATTTCGAGACGAAATTTCATAAGGAGGGAGATTGTAAGACCCCGAATTTTATGAAATAAAAGTATTCAATTTTTCTCTTCAGTAAATGGTTAAATTGATAAAAGTTAAAGTTAAGGGTGATATATGAAAATTTTTTCAAAATACGCAAGGGGTATAAAGTATTCATTATTGTTTGGGAATATTCGTTTGGTCGTGGAATATTCTTTCCGTAGGGAATATTCGATGCGACCAGCAGCTATATTGTGGGCCCCATAATGTAATAACTGCTTGGATGAAGAAAACGACAAAATTAAGTTTTTATAAATAACGACGTAATCGTTACTGATTAACACTTAGTTAGAATACCCGGTTGGTAAAATACAAGAATACGCTGCGTGGTTGCACAATGAGAAGACACGGTATTGCATAAAGATTGTTGAATTATTGATCCTTACGTAAGAAGGCACTACTCAATAATTTTCACGATGAGTTCTTCGCTCAATATTTTATTTTATTGATTCAATAATTGCTGCGTTGATATTTTATATTATTGTTGTTCAATAATTGTCTCTGCATTATCTCCATTATCGGATCAATAATTCATATTATTTAAATAATATTATTAGATAGCATTATTGGCAATGTCTAGAAAGTTACATCGAGGAGAGGTTTGGTCACCTAATTGCGTGCGATGAGGAGAAATCCTTATTGAAAGCCCCTTTTCCGAACTACACGGTTGTCATAATTGTGATTCTATAATATTATTTATGAATAATTAATTATTGATTCATATGATAAGAAAATATTTATTTGATGTGGATATAAATGATGGATTTATTTATGTGGTTATAAGTGAAGGAATTAATGATGAGGTGTTTTATCAAGATTTGTTTAAATGGAGAACAAAATATGGGATTTTCGTAAAATTAGTTTATTACTTGATTTTGTAAAATCCATAACTCTTTAATGTATAATGAGTTAAGAGATGAGCCTTATATCAAAAGAAAGCCCTAGAAGTAAGCTAATCAGTAGAAATTTGAATCACCCAAAAATTCTTTATAGATATTTCGTGGTGAAATTTTGAATGAAATGATACGAAGGACTAATAGTCCAAAAATCAGTGTTCTTCACTATATTAAGTGAGTTATAAATTTTGATCCGACCGTTGGATCGTTGTAATTTTTGGATATGTTATACATATATAAGTTGAGTATATGTCCACAAATTTTGAACCGTTAAAATGAACGTATGATTTGTTATGAATTTTAAGAGGAAACCGATTCGGAAATTAGGTTTTGGTGGAAAATTCTAGAATTGAGTGGGCCCCACTCTTGGTTGTTGGGGAAGATGGCTGATTTTGGTGGGTGGAATAGTAGCGGTAAAGCCATCAAAGTTGCGGTTAAGTCTGCTTGCGTCTTTAACATTTTCCTATAAATAGAGGGCTTAAGTTAGAATTGAAAATCACACCGTAAACAAGTTTTCTCTTTCTCTCTCTATATTATCGAGTGTATTCTTGTGAGTATTTTGAGTATACTTTGAGTATTGTTAGACGGTGCAAGTTCCTTTCAAAGACTATATCCTGGTGTTTCAACTAGAAGTCTTGTCTTTCGAGGTAAGGGATGTTATTTTCTTCTCGGATGATATTATTTCTTCAATATCGTTATCTTTGAAATATTGGTTGAACTTTTATCAAATTTGGAACTTTTTATGTCGGGGTTACTATTCATGAGTTACTATTCACGAGTTACTATTCATGAGTTACTATTCACGAGTTACTATTCACGCGAGTACTATTCATGAAGCGTGAAGATGTTTTTTTGTGGAATTTCTATCTTTTGGTGTCGAGTTACTATTCACGATACTTGCCTATTCACGATATCTGACTATTCACGAATACTGACTATTCATCTAAAATGAAAATTTTTCTTTTCGTCTAAAATGTCTATTCGGATACTAGCTTTGATTGTATCCATGTTTTGATCATTCTTGAATTTTACACCACTATGATTATTTTTGAGGTATTTTTGGACGTGGATAAAACCAATGCAAAGATGAATGATTTACGAAGAATATCTTTGGCTTTGTAGTGCAAAGATGAGCAGTGTTTAAATGAACATGACCAACTCGATGAATATCTTTAGCCAAGATGAGTGCAAAGATGAATTATTGATGAATATCTTTTGCTCAGTAGTGCAAAGATGACTTGTTGATGAATATCTTAGCTTTGTAGTGCAAAGATGAATTATTGATGAATATCTTTTGCTCGTAATGCAAAGATGACTGTTGTTGAATATCTTTGCTTTGTAGTGCAAAGATGAATTATTGATGAATATCTTTGGCTTGTAATGCAAAGATGACCCGTTGTTGAATATCTTTGCTTTGTAGTGTAAAGATGAACTGTTGATGAATATCTTTGGCCCGTAGTGCAAAGATGAATTTATTAGTATGATTATGAACAGAACCGTGATTTGGTATAACCATGATCTTTGATGTTTCGTAAAGACAAGTGATGAAAATTATCTTTGTCTTGGATGAGGAAAGGAATTTAGAACTACAATTACGATTATGAGTTATACACGTGATTGTGATGGCGAAATTGTTGATTGATGTTACGAGGATAAAACATTGTTGGTGGATTTTAACATGGAGAAGACAATAGACTTTATAGTCTATTTGACTCTTCTAATGGATTGCTTCATTCCACGCAACTATGGTTGAAAAGTTTTATCATCTACCATATGTTCTAAATCTACGATTTATTCTCGATGAAGACTATTGATAATTTATTTATCTTTAGTCATAATATTCTTTATCGAGCTAGTTGTGCTCACCCTTTTGTTTCACAATTCCTTTCGTGTAATAAAAGTGTAGCTGGGTCGAAGCGGGGATAGCGAGGAATAGAGTGGTGGTCTATAGATGTTGAGGGTGAGGTGAATTTAACTTGGAATGGTGTTTTGTCACTATCATACAAGATGTCTAATGACATACAACCTCGTGTTATCATAAGACATGGTTGTGCTCATCCACTTCTTTGAGTATATTTACAAGCACTACCTATATAATCTTGGTGTTTGTTTGGAGTATAATACCCAATTAGAGACAGTGGAGATAATGATATGTCAAGAGAAGACTCACCATTGGGAAGAATATGATAGTAATCTTCTCGTTTTCTTTGGGGTTTATTAATAACCAAGGATAATTACGTGGCCATATGATATCTACCATAACCTAAAAGCATGGCCTCCCATGTATGAAGGTTTCTTTGAGCACTTCCCAAAGATTCTAATTTCTAAAAGCAGGTTTTGACTATACCTTTATGTAAGGTGTCATTGTGACGTCTTCTGATTGGTATATATTTGTATCCAAACTCACAAAGATATGTGTTGTTGTATTTTGCACGACAATTGTTGTAATAAAGTGGTAGTTGTTTTTCGTACCATATATTTGGCGACTCGAGAATGGGTTGGATGGAATGGACCTATTTTGGGGTTGTCACACTTAGGGTATATCAAAGGGTATGCTTGGGTATAACAAGTTATACATGGAGATAATATATGATCAATAAAGAATCTACCACTTCTAATAAAAGAAGAGAAATGTCTATGTGATTCGATAAATGACAACCCAAAGAGTCCTCGGGTTATGCGTAATGAAATTAGAAAGAAGTTTCTAATTTGCATTATTTGAGTTGTGCATTTAAGGATCGAAATACATATAATTAAATAAAATAAGACTTGTGACGGTAATTCCATGTCTTATATTTAATTGGGACATTGTATGGTGGAAGGATTAAATTGTCTTTAACTATTTTACTCAAAGGTTCTTTTATGATTAATGTTGAAATCTATATTATCCGGATAATGCGTTGATCATTAGGAGGTTTATCCCTATTGTAGAATAAATATTATTTATTTAAATAAATTAATTATTTAATTTATTTATTTAAATAAGATTAGAATTGTTCTAATTGATTTATTCACAACCTAGGTTTAATATGGAGAACCTAAAGGGTCACACCATAAAAGGAAGAATAATTATTTAAGAAGTTAATGGCATAATCGTAATAATATATTAAGTATATTTAATTTAATCTATGGTGATAGAATAAATTAAATAGCTTAATATTTATTAAATATAAATTAATAAGAAGAGTCTTATTAATATTATTACAATTATTATTATTTTAATTTCTAAAAGAGTTTAGGAATTAATTTAATATAAGTACTCTCATTTATTCCTAATAGGATTAGGAGGGAAAATTAGTTAAAGGAGTTTAATTAATTATCCCTAATAAGATTAGGGAGCTTAATTAATTAAAAGAATTTAATTAATTAAATAAATCCCAATTCCTTAATTGTTAAGGTGGGTTGCCCACATCTATAAATAAGAGGAGTCTTATTATGGGTGGGTTGGTTGTTGACTTTTACAACAGACATAATTCCAATTTGTTGGAGAGTACGTTCTTTTTTATAGAGATAGAAAACTAGGGTTTGAGCCAAATACCCATTTTCTTGAATCTTTATTATTCCTTGGTGGATCATCTCTAGAGGCCAAACACATGGGTGGCTAATGTTGATCAAAAGAAGGAACTAAACCCGGTGGATTCAAGTTGAACGCGAAAAGGATTGAAGGTGAACTTGTACCTGAGGAAGCTCGGATCTTCAAGGGTATGTTTCTTAATCATCCTTTTCGTTTAATTAATAATTGTGCATAAAGGGTGATCTGGGTATATGGTTTGTAAAATTTTTTAAACTCTGATTTTTACACGTTTCCGCTAATTTTGTGCAATTTGATTGCGTTCATAAATATTACAAACCTAATAAATGGCATCGAGCCAAACCTTTATGCAAATTATTAATTGTTTTAATTTGATATGTATATTGATATATGTTTAGAACAATTTAATTGGGCATAATTTTATTGTATAAAATTAAAAAAAAAAAAAAGCTAAACCTGCTTCACGATTTTTTTTATTTACTATGTTTTATTATGGTCAATTTGAATTATTTTATTATAATAAGTCGATTTTAGGTTATACGAAATCAAGGATACATGCACGAATTAAAGGAACAAGATCAGGGAAGTTTTAATTACATATATTATATATATAATATATATGTATTACCGTAATATATATATATAAAATATGTTTTTTAATTATTTTATTATTAAAATAAAAGTTTATTTTAATCTTAAAATAAAAGGTTTATTTTAATATTAAAATATAAAGTTTATTTTAATTTTAAAATTGAATTTCATGCTAACTAATTAGAGTTGAAATTGGATTCCATATAACTAATTAGAGTTGAAATTAGATTCTATGTTTCCTTAAATAAAGGAGTCTATTTAGATATGAAATAAGATTTCATATTATTCAAAATAAAAGAGTTTATTTGTGAATAGGAAAGAGAATACATGTTTCCTTAAATAAAGGAGTTTATTTAAATATGAAATAAGATTTCATATTATTCAAAATAAAAGGAGTTTATTTGTGAATAGGAAAGAAAATCCGTGTTTCCTTTAATAAATTTTTTTATATATGGAATTGGATTCCATAATTAATTAAAATAAAGGAGTTTATTTTTATTAAAATTTTGATTAAAATAAAATAGTTTATTTTATTCAAAATTGGATAAATTAAAATAAAATAGTTTTATTTTGATTTAAATTTGGATTAAAATAAAGGAGTTTATTTTGATTCAAAATTAGATTTTATACTAACTAAATTTGCCCATTAAATGATATCAATATATATATTAAATGTTTATTATTCATAAGATGGATGTTATTTATTGATGCGTATGATGATGTATATGATAATAAATGGGATTGATTATGGACTATTGACCAATGTGATTGGATTTTATTTTAGTTGAATGCATGAATGTATGGGTTTTATTAAATGGGGTCTGCGTGCACTCGCCTTCTCTAATTTTTTTCTTAATGTAAATTTTATCTCCTCCTATGTACTTCCTTCGATCACGATCAAGGTTTCTATTTATTTTAAATAGTTTTGTAATAGGAATAGTTAGAATTAATTTTGAAGAATTAGAGATCAAGGAACAAGGCGCTTGAAGACCGCTTTTAATGGGCCCGGGTTTAAATGTAATAGTTATATTTAAATATTATTTTTTGCACCTCTAGGGTTTGACTTTTTAGTTCACTTGGTGGCTCTAGTGAACCAAACTAGAATAAAAGTCCATAAACAATCCGGGTAGAATATAGTATTCTATATGTGTCTTATACTATATATATTATATATTATGCAAACATGCTTCGCGTGTTCATTTAATATAACGCGTATTTTATATATATATATATAATAAATGCTTGCCTTAAACAAGATGAGACAAATTAATAACAAACCCTCAATTTTTTATATTAAGTCCTAAGCGTTCAAAGATATTTGGAATATCGAACGTCGCTTTAGTATGATAAAATTAATAGAGTATTAAATATTTAATATGAGTTTGTTGTGTCACCACAAGGTAAGTATTAAGTATTTAAGATGTTAATTTATCACATTTGATGCTTATAAAGAAAATTGAACAATATTGTTTTGTTGTGTCACCACAAGGATGATATTTTCTTTTTTGAATATATGGAGTGCTAGTCGGACTTAACTTGGATAATTTTGATTCGGATGTGCCACCACTTGATCAAAATAATCTAAGAGGCAAAAGAAAAGGAGTTGCATAGTTGATGTAATTGACAAAAGTTGTCTACCTATTTATTTATATATAGTTTGTTGTGTCACCACAAGGCTATATACATTTGAAATGAGATCCTTATTCTCACTAAAGAAATCTTTAATTAGATTTTGTCGAACTATATAAGTGAGGTAATATAGTTTGAAGAAAATAGTGGGAGATACCAATTTAAAACAAGACCTAATTTATTTTGGTAATTAATAAAAGAATGTATGTTAAAATGTTGTTAATTACAAATTCATTTACGAAATTTTACAATGTCTAAAATTACTATCACTACGAAGCATATTAGATGCTAAATTAACTTGAATCAAGATTAAACGGATTGGTTAAGGAATTTGAGAATAGTTCTCATGGTTGAAAAGCTATCTTATGTCCTTAATCGCCTATCCTCTAAATGGTTGCAGATAATGCCTCCGAGGAAGAGATTGCTACTTTTAGAAAGTGGCAAGATGATGCACAATTAGCTCGATGCACCATGCTCGCATCCACGAGTAACGAGCTTGTCGTCAAGATGAAACTATGGATGCTTCCTACTATATTCCCCGCACATCAAGTAGTTGATGATGAGGAAAGTGGGACCGATAGATATCGAGATATCTAAGGAGCTCTTCCGATCTAGAATGACCAGATGACACTACAAAGATGCATAAAAGTCCTTAACATTATCAATTTGATTGATCAATTAGGACAACGAGTTTTGTCATGGATGGAGAGTTGAGCCAAGATTTGATCTTGCACTCACTCCCGGACTCCTTTCACAATTGTTGTGAATTTTTCATATAAACAAGTTAGATATCAGCTTCGTTGATTTGCTTAACATGTTGAAAAATGATGAGAGTCACTTTCCAACCAAGAAAGACCATGTCTTACTGGTAGGGGCCAAAGGATCTTTTGAAAAGAAGAACGATTCAAAGAAGGTATATAGAAAGGCATAAACAAAGGATAATACGAACAAAAGCTGATACGGATAGCAAAGGAGTTTGCTTCCACTCGCTATAAGCTTTGAGGCCTTTGGAAAGAAAGCAAAGAAGCATCTTGCGAGAGGCTAACCAAAGAAGCTTAGTGAAGTTTGATTCTAAATACGCTTTTGTTCATGATTGAAATAAATTTTTCTTTAAGTCAAGGTTCTACTGGGTATTGGATACAGACTTTGGTTATCATAAATATAGATTTATGAAGGGACCAAACAGTAGAAAGCTAAACAAATATAAGTAATCCTATGTATGGAAAATGAAGCAAAGGTTCTTGCATTAGCTATAGAAACTTATAGTTTAGCAACTTTTTGAGGCAAATCTATTAAGTCGATAAGTTGTTATTGTATTCCAATTCTTGTTAGAAACATTATTTCCATTTTATTGTTGGACAATAAAATTTTTTGGTATTATAATTAAGAACAATTGTTGTTCTATTTATAATAATAATGTTTCATATAGAACCGAAAGATTACTTAATGGATTTTGTATACTTGACTTACGTGAAAAATTATTTTGTAAATTGAACAAACTAGTATAAGAAAAGGAGATGATCATTCAAAGAGTTGAATGTATGTATTTGTTGAATACAAGTATGAATTATTTGAAAGGTTCAAAGAATTGAAAATGAAACAAATTGGCAAAGTATTAAGATTCTTTGATTAGATCAAGGAATAAATACTTGTGCAATAAGTTTCTAGATCATCTCAAATGGTTTTTCTCATAATGGACACCTCATGATACGTAATAATTGATTGATGTATCCGAAAGGTAAAATCATACCTTGTTGAACATGGTACGGTCCAAAATAATTTTATCGACATTCCAAAGATCCTTACAGGATCATGTCCTAGAAATGGTCACATATCTACAAAAAAGGTAACCTCAAAATCCTACCCCCAAGACTCCATAAAAGTTATGGATAGGGAGGATTCCTAATCTTAAGTATGTTAAGATAAGGGGTTGTCCAACTTATGTGAAAAGGTTTCAAAGGATAAGCTTGGGACAAGATTTGACAAGTGTAGATTTATGGGACATCCTAAAGTAAGTTTAGGGTATATGTTCTATAATCCTACTTAGCAAAAGGTGTTTGTTGCAAAAACACACTACCTTCTAAGATAAAGGTTTTTATCATTGAAGGGCTAGTGGGAGGATAATAGATCTTGAAGAGTTCAAGAACCATAAAACACTATAAGTCAAATAAGAGGAACCTGTAGATAGACTGTTGTACCACAACCTAATCATAAATGCTGGAATAGTACCAAAGATACCTAGGAGGTATGGATTCATCATGGATGATGATGATGAGGCACGCATCATAGAAGATGATGATCCAGTTACATATGATGAGGTAAGAGTTCTAGTGTGTGTACAAAAGGGTCGATTGGGAATGCGTCGTGAAATTTCTAGTATTATATGTTGATATACTACGGATGAGGAATAACATACCAATGCTACAATCAGTAAAGATAAAGTTGTCTAAACATTCCTCCATGAATGGTTTGGGAAGAGTATCTTAATTGGGGATAAAATCTATATAGATAGATAGATACAACAGGATGCTCGACTTAACCCAAGGAACGTATATTCATTTGATGCTAAAGTCGTTTAGCATGGCAAACTCCAAGAGATGTCTCATGTCGATGAGCTATGGAGTGTATCTCTTAATAATCCCTACAGACTCTTAAAAGAGAGGTCGCATGAGTGACAATCATCAAATGCAATGAAATGTACGAGACCGATGTTGATCGGTCGTATTATGGAGAAGTTCACTATGAGTCGCTGAAAACATCTTAAAGTGCTTAACCCAAGCACTAAGGATGTGATCATATTCATGGTAGGTCTTAATTAAAACTAGAGGGCTTAATGACTCAAGTTTTTCGAACGGACTCCAAGACGACAGAAAAATCCACTTTAAGGTAAAGGGTTACCTTGAACAGTGGTGCAGTGAATTGGAAAGGTTCCAAACAGCAAAGAGTTGTTGATTTAGTGATAAAGACAAAGTATATATAAATGAAGCTGCAAGTTGATTGTTTGGATTAAAAGTTCATTACAGAACTAGGAATAGTTCCTAAGTCTCATCTTGGATCTAAACATATGTTGTGGTACTTTCATTTGATTATTAGAATCATTGAAAGATGGGAAATCACTATAGAGATAGTGGACTCTCATGAACAACATTACATATCCATTAACTAAAAGCTTATCCAACAATGCAGGATAATCGCCACTTAGAGAAGAAAGAGTATGAGATACCATGACGATTGACTTTAGTGTAAGTGGGAGATTGAAAGTAGTATGCACACGTGCCCAATCATGTTTGATGATAAAGCATATACTTTAGTAACAATCTTATTCATTTATTAATAAAAGTATTAATTTTTTAAAGGCTTTTAATTATCTACATGATGTTGTTTTATAATATGTGATAAACCCTTAGTTTTAAGCAATGCTTTTAGAATAATGATGATGATCATTCTAATGAGATCTAAATTCTTAGAAAGCTTAAAACTAAAATAGTTCCCAATCATTGGATTACTAAATTGGGGATTAGTGATTAGAATAGATTGGTACATACGTTCTTTGCTCATTGGATGAGGATGATTGATCTCATGATCATTTGTGTGGAGACACTAAAGCAAGTATGTAGGTGCTTATTAGAGAATAAGTTCATTTGAACGTTGGCTCGCTAAGGAATACCTAATGGAGTTTTACTTTTGCTGTCAATAGAATTCTGTAGTGATAGTAGTCTGACAAGTAATCCTTGGACTTGAGATCATCATAGTATTCCTTAAGACCCTTAGGGTATATCAAAGGGTATGCTTGGGTATAACAAGTTGTACGTGGAGATAATATATGATCAATAAAGAATCTACCACTTCTAATAAAAAAAGAAAAGAAATGTCTATGTGATTCGATAAATGATGACCCAAAGAGTCCTTGGCGGCGGCGAATGAAATTAGAAAGAAGTTTCTAATTTGCATTATTTGAGTTGTGCATTTAAGGATCGAAATACATATTATTAAATAAAATAAGACTTGGCGAAAGAATTCCATGTCTTATATTTAATTGGGACATTGTATGGTGGAAGGATTGAATTATACGGTAACTATTTACTCAAAGGTTCTTTTTATGATTAATGTTGAAATCTATATTATCTGGAAAAGTTGTTGATCGCTAGGAGGCTTATCCCTATTGTAGAATAAATATTATTTATTTAAATAAATTAATTGTTTAATTTATTTATTTAAATAAGATTAGAATTGTTCTAATTGATTTATTCACAACCTAGGTTTAATATGGAGAACCTAAAGGGTCACACCATAAAAGGAAGAATAATTATTTAAGAAGTTAATGACATAATCGTAATAATATGTTAAGTATATTTAATTTAATCTATGGTGATAGAATAAATTAAATAGCTTAATATTTATTAAATATAAATTAATAAGAAGAGTTTTATTAATATTATTACAATTATTATTATTTTAATTTCTAAAAGAGTTTAGGAATTAATTTAATATAAGTACTCTCATTTATTCCTAATAGGATTAGGAGGGAAAATTATTTAAAGGAGTTTAATTAATTATCCCTAATAAGATTAGGGAGCTTAATTAATTAAAAGAATTTAATTAATTAAATAAATCCCAATTCCTTAATTGTTAAGGTGGGTTGCCCACATCTATAAATAAGAGGAGTCTTATTATGGGTGGGTTGGTTGTTGACTTTTACAACAGACATAATTCCAATTTGTTGGAGAGTACGTTCTTTTCTATAGAGATAGAAAACTAGGGTTTGAGCCAAATACCCATTTTCTTGAATCTTTATTATTCCTTGGTGGATCACCTCTAGAGGCCAAACACATGGGTGGCTAATGTTGATCAAAAGAAGGAACCAAACCCGGTGGATTCAAGTTGAACGCGAAAAGGATTGGAGGTGAACTTGTACCTGAGGAAGCTCGGATCTTCAAGGGTATGTTTCTTAATCATTCTTTTTGTTTAATTAATAATTTATGGGGGGCTCATATGTCATCATCTAAGAGTCTCTTCGTCAATAGTAATTACCTTTGTGAATAGTAATTACCTTCGTCGATAGTATTTACCTTCAATCGATAGTAATTACCTTCGTCAATAGTAATTACCTTTGTGAATAGTAATTACCTTCGTCGAATAGTATTTACCTTAAATCGATAGTAATTACCTTTGTCGATAGTAATTACCCTTGTGAATAGTAATTACCTTCGTCGATAGTAATTACCTTTACCAGACGTCAAACCACTTGCCGTTTCACATTACAAAGCGTCCGAACCACTTGTCGTTTCACATTACAAGCGTCCAAAACCACTTTTCTTTTCACATCATTAGTCGTCAAGCCACTTGCCTTTTCACACGGCGGTATTAAGCTAGAAATCTTCTATAAATAGAGGCCTAGTGCTTCATTATTTTTCACGAATTCATTCAAGCTATAGAGAGAGAAAGTATAGAGAGATAAGAGAGAAGAAGAAGAGTATTTTATTTTACTACTGCTTCTTTGCGATATTCAATCTCCTACCAAATGTAAGGGTGTTATTCTTTTTTATTCAAGAGAAGAAATGTTGTTATTCCATTGCTTATTATTACATTGGAATAACCTTTTGTATCTGCGATTTACCCTATACTTGGTGACATTCTTCTATTATTCATTGGAACATCCATGCATGTGTTTTACAGGACCGGTTCCGCCTTTATTATTATTACATTGGAACATCCTGTGCATGTGTTTTACACCGGACTGGTTCCGTCTTTATTATTATTACTGCTTGGAACATCCTCATCGATGTGTTTTTACACACCGTTCCGCTCTTTATTATTATTCTGTTGGAACATCACATGCATGTGTTTTACACCGGACTGGTTAAAATCTTTATTATTATTCATTTGGAATATCCGTTCATGCATGCGTTTTACGCCGGACCGGTTCCGTTATTTATTATTATTACATTGGAATAACTCTTTTGTGCGATCTATCGCGTGCATGGTGATTTCTTTTGTTATTCCATTCTTCATTATACTCGGTTGGTTAAAACTTTGACTTCTATACTCCATGAAATTAGTGGAATATCCTTGATATTTGCGTTTCATCCAAAGATCCTTTCATGGAAATATTCTTCTCGAAAGATTCTTGAATTTTACTCTACAAAACAAAGATCATGTTGACAATTTGGACGTTAATAATTCCCCGGATAAAATAATTCTTGAACTTGTTTTATTGAACTCTTATATCATTGTCATCATCCTCATGTTTATATTTTTTTTAAAGTCATCTCGTGGCTGTAGTAGTGCATAGATGGACTTGGTATGATTATGACCGAGAGACTATTCGGTGTAATCATGGCCGTAATATTACAAATGATGTGGTAAAATCCTCGGATTAGTAGTAGTGCATTGATGGACGAGTTGTTGGCATGATCATGACCATTAATGAATACACAACTATTCTTGGCCGTAGTGCATGAATAATTGTGGTCGTGATACTAAAGAATATCCTTGGCCTTAGTGCAGGGGTGATTCGATGATGTGGAATATTTATTAAAGTCGAGTCTCAAATTTATAACAAAGATGAAAAAACTTTTAAAACCTAAAAGATAGTAGACTTTATTTTCTACTTGACTCTTTTAATGGATTACGTATTCATCTAGCGAGTTAAACCGGTTGTCTATTGTATTTTATCGGTTTAACATTGTTGAAGACTATTGATAATTTATTACGCATTATCTTAATCATAATATTTCTTCTTTGGGCTAGTTGAGCTCACCCTTTCTTTCACCGTTTCTCTTGAAATGAGAATATAGGTTGAGACGAGTCGGGAAACGAGTGATGGTCCGAAGATAGCATTAGTAGTCCTCACTATTCGTGAAATAGTGTGATAATAATTATAATGAGGACCCCTTTTTGAGTTTGTATAATATCTAGTAGATTTATATTTGTATTTAAACTCACGCTTTATGTATTAAGTTGTATTTAAATTACGTACCATGTAAGTGGCGACCCAAGATGGGTGATGTATACCTAATTTTGGGGCGTCCACGGTTGAGTATCGAGCTTAGGATATGATCCTGGCTAAGATGTGAGAATAGTACTAGGAGGGGAGAGACGGGAATACCTTCGCTAGTATGACCTACCTAAGTTTATGTGCTATTTTATTGGTTGGTCGAATATAGGGATAATTTGTTACATGTCAATTAACCTTTTGTTTTGTGGCGGGGATCTGAAAATGACATCCGAGAAAGTTGAGAATAAGCAATGGAGCGCAGATCGATCGTTGATTCACCACATATCAATAATCGGGATAATGTGCATCGAAGGCGACAATCCTCATGCAAACAATAACACCGACCAAATGATGAATGATCAAATGTTCAGAGGCTTTATGCAATTTATGCAACAATGAAAGAGAGCGACTCTCGTCCAAAACGTAGGTGGAAACACGGAAAACTCTCGGTGGCCACCGCTAAACAATTCAAGGAGCCGGGACCACCGGAGTTTAAGGGAGAGCCAAAACCACTTACAGGCGGAAGCATGGATAAAGCAGATTACCAAGATATTTGATGTCTTGGGATGCCCGAGGAGCAAAAGGTTACCTTCTTAGCCTTTATGTTTGCGCGAGAGGCGGATTCTTCGGTTGGAATCGGTAAAACGTACTCAACTCATCTTGTCTTGAAGATATCTTGGGAGAAGTTCGGGGGTTTGTTTAACGCAACAAATACTTTCACGAAAGTATTCGCCACATGAAGGAGGTGGAGTTTATCAAGTTGGAACAAAACAATATGACCGTGTCGCAATACGAGGCAAAATTTGCGGAGTTATCACGGTTTAGCGTCCCACTTGGTGGATAATGAAGAGAGAATGGCGCGAATGTTTTTAAGAGGTTTGAAGTCGGGAGATACGTCGAACATCTTATTTCTCATAAACCGTGTTTGTATTCGGATGTTGTAAATAGGGCTCGATTAGTGGAGCGCGATAATGAGTCAACGCAACTAAAAGAGAAGCGGTGGCAAAAATTATAATACCGGCGAGAGTAGTCATCGAAGCGGTGACAACAAGCGTGGAGAATCAATCAACGGGCGGATATGGTAACCACTTGATGGTAATCGGGCCCAAAACAATAAGAATGGACATTTCAAGAAAAGGAGATTCAATGATGATGGAAAGACGCGTCGACCAAAGACCCGTTGTTAAGGAAGGAGAAAGACCACCTATCATATGCTTCAAATGCGGAGGAGAGGACACATCGATCAAATCTGCGTCGTGTCGTCCCAAAGCATGTTATAATTGTGGAAGAGAGGTCACTTAGCTCGATTTTGTCGCTTTCTGAAGACAAATTCAATTAGGATGGAGGCACCAAAGGCCGTCCCAGAAAATTCAAAACCAGAAGTCTGAGGAGGCGTTTGTTGTGACCTCCCGAGAGCGAGGAACCCGAATGAGGTCGTCACGTAAAGCTTATCATAAACTCTAATGAAGTCTATACTTTATTTGATACCGGTTCTACCCATTCTTTTATTTCTCCTACTTTGCATTCATCGATTAAATTTGACTCGGAGAAATTAGACTTTGACTTATCTGTGGAAACTCCGTTTGGAAAAACCTTCATTACATCCAATTTTTATAAGTCTTGTTTAGTTCAAATCGGTACCCTCACATTACACCGTCGATCTCATTTCATTAAAAATACTTGCATTTGACGTGATTCTAGGGATTGATTGGTTAACTACTTATCATGCAAAAATTGATTGTTTTCGTAAGGTTGTTAGCTTTCATATTCCTAATCAACCTATTATGCGAATTCAAACGACCAAACCATTAAAATCAATCATGGTCATCTCAAGCCATAAAGCTATTCGTTTATTGAAAAACGGATGTCAAGCTTTCTTAGCTCATGTCACAGATTTAAACAAAAATACGTCAGTTTTGAGCGATATTTCTATTGTTAATAAATTTCCCGACGACGTATTCCCAAAGAACTTCCCTGGCCTACCCCAGGCGTGAAATTGAATTTTGTATCGACCTTAAACCCGGTACAAAATCTATTTCCAAAGCCCCATATCGAATGGCTCCTATTGATATTCATCATACATTTTGGTGGAGCAATATGAAGAGAGAGATAGCGCAGTTTATCTCAAGGTGTCTAACTTGTCAACGAGTTAAAGCGGAGCATCAAGTACCAAAAGGTCCATTGCAACCACTTGAAATTCCAGAATGGAAGTGGGAGCACATTACCATGGATTTCATTCACGGGTCTTCCTAAGGTTTCTCAAGGCATTGATGCGATTTGGGTCATTGTTGATAGATTGACCAAGTCTGCTCATTTCTTCCGATACGAGAAACTTATACACTTGAACGTCTTGCTCAGTATGTACATAAACGAGATTGTAAGATCGCATGGTATCTGCAAGATCCATAGTTTCGATCGAGACCCAAGATTCACTTCACGATTTTGGGTTAGTTTGCAAAAAGCTATGAGACGGACTTACGATTTAGCTCGGCATATCATCCTCGATTGGACGGACGATGGAGAGGACTATTCAAACTCTTGAAGATCTATTAAGACTCTGTGTCCTTGATTTCAAGGAGTTGGGACAAGTTCTTACCATTGGTGGAGTTTTCCTACAACAACAGCTTATCAAGCAAGTATTGGCATGGCTCCATTCAAGCGTTGTATGGAAGAAAAGTATCGCTCTCCAATCTTTGGGATGAGGTGGGTGAAGCAACGTTGTTGGGACCGGAGTTGATACGTATGACTACTGGAAAAGATTCAAACGATCCGACAACGTATAAAACCTCACAAAATCGACAAAAGAGTTATCTTGATCTTCATCGAAAGGACGTGGAATTCGATATAGGAGATCATGTGTTTGTTAAGAGTTGCTCCATGGAAAGGAGTTACAAGATTTGGAAAGAGAGGAAAACTTAATCCTCGATTCATCGGTCCATTTTTAATCCTCGATCGAGTAGGAACTGTGGGCTATAGACTCGCTTTCTACCTGAAATATGTCTCGTGTTCATAACGTTTTTCACATATCCATGTTACGTAAATATGTGAAAGACCCAAACCATATTATTGAGTTAGAACCGGACGAAAATAGCGGAAGATTTGATGTATGAAGAGGTTCTGTTCAAATTTTGGATAAGAAGGTACATATTCTACGCTCCAAGGTTATACCTCAAGTCAAAGTTTTGTGGAGGAACCACGATGTTGAGGAAATGACTTGGGAGTTAGAATCAAATGAAATCAAGGTATCCTTACCTCTTGACATACCAGTATCGTATCCTAATTTCGAGGGCTAAATTTCATAAGAAGGGAGGTTGTAAGACCCCAACTTTTATAAATAAAGATGAATTTTCTATAAATATTATTTTTGAATATTATGGAATAAATTTGATATAATGTTATAGTTGTGGGTAATATTTATAAATTTTGCAAAGTATGCAAGTTGTTATAAAATATTACGTTTGGTCGAGGAATATTTTTTTTGTTAGGGAATATTCGTATAACTACTCAATCATTGGTGGACCCTACAATGTAATTATTGTTTGGATTAAGAAAACAACAAAAATATTTTATAAAAATAACTACGGAGGTGTTACCGTTAAAGCTGCTGAACTACCCTTGGGTAAAAAATACGATGTCTGGCGTGGTTGCATAAGTAGCTGCACCAGTATTGATTATTGATGCTTACGTGAGAAGTCACTCATTTATGCTTAATTATTACTACATTAATTTTTGCGATCGTTATCTCTTATATTATTGATTCAATTATTGTCACAAAGATCATCATCGTATAATATGTTATAGTATTAAATCAATAATTGAGACGACAAGTTATAAATGATTAATAATTGTTGAAAGATTAAATATGTGTTGATGAAAAATAAATGATTTGTGGTAAGTTTGATTATTTTATTGGGGGCTCATATGTCATCATCTAAGAGTCTCTTCGCCAATAGTAATTACCTTTAATGAATAGTAATTACCTTCAAATCAATAGTATTTACCTTCGTCATAGTATTTACCTTCGTCAATAGTAATTACCTTCGCCGATAGTAATTACCTTTGTGAATAAATAATTACCTTCGTCGATAGTATTTACCTTCGTCGATAGTAATTACCTTCAATCGATAGTAATTACCCTTGTGAATAGTAATTACATTCGTCAATAGTAATTACCTTTACCAGACGTCGAACCACTTGTCGTTTCACATTACAGCGTCCGAACCACTTGTCGTTTCACATTCTGAAGGCCGAAACCACTTTTCTTTTCACATCATTAGTCGTCAAGCCACTTGCCTTTTCACACTGCAAAGCGCTAAACTAGAAATCTTCTATAAATAGAGGCCTAGTGCTTCATTATTTTTCACGAATTCATTCAAGCTATAGAGAGAAAGTATAGAGAATAAGAGAAAGAAGAAGAGTATTTTATTACTACTGCTTTCTTTGCGATATTCAATCTCCTACCAAATGTAAGGGGTGTTATTCTTTCTTATTCACGAAGAGAAGGCATTGTTATTCCATTGCTTATTATTACATTGGAATAACTTTGTCTGTGATTTTACCTATACTTGGTGACATTCTTCTATTATTCGCATTGGAACATCCATGCGTGTGTTTTACACCGGACCGGTTCCGCTCTTTATTATTATTCTATTGGAACATCCACGTGCATGTGTTTTACACCGGACTGGTTCCGCTCTTTATTATTATTACATTGGAACATCCGCTGCATGTGTTTTACATCCTCGGTGGTAGTAGTGCATTGATGGACAATTGTTGGCATGATCATGACCATTAATGAATACACAACTATTCTTGGCCAGTAGTGCATGAATAATTGTGGTCGGTGATACTAAAGAATATCCTTGGCTAGTAGTGCGGGGGTGATTCGATGATGTGGAATATTTATTAAAGTTGAGTCTCATTTATAACAAAGATGATGAAAAACCTTTTAAAACCTAAAAGATAGTAGACTTTATTTTCTACTTGACTCTTTTAATGGATTGCATATTCACGCTGCATTAAACCGGTTGTCTATTGTATTTTATCGGTTTAACATTGTTGAAGACTATTGATAATTTATTCGCATTATCTTAGTCATAAAATTTCTTCTTGGGCTAGTTGAGCTCACCCTTTCTTTCACCGTTCTCTTGTGAAATGAGAATATATTTGGGACGAGTCGGGAAGCGAGTGATGGTCCCAAGATAGCATTAGTATTCCTCACTATTACGTGAAATAGTGTGATAATAATTGTAATGAGGACCCTTTTGAGTTTGTATAATATCTAGTAGACGATATTTGTATTTAAACTCACGCTTTATGTATTAAGTTGTATTTAAATTCAATTACCATGTAAGTGGCGACCCAAGATGGGTGATGTATACCTAATTTTGGGGCGTCCACAACCGTGGAGACGCTTTGTACTCACCAACGAGGAGAACGTGCAACAGTGACAATGTTCCTCCCGTGAACAACACCACCGAGAAGATGATGAGCGAGGGATGTTTAGAAGCTTTTTGCGCTTCATGCAAAATCAAACGAGGAGACTTGTGTTCAAAATACGAGGAGGAAATGATAGCAATTCACGGGTTGTCACAACAAGCAAGTTCAAAGAGTTGGGACCACGAAATTTAAGGGAAAGCGGATCCGATCATGGCGGAAACATGGGTCAAGCAAATTACCAAGATATTCGATGTCTTGGGATGCGGAGAGAACGAAGGTTCCATTCGCCACCTTTATGTTTAAATGGCGAGGCGACTCACCGGTGGGAGTCATGAAGCGTACCATCCAATACTTTTCGGCGTATGTCTTGGGAGACATTTCAGAAACTATTTAATGACAAATACTTTCCGAAAGTGTTAAATCGTATGAAGGAAGTGGAGTTCATCGATTAGAACAAAACAACATGGCGGTGTCTCGATGCGAGGCAAAGTTTGCGAGTTATCCACGTTTGCACCTCATTTGGTGGAGAATGAGGAGCGTTATGACGCGGATGTTTCTTAGAGGTTTGAAACCCGGCATACGTCGATATCTCATTTCTCATAAATTTTCTCTATTCGGATGTTGTTAATGAGGGGCTCAATTGTTAGAAGCGAGATAACGAGTATGTTCAACCGAGGGACCATAACGAGGATCATACGGAGATAGCGATCAGCCAATGAATAACAATAACCAAATGAAGAAAAAAGCAGACGGATAAAAATGGTAACCACTCACGGTGGTAATCATAGCCATGAAAATAGAAGAAGCGAGTCGGGAGGAGATTTTAAAGAGGAGATTTAACAACGACCATGTGAAGACGCAAAGGTCTTAAGCAGAATCGGGTTCTAAGGGAGGAGAACGACCACCGGTCATATCTTATAAATGCGGAAAAGAGGACATATCGGTCAAACTGTCCACAACAATTCAAGGTATGCTATAATTGTGGAAAGGAAGGACATATCGCTCGAGATTATACGGTAGCAAAACCTAGTTCAATGAGGACGGTGACTCAAAAGATCGTCGGAAAAAGTCAAAGTCAACGGTTCTGGAAGAGCGTTTGTTGTGATTTGGTCAAAATGCGAGGAACCCAAACGAGGTGATCACGGGTAAGCTATTTATAAATTCTTGCGAAGTTTATACCTTACTTGATACCGGTGCTACCCATTCATTTATCTCTCCTACTTGTGCTCAACGTTTAAACTTGACTCCGGAGAAATTAGACTTTGACCTATCTGTGGAAATTCTGTTAGGAGAAACTTTCATCACATCCACTGTTTATAAATCTTGTTTGATTCAAGTTGGCACCATCACCCTACCTGTTGACCTTATCTCTTTAAAGATACTTGCTTTTGATGTGATTTTAGGGGTTGATTGGTTAACTACTCATCATGCCAAAATTGATTGTTTTCGTAAGGTTGTTAGTTTTCATATTCCTAACCAACCTATTGTACGAATTCAAGCAACTAAACCATTAAAATCAATCACTGTCATATCTAATCATAAAGCTATTCGTTTATTGAAAAACGGATGTCATGAATTCTTAGCCTATGTTATGGATTTGAATAAAGACACGTCAAATTTGAATAATATTTTTGTTGTCATTGACTTTCCTGACGTATTTCCTGAAGAACTTCCTGATACACCCCGAACGTGAAGTTAAATTCTTTATTGATCTTGAACACGGTACAAAGCCCATTTCTAAAACCCCGTATCGAATGGCTCTATTGAACTTCGAGGAGTTAAAGGTCCAACTACAAGAATTGTTGGACATCGGTTTCATTCGTCCTAAAGACATCTCCTTGGGGTGTTCTGTTTTATTCAGTAAGAAGAAAGAGGCGGGAGTATGCGACTTTGTATTGACTATCGGAATTGAACCATGTCACCATCAAGAATAGGTATCCTCTATCTCGTATTGATGACTTGTTTAACCAAATTTGAGGGGCACAATTCTTTTCAAAAATCGATCTTCATTCGGATATCATCAGTTGAAGATTAGAACGAGATATTCAAAGACCGCCTTGAGACTTCGGTATGGGCATTATGAATTCTTAGTCATGTCTTTCGGACTAACTAATGCTCCTGCGGCTTTCATGGATATGATGAACCGAGTATTCAAGGAATATTTGGATCGGTTTGTTGTTGTCTTTATTGATGACATCCTCATATATTCCAAAAGTCGTGAAGATCATGAGCACCATTTGAAGTTTGGTACCAAAGGCTTCGTGAAAACAAACTATATGCCAAATTGAAGAAATCGCGAGTTACGGCTTGAGGAAGTAGCATTTCTTGGGCACGTCGTGTCAAAACATGGAGTATCCGTGGACCCGCGAAGATTGAAGCAATACTGAAGTTGGGAACAACAAAAGTGGTGTGGCCAAGACGTGGCTTTAAGGTCTAGTTGGTTATTATTGGAGATTCGTGGAAGGGTTTTCTCGAATCGCTACTCCATTAACTTCATTAACTCGGAAGGATACAAAATTCATTTGGGCGAAGAATGCGAGAAGAGTTTCCAAGAGCTCGAAGAAGAGACTCATTTCGACTGTTCTAACAATACCATCTGGTTTGGATGGATTTGTTATCTCAAATGATGCTTGGGCAAAGGGTTAGGATGTGTTCTCATGCAACGTGGGAAAGTCATAGCCTATGCCTCGCGACAACTTAAAGAATATGAGAGGAATTATCCTACTCATGATCTAGAGTTAGCGTGATCGTTTTCGCTTAAAGATATGGAGGCACTATCTATATGGGGAGAAAGTGGAGATATATTCGGACCATAAAAGCCTTAAATATTTCTTCACTCAAAAGATCTCAACATACTGGCAATGACGTTGGCTCGAGCTATTGAAAGACTACGACCACACTATTCAATACCATCCAAAAAAAAAAGCGAGCGTGGTAGTGGCGTAGCGTTGAGTAGAAGATCATATGCGAGGAATGAGTGCGATGATGTCAAGTATCTGATAGAGCCAACTTTAATAGAAAAAGTTAAGGTTACTCGAGCCACCGGCAGGAGTGATGCGTATGAAGAAGAAAGTACAAGAAGGAGCTATTAGGGCGAGAAATGATGAAGAAGGAATACTTGAGTCCACTTTCTGAACTTTGTGTTCTTAACGACTCGATTTGAAGTACAAGATTATGATGGAGGCACACAATACACCATTTGCAATCCATCTCGAAGTACTAAAATGTATCGTGATATTCGACATACATTTTAGTGGAACAATATGAAGAGATAGATTGCAAAGTTTATCTCGATGTGTTTAACTTGCTAACGTGTAAAGCGCGAGCATCTAGTACCTAAGGGTCCGTTGCAACCACTTGAGATTCCAAAATGGAAGTGGGAACACATTACCATGGATTTCGTTCGGTCTTCCTACGGTTTCTCAAGGCATCAATGCTATTTGGGTTATTGTTGATAGATTAACCAAGTCTGCTTATTTCTTGCCGTCACGGAGACTTATTCCTTGAACGTCTTGTTAGTATGTACGTGAATGAGATTGTGAGGTTGCATGGCATGCTGTATACATAGTTTTGGATCGTGACCCAAGATTCACTTCAAGATTTTGGGTTAACTTGCAAAAAGCTATGGCAACGCAGATTTGATTGATTCGGCATACCATCCTCAAATGGACTAGACAATCGAGAGGACTATTCAAACTCTTGAAGATCTATTAAGACTCGTGTCCCTAGACTTCAAGGCGGTTAGGATAAGTATTTACCATTGGTGGAATTCTCCTACAACAACAGTTATCAGGCAAGTATAGGTGTGGCTCCATTTTAAGCATTATATGGACGAAAATGTCGCTCTCCAGTATGTTGGGACGAGGTGGGTGAAGCAACATTGTTGGGACCCAAGTTGGTACATATGATTACGGAAAAGATCCAAATGATTCGACAACGTATACAAACGGCACAAGATCGACAAAAGAGTTATGTGGATCTTCATCGAAAGGACGTGGAATTTAGTATAGGGGATCATGTATTGTTGCGAGTTGCTCCATGGAAGGGAGTTACAAGATTTGGGAAGAGAGGAAAGCTCAATCCACGATTTATTGGTCCATTTCAAATTCTTGACCGAGTAGGAAATGTAGCCTATAGACTCGCGTTACCTCCGAGTATGTCTCGTGTTCATAATGTGTTTCACATATCTCTACTTCGTAAATATGTGAAAGACCCGAATCACGTTATAGAGTTAGAACCGGACGAGATAGCGAAGACTTAGCGTATGAGGAGGTACTGTCAAGATCTTGGATAGGAAGGAGCATGTCCCTACGCGCAAGAAAGGTCATACCACAAGTTAAAGTTTTGTGGAGGAATCGTCTTTATAGAGGAAATGACACAGGAGTTAGAAGCGAAAATGAAAGCGAGGTATCCTCACCTTTTGAAACATCAGTGCGTCGTCGTCGATTTCGAGGATAAAATTTCATAAGAAGGGAGGTTGTAAGACCCCAACTTATTATTAATGAAATTTAATTTTCTATTTTGAAATAGTAATTGATTTGATTAATGTGGATAGTTATGGGTAAAATACGCAAATATTTTAAAATAAGCAAGTGGTTATAAAATATTCATTGTTGTTTGGGAATATTCGTTTGGTCGTGGAATATTCTTCTTTGGGGGAATATTAAATGCGACGGTGCGATCTTTTGTGGGCCCCATAACTTGAAAGCGATTGGATGAAGAAAAGCGATAAATATAAGTTGTTTAAAAATAACTAGCGTAGTTGTTACCATTAATCTTTGTTAAAATACTAAATTGGTTAAAACACGATGATACTTTGCGGTATTGCACCAATTATTGATTCTTACGTAAGAAGGCACTACTCAATAATGGTTACGATAATTACTATTCAATATTTTATTGATTTAATAATTCTTTGCGTTGATATTTTACATTCTTTGTTGTTTGATAATTGTCATTACACGATATTTTTCATTATCGAAGCAATAATTCATATTATCCGAATAATATTATTAGATAACATTATTGGCAATGTCTAGAAAGTTCTTTTAAGGAGAGGTTTGGTCACCTAATTGTGCGCCAATGAGAGAAATTCTTATTGAAAGCCCCTGCTTTCACGAAGCGCACAGTTGTCGATATTGTGATTACAGTAATATTATTTGTGAATAATTAATTATTGATTCATATGATGAGAAAAAATATTGATTTTATGTGGATATAGATGAAGAAAATTTTTAATGTGACAATTGTTGAAAATTAAAATTTTATCTTTTTCGATAAAATAATTCATTTAAATATATTATTATATTTTAATAATATAATAATGGTGATATTTTACAACGAATGTGGAATATATGAGTATCTGAGGAGGAAGAGTATTTTTGTTGCAATAAATGTTTAAAACATGTTAAACATGTCTGGTGGACCCCATTTATTATTTGAAATTTGATTATATCCTGTAAAATCGCTTTGTTTGTGGATTTTGGTCAATTTACATTTGGAATTTGGAAAAACTTTCTTCTACGCAAAGTTGTAGAGAATTGAATTTCATATAAAAATACTGAGATTTGAATTTTTACGACAAAAGAGCTATTTATTATAAATTATTGAAGTTTGGATTAATTGATTATCAATTTTTGAAGTTTTAAATGGTTTAAGTGAGAAAAACGTTTTTGTTGTTTTATTGGGGTGTGGTTGATGGCTGAATTCAGTTAGTATGCGTGGGAAAATTTAGAAAAAATAATAATAATATTAAATTAAATTTTCTACTTTGGTTGTTCTAAGCGTTTTCCTATAAATAGGGTCTTAGGGTTAGAATTGAAAATCACACCGAAACTGAAGTTTTCTCTCTATATTATCGGCGTATTCTTGTGAGTATTTTGAGTATACTTTGAGTATTGCTATCTGGTGCAAGTTCAAGTCATAGCCTATATTCGATTGTTTCAATTTAAAGATCTTGATCTTTCGAGGTAAGGGATATTATTTTTTTCGTAATGATATTATTTCTTCAATATCATTATCTTTGAAATATTGATCTGAAGTTTTTATCAAATTTGGAACTTTTGGTGTCGAGTTACTATTCACGATATCTGGCCTTTATTCACGTATCTGACACTATTTACGAATCTGGCCTTATTCATCTAAAAATGAAAATTTTCCTTTTAAATCTAAAATATCTATTGTGGATACTAGCTTTGATTGTATCCATGTTTTGATCATTCTTGAATTTTACACCATTATGATTATTTTGAGGTATTTTTGGACATGGATAAAAAACAAAGTACGAATCCTTAATCCTTAATCCTTGTCATTTTGTTTCATTTGGATTCGTTTCTTTAAAAATATTTTTCATCATCATCATCTTTAAATGATGATATTATTGAATATCTTTGGCACGTAGTGCAAGATGAATGATTTCGATGAATATCTTTGGCGCGTAGTGCAAAGATGAGCAGTGTTTAGATGAACATGACCAATGATGAATATCTTTGGCTTTGTAGTGCAAAGATGAATATTTGATTCGGATATATATTGATTGATGTTACTGGGGATAAAAGATGAGCGATGAACTTTTAAATTCATACATAGAAGATAGTAGTTTGCATTCTCTACTTAACTCTTCTAATGAATTATTATTTCATTGCGAATATTGATTTAAAACTTGTTGTCTATTGTATTCTATTAGATTTTTCCTGTTGAAGACTAATGATAATTTGTTGTATATTATCTTAGTCATAATATTCTTTACTTAGGCAAGTTGAGCTCACCCTTTTCTTTTTTTCCATTTTTCTTCTCGGGAGGCGAGAATATAGCGAGTCATGCAGTCGGGGTATGGAATGAAGGTTCTAGAGAGAGTTGTTTAGTAGTCCTCACCATTTTTATAAAATAATGTATCAATAAATGTGATGAGGATTTATTTGAGTATAGATATTGTCTGAAGATAATATTTGTATTCAAACTCACAATTTCTTTGTTGTAATAATAAAGTTGTAGTTGTTTTACATACCATGTATATTGACAACTCGGAATGGGTGATGTATACCTATTTTGGGGCGCCACAAATAATATAAATTATTGATCTGATAATGGAGATACTGTGCAGTGATAATTATTGAACAATAATAATATAAAATATCAACGCAGCAATTATTGAATCAATAAAATAAAATATTGAGCGATAATTCTTTAACCATTATTGAGTAGTGCCTTCTTACGTAAGAATCGATAATTCAAAATAATAATGCAATCTGGTATCTCTTTATGCAACAACGCGTATTACTTTATTTTACCCAAGGGTATTCCAACAATAATTAACTTGATAACAATTACGCCGTTATTTATAAAAACTCAAACTTGTCGTTTTCTTCATCCCATAGTTATTACATTATGGGACCCACAAATAGTTAACGCGCCGTACGAATATTCCTTGATGAAAAGAATATTCCACGACCAAATCGAATACCCCAGATAAATGAATATTTTATAACCACTTGCGTAATTTGAAAAAAAATTCATATATCACCCTTAACTTTAACTTTTATCAATTTAACCATTTACTGAATAGAAAAAATGAATACATTTATTTCATAAAATTCGGGGTCTTCTGCTTATTACATTATGGGGCCCACAAATGGTCATTTCTTGGGTAAATGCGTATATTCCCAAAAGCGGAAAGAATATTTTATAACCACTTGCATATTTTGAAAAAAAATTCATATATCACCCTTAACTTTAACTTTTATCAATTTAACCATTTATTGAATTGTAATTATAAGAAAAATTGAATACTTTTATTTTATAAAATTCGGGGTCTTACAGTTGGTAGCCAAATATTCATACCAAGGTAACCAATTCAATATTATTAGGTTTCTAATTTATTTTTAAAAATCTATTATAGATTTTTTTTTATTTAATAATCTTGATTGGTAGCTAACACTTTATACAAATATTACCAATTCAATTTTATTGGGTTACCAATTAATTAAAAAAAATTATTGTAGATTTTTTTTATAATGCAATTAGTAGACAAAACTTAATCTGAAAGTAACCAATTCAGCTTTTATTGGGTTACCAATTAATTATAAAAATCTATTATAGATTTTTTTTTTCATAAATCTTGATTGGTAGCCAAGCCTTAATACAAATGTAACCAACAAAAACTAAAATTGTTACCTTTGAAAGTTTTGGTTACTAATCGTGACCGAAATTTCTATTTAGATTCTTACACAAAAACTAAAATGGTTACCTTTGTATAAATATTTGGATACCAAGCTGCACTAAAATTTATCTTTTTCTCCTTTTAATTTTTGGACTAAATCAACCTTAAATATAATGGCAAACTATGGTAGCGTCCATGGTGTTGAAGCGGCCGAAGGCAAGGCTGGCGAAGGGAGGAGGAAAAGATGGCCGTGAAGGAGAGGAGGAAGATAGCGTTGCCAAACTTGGAATATTTGAATTTTAATTATTATTTTTGAATTTGAATTTGATTTGTTTGTTAGATTCAAGATATTTGAATTTGAATTATTAATTATGGTAGTTATTTCTCCTTGATTTTAGGTTTCTTTATTATTATGAATTAAATCCTATACTAATTCCCTAAATTAAGGAATCCTAATTGCACTAATATTGTAAATAAATATAGAAAGTGTATTAATTATATAAATATTTTATGAGTGCACTAATAGTGTAATTACTTTCTAAATGTTGTATACTTATGTAAAGGACCAAAATATAAATTTGAAATTTGAGGGGGAAAAAGGGTTTATGGTAGGCCTATCACAGGATTCTCAATGGGCTATATACTTGGGCAGTATTAAGCCCAACTCAGCTTCTTATCCGTAGAGTTTCAACCACTACAATGACAAAATTACCCTTCCACAGCAAAGGGGATATTCTTTCTGAAAACTTGCAGCATCTCTTCATCGAGGAAGAAGAAGAGAGATAAAAACCGATTCTGTAATGCCGCAGCTCATCACTCACCATCCACACGCGCATCAAACACCTCTCGTAACTCATCTTAACCAACCATTACCAAGATGTCCGGTTGTAGCAAAGAGATTAACGCCGGCGATTTACTTACCCAAGGCCGCCGGTACACTGAGGAAACCACAGAAGATTACAACCTTTACCAGTACAAATAAGTGTAGTAGCTCAATTGTTAGGTGTATGGCGAATCAGAGGAGAGTGAAAATGGTGGCAAAGCAGATAAGGAGGGAGCTTTCGGCCATGCTCCTCACCGATAATGTGTTGCAGTTCGCCGTTCTTCCCGAGGCGGCTCTCGGCGCCGACCGGTATCTTTCTTCTCTCACCACAATCAGTGATGTTGAAGTCTCCTCTGATTTGCAGGTTATATTCCATTTATAACCTAATTTTTGCTCAAGTCTTTCATAACCAATGTTATCTCTATATGCGTATGTGTATATGTTAAAATGTTGTATACACATAAACAAACAGAATAACTTAGCATTGGGAAGAAAAGAATGAGAAAAAACTTTGTCATGTGTTTATGATGGGAATTGTACTAATAATTTAATCTGAATATTTTAGAATTAGTAGTTAAAAGTTGAAAGTTCATAATTTTTATAATTCATGCTCCTTGTGGATTAGTGGAACTGTTGTATCATATCGCAACTATCCTGTGGATTTATTTGGCATCAATATTAGGAAGCAAGGATTGGAAGGAATGAATGCACTTATTATAAAACTTTAAGCTAAAATGCACACGTGATTGATAGTGGTGAATTTCATTCAGGATGATCCATGTATATTAAATTTCTACAGGATTCTTGTTTGAGTAATAGATGAATTTGCTTCCACATGAAAGATGGATTTTTTATGACCGGAAGGGGCTGACAGAAAAATCTCTAGCTAAGTTTCCATTGCCACTTCCGGATAATAAACTTTTACAGCCAGGTTGGACATTTATTTGATAAATTGGCTAAAATAATTCATTTTTAGTGTGACGACAATGAAATTATCTTTTATCATGTTCAATTTTCAAATACTAGCTAGGAAGAGGTTGATTGATTACGCTGGAAAAAGTTTTCTCGTGGCTTGTTGTTTTCTTGAACTTTATATAGAGAGATGTGTCACTAGGGATATCATATTTCTGATTGAACTAAGTCATGGATTATTTCTTGATGGAATGCTTTTCTCCATTTCTATAGGTTGCTAAAGTATATGTATCTGTTTTTGGTGATGAAAGAGGAAAGGAGGTAGCGATTTCAGGGCTGAAGTCAAAAGCAAAATATGTTCGCAGTGAGTTAGGAAGGCGTATGAAATTGCGGTTGACCCCTGAGATACGCTTCATAGAAGATGAGTCTATAGAGAGAGGAAGCAGAGTAAGAATATATACTTTATGTTTCTAAAACAAGTTTATCTCTCCATATATTAGGCAGAATGTGATATTTTTTACTAAGAAGAAAAAAAACAGAGTAAGAATATGATCAATATAAAGGCATATATCACCTGTTTCCTCTGTAATATTTTTCTGATTCATTGTCGTGAACAAATTCTTTGTTTATGATGTGATTTTTTCCACAGTAAACTTGCATCTTTATATTTGTTTCATTTGATCTCTAGTTGGCCTATTATATATGCCTAGGACTTGTAAGTTTGACATGTTGATTGATTTTTTCCCTCCCTACAATCCAATTTTACACTTTATCACATTATAATATTGAAGCTAAACAAAATATCTCTACAAGATTATACTTTATCACAATAAGGAGGGCCAGATTGCTTTGAGGCCCTTGTATATTCTTCAAATTGTTACCTCAGTTTACCTACTAAAAATGTTACTTGATTTGGGCCTCTGCCACTCGCAGCTTGAAATGTTTTTCAAGAATTTTATGAAATTTTGTTATGTTGCGCACATTTCCTAGGAGAAGAACAAAAGTATAATATTTCCTTTATGAAATATTGTGCAACGTGTAACTTGTGGACCTCAGATGTTGTCCTGAAGAAGTGCCTATGACTCACCACAGTGGGCAGGGTTCTATCTGGCTTGTCAGCTTTTTTGCAACATGACACAGAGCGCGCCAATCCACTTGAGTTGGTGAATATTTGAATTTATGGTGGTTTTCTCTGGACATAAATTTATGAGTAATTCAGGTCCTCGAAGAACCGTCAGGAGACAATGATATCTCATATGAAATGCCAACTATTTAAATAAGTGTTAATATCTTTTAGCATTATTTCTAATAGCCATGTGTTCATATTGGGTTGCTGGAATATGTCAAATAGGCATTTTGCTTTGTTCTTGTACATCCATGCATTTGTTTCAAATATGTACATTTTCCCCAGTTTTAAGTAAGATGGTTATCTGGCTGAATCCTCAATACCTAAAACTGAGGGCAGAAATAAGAGAATAATAAGAAAACAGTGGCTTCTTATGTGCACTTTTCTAGATAGATTCAGTTGTTTTATAGTTAATTTTATATGGGGCTAGCATAAACCTTTGAGTCCCATGAGTTTTACTTTACGTTGTGCAATTTTTTGCACTTACTGCACCCTTACTGGTCTGTTATCTGAAACCCTTTCAGGTCATTGCAATATTAGATAGGTTAAAGGATGAGAAGAAGATAGTAGGAAATCCTGATGACCAACTCCAGTCTTCTGATTTAACCGAGGACAATAGCGGCTGGGATGGCGATGACCCCGATGAAGAAGGCATTATTTATGTGAAGTAGTTCCTGCAATTTTTCAGTGCTGAGTTTTCAAAATCATGTATGGTTTACTTATTCATTGTTTAGTCATTCATCCTCAATGATTTGGCTTCATATTTGACTGGAAAAGGAACTACTTACAGAGTTAATTTTTGTACATTCGTGCTTTTTTTCCTATGTACAAATTCCTATGTACAAATATACTGAATCCGCATATGGATAGAAATGACAGACCATAAAATCCTTGTGATGCCATAAGATATTATAACTTGCTTTTCACTTGTATGATTACTTAAATGCAACTCAAACCTGTAATCTGTAGACAACTTTGACCGTACTCTGAGTGAATAACTATTTATTTAATTGTTTGAGACTTTTAAATGATTTTTTTAACTATATGGATAATATTTTACTTATATGGATACTATTTATTCAGTTCTGCTGCTTCAATCATATTTAGTGGCTCGGTAACAAGTTTGGTAAATATGGGTCTCGATCGAGACTAAATAAATATTTTGCCACAATGCCTAAATCTATGATTTGATGAAGGTGCTTCTCTTATTGCAGCATGGATGCAATTGTCTTGAACATGGATCGAGAGATATATCTTCCAATTCATCTGATGAGCTGCTAAGGGTGGGTGTATATCAACTGAATTTTGTCTTGCATCTTTCTGTCTTGTTTTTCTAGTATATGTCCAAGCCTTTACTCCTAAAAGTAGTATTGGAAGGTAAATATTGGTTGTCAACAAACAAAAAATGTAAGGTAAATTAACTGTGGGAGGAACTGGGTCGGAAGATATACAAGTGAAATCAGTTTCTATCCTGATCTCTTTTATTTCCTTCTCGCAAGTGTACTGTTGTATTTGTTGAAGTTGCCTTTTTTTCACTTCTATCTGGATGACCATTTGTATTTGTTGGGTTCATTTCATCATATGCTTCCACGTTCTTCATCTTTATAGGCGACAATTTCACTATTCGGACATTCTTAGTGCAAGAGCTCTTCCATTCGGGCATTGAAAAAAGAGTGTCACTGATATGTAAAGAGTCCCAAGGAACTAAGTAATAGTTTCTATGGCAAGTCGAGACTTCAAACACCAACAAGAAGCAAGTTTAACAAACAAAAAATAGTTTCACAAAACCACTGCTTGAAAGCATTGCAGTTATGAATGTGCATCCAACACTAGCAACAGATTATTATCTTGTAGAGTGATGATCATCCCACTTCTCCATTATATCCACAAAGGAAACCTAAAATTCATGTGAACGCTTCTCAACAAAACTGAACTGATACAAGCAGGGTCATGGTCTAAAATGTTTTTAAAGAAACAGTGATACAGTTCTATCATCATGCATTATTTGTCTATGAGACTCCAAAACGAGAGACCCATTATCCTTCAGTGATGTGCCTTGGCTGCAGCTTTTTGTTGAAACTTGGCCTTTGCCTGCGGCAGAGGACAAAATAAATCAAGTTAATAAACAAGAAGCATCCTTGCACATAATGTGCATGCAATTCTGATTTTCCGTCTAGATTAAATAAACTCTGTTGTCTAGTCTGAAATTTTTAAATAAAATCCTTTAAAAACTTGCATTAAAGTCGGCAAATAAATTTCACAAGCAGAGTGGCACAACCTTACTGCCCAACGGAAATGAACTTTCTAAACATGCAACCGTGCAGAAAAAAACATTGTTCACGCATGATCCAACCACAGAAATTGCATTACAAGAAACTGGATAACATGAATTTTAAAATTTTGAAACTTGCTAAACAAAACTATTTCGATGGCACACTCGTTAAAAGGGAGAGGTATTAATGTCGTAAACTCATAGTTACTCGGTAACTTGCACTGAACTTATCACGTGTAACAGAATGATCCATGTTTATTTGGCAATTTACTTGAACAAGAAATATCAGCTAACATGTAATAGAACACAACCAACAAAATGACAATATGGATTCTTTTTCACGAGTTATCAATAATCTTAAGTTTGAACCACTATTGGTGTCTCCGTTATTGTGACACACAAATCACACGTGCCTCCTAATAAATATGGATCAGCATGTATAAAAAGAAGTTGCTCAAGTTACTATATCTTAACGAGTTTTATACTACACGAACTTCTCATCAAAAGCACCCCTCTAATAAATACCGTTTTATACCAATACATTTGGTAGATTATAAAGACATGCACTTATACTGACTGAGTCGCTTCACCTTGGGCAACCTCCAAATACCAAGATGTTACACCAAAGTTGCTTTTCTCAAACTTTGTAGTAGTGTTGAACATACAATCAGCAATATGGAAAAGCTTCACCAATACCATGATTAAATAGAATGCAAGCTGCATTAGTAAATTCTTGATATGGCTAATAAGTACAACTTCAACTATGAAGTATTTCTTGGTTTTGACAGGTAATTGACCTCGTAGTCATTATTTATTGCTGAAAGCTAAATAAATATAATACATGAGTTTGAAAAAATCAGGTGAAAGAACAAGTCTTCCCCATAACATTAAAAATAAGGGAAAGCTAGAAGAATCTGAATATGGAAATCAGTATAAACATATCATGTCAACAAGTATCTAATGATTCAAAGAGAAATATCTCAGCCACTATTAGAATTCCACTAAACCAGGAAATGAAAATAAAGAATCTATATGACATCTGCCAATACTTGCATGAAACCTTTACCCAAGTCAGGTTCATCTAAAATCCTATCACATGTCCCATGTCAGTAATACATAAGTTGCTTAACTAAGATGCACTAATTTAGCTATTCTAAATTATTAATCGAACTAAACCTTGAAAAATCAATTAGACTGATAAACATCCAAGCCAAACACCAATTATTTATTTATCAAGTACCTACTTGTATATTCGAGCAGGAACAAGCACAAGCAAACCACAAACATTATTGAACAACAAATCTTCAGGTACATTAAGTAAATATCCGGTGCTGAAACATATTTATCACAAAAACATCTTTGGCCAATAACAACGAATTCAACCAGTTAACAAAAATTATCCACCATAAAAGAAACAATTGGTCGTTCATATGAATGCACTCATTAGTAAAATGTAATGTTTAAGAGTAGCATCCCTATAACCATGAACATTTCGCATGCAAAAACTAATCTTTAAGATATAGTGAGCATTAAACACACAAGTCAAGCCTTCACTGGAAAGCAAATGCACCAAACATCCCAAATACCTAAACTAAGCTGAAAAGGCAATTACCCATCCAAAATAAAGTAAAGTGGAATAAAATAGCCCCATATACATTGCAAACAAAATTAAATTGAACACACAGTCCCTGGATCTAAAAATAACCAATTTTTCATTTTCAATGAAAAAATCACAAAAACAAATTATCATTAAAAACTAATAACAATAAACCCATCTGAATTAATTAGATTCATTACATTAACTATATATCCGATACCCATAAAATATATTTACTTTAAAAAAATAGAGAAAATAAAAATTACAACAAGATAGCTAGAGTTTACCTTAAGATACTTAAGCTTCATGCTTCCATAAACGAGCCCAAATGAAAAAGCCGATGCACGAGCCACCTGAAACATAACATATATATATATATATATATATATATATATATATATATATATATATGCATCGAAATTACAGTAAGCCATCAAACAGTTTACAGTTATGCATATGGTTATCTTTCTATATATAATGATATACCGATCAAATTGAACATAAAAGGATTATTACCAAAGCAAGTGTGCTTTTTCCTGAATAAGGTCCTGGTGGAGGCGACATTGATCTGAGAGTTTATGAGTCAAAGCTCTCACCTTGGAAGATCTGCAAAATTGGCTATGATATTTTTCCGACTATAAAGAAAAAGAGGAGATTTGGGTGGTTTAATATAATCTAGATTCTAGTGTTCTCTTCTGCAAGATAACAAAATTTTCGAGAGGCCCAAACAGAAAGAGAAGGCTCGAGTCCACTAGTTCAATCCAATTCTTCAATTTTATATAGTTAAGTCCAATTCTTCAAATTTATTTCCTCTTCCTCTTCCTCTTCTTCTTCTTTTTTCCTTTTTTTTGTTTTATTCTTTTTTCTTTTGTCTTTTTAGGTTTTAAAAAAAATATGCTTTTAATTAAATTTAAATAAGAAACTTATATTTTACTAATCCAAGTAACTAAATTTTATAAATATTAACCATATATATTCTACAAGTACCAATAACTAGTAGATAAGTTGATGTACGTTCTTTGCCTACTATAATATTTAGCCTGTAGCATATGAATAAAAAATTAAATTGGATTGTTTATTAAGGAAAAGAGAGCGTAGGTCTCGGAGCATCTTCAACAGTTATCTCGTGGATTATATTTAGTCCATATGACAATATATTTTTTAATCTCGTGGACTATCTAGTAGAGTACAATATAAAAAAAAAATAATAATAAATGAATTCAAAAATACTCCAGCGACCATATTTAAAATAATAACTATTTCTGTTTCATTCATTTTAATTATTTCACCTTAACAACACATTTGGTTAACTACGTTTAAACATTAAATTTTATATAATTTCATAATAAAATGAACTTTAAATTTTGTTCTTGCTCAAACAAAGAAATTTGGTATCTTCTTCTTGCCTTCAATTTCTTCTTGCCATATCTTCTTCTTGTGGCAATCCCTTCATATCTTTCTTCTTTTTCGTCAGTCATCTTCCCCATTTAAATATATTTAAAATTATAGATGAAATTACAGTCTACCAGATTTGGTTCCTTGATTTGGACTATATTTAGTCTTATTACTAGAGTTAAATCTGTATGATTTGTTCAAAAATATAGTTTAGTTTATTTGCTCACCTTACTTTTAGACACATAAATTTGTGTATTTTTATTTTAAGAGATTTTATTAATGATATTTTTGACATTTTACTATTCTCGTTAATAATTATTTTTGACATTTTATCAATTTGTCAATTAAAATTAGGTCATATTAGGTACAAAAAACACACAAACTTATAATATGTATCTAAGACACATACTCTATTTTTCCTTGTTATTAAGTTTTATTCATATGCTCAGTAACGACTCATTAAAGAAATTTTAGGAGTGCTTAATTCTTAATCGTTCTAAATTTTGGGTTTAGTGTTTGTTTTTTTGTTTTTTGTTCCTTCTTTCAAGACACAAACTTATATATATCTAAGACACATACTCTATTTTTTTTATATACATATATCCAAGACACATGAATACGAGATTTTCACTTCCTATTTGGAGTATTTATTTTGGTATTTTGAAAGAAATTCAATCACAACTAAAGTCTAAAACTAAGTTTCCTAAAGAGTATAAATGACCAAAACCTAGAGGTACCACTTTGGCTATTCATAGCCCACTTACTCTCGGGCTCAGGGTGTGTTTGTTTGTTTGTGTTTGTGTGCGTGTGTAATCTTAGTCCTCCTTCCTCCCATGGCCGCCGCCACCACCACCACCGCTACCGCCAATTTATCTCCTCTCTCACCACTATCTCTAGATAACAAGACCTATTCTTGCTCCTACAAAAACCCATCTTACCTCCTCTTCTCTCTCTCCTCCAAAACCCTAATCCCAAAACTCTCGACCTCTCTAACCAGCAAAACCCTCTGCACGGCCAACTGCAAGAATCCCATTTCCGAGGTTATCTCCTCAAACAAGCAAAACCCAGATGACCATTTTTTTTATAATGACGATAAACCTAGGGAAGAGTGCGGCGTTGTCGGAATTTACGGCGTCCCCGAAGCCTCCCGCCTCTGCTACTTAGCTCTGCACGCCCTCCAACACCGCGGTCAGGAAGGCGCCGGCATAGTCACTGTTCACGAAAAGGTGCTTCACTCCGTCACCGGCGTTGGACTAGTCTCCGAAGTCTTCAACCAGTCAAAACTCGATCAGCTCCCCGGAAATTCAGCTATTGGGCACGTCCGTTACACCACCGCCGGCGCCTCTATGTTGAAAAATGTGCAGCCTTTGTTGAAAAATATAGCAATTAACAAGACGAATAATATAAATAAATTGGAACAACTTAGCTGAAAATCGGCGTGAGGCTTTAAGCGTAAATTCTTGTCACTAAAAAGTGATTTCGGCCAATCATTTGATAATAATCGTGATACTGAATGGATTCTTGGTGGTGGTTACTCTCCGGGATTTAATTGAATGAAGTCTCCGTCGTGTGTCTTTCACGGAAGGAGGAGAACTTTGAGCATCTCATGTGGATTAATTAATTAACAGTATATAAGAGTTGAATATATCGAAGAAGAATAGGATACTGCGAGATAATATGGAAAGAAGAAGAATAAAGTAGTTCTTGTGTATATCTTTTTCTCATGAAAGTAAACTCTCATTTTCTAAAAATAATCACCCTTATAAGGAACGTTTAAATAACGTTGGAGATTTTAATAGTTTTTAATGAAACGCTTTGGGAGTTACAACAAGATATAAATAAGGTTTATGTTGGAATTGAAGCGGGGTTACGAAAACATAAAAAGGCTAGGGTATTAACTCTAAAGCAGGGGTTACAAAAATTTTGGAGAATAACCAACAATCCCCACATGATCCAAAATTATCAAAGAAAAAAAATAAAAGAAGTGAGAAGAAGGCAATGGATTTTAGATACATAACGTCGATACCTTGTTGGTTTGAATCGACACTTAGTGGAACAAGTTCATGATTGTAGATTATAGGTGAATTATATTCTTGAACCTATTATACGTGATCTGAATCAATTTAGCTTGCACATATCTTAAATCCTCGAATCCACACAAGTCCAAGCGGTTGATTGCGCGTTACAAAGCCATCGTCGTGTCCTGATTTTTCATAAAGGCTCTGAGAGAATGCGAAGACTCTCATAGGGCTTTTCTACCACACTTCCACCTTTATATAGGTGAACCCATCAGTGTATCTTGGCATACACCACCACCCTTTAGGGGCTATGAGTTTCATTAAGAATCTAAACGATTCATCCTTTCACAATTTGTCGATAAGCACCACATGCACACGTGAGAAGGATATAAATAATTGTAGTGCTATAATTAAGTAATTACGTGACTTGTTGTTACCCATTGAACCCAATTCATGGGATCTCCAATCACATGGGTTGGGTTTCCATCGAGTATTACTTACTCAAGATATTGGCAATAGTCACATCCCTCTGGATGCTTCTTGGACTCTCTTTTTAATTAATCCCTTTGTAATCGGATCCGCTAGGTTCTTTTCAGACCTTTCAAATTTCCATGGAAATAACACCGTTTACTGATCAATCCTCATAATATCTCAAGCGAATATGTCTCTATTTCCCATTTTACACATGGTTTATTGCTCGTCCAATAACAGCTTGAGAATCACAATAGGAACTAACAAATTAATGAATAAAATCACTGTGCAAATGATGATCACACTTTGGCTCAAATCAACTAGATCTTTAACAAGCATAACACCCATCAAATAAGCAACCAAAATGAGGCACAGAGAGTAGATAAATGAGAAACTTGACCCGTCGGATGACCTCACTTGTCTGTGACCTCCTACAGGCTGACAATGAACATAAGAAGCAATAATCACCATTGTCATTACCTAACTGCCCACCATGAATATAAGTGATGCGTGATCCGGGAATGGATTAGTGCATATATTTGTGTCAATATCGCACCACCCAACCCAAAGAAATCCCTTTAATATTCCCACCACAGGACCACGACTTTTGGGAAAGTTTTGCACACACAAAACTAGTGTTGCTTTGTGTTGAAGTAATCTCACCATTTGTTCCTACAAATATAAGAATGCACATAGCCCACAATGGCAAAGTGGGAGCTCGAACCGTAACGATGAGCCAAACCCAACCATACCCAAGAAATTACGAACAACACCAGCGGGAAGAAGCAAATTCCGCATGGACAAAATCTCACCTGAAACTTGAAGCGAAAACCCAACACATCCCCGAAGATCCTTAGCCACACCCAATCTAGCAATTTGCTTCGATTATTATTCAATGAGCTCTTAATTGCAGGTGAAATACTCCCAAACAAGTACCCAATTCCCGCACAGGATTGTATCCACATTGCAGCCACAAATATCAGACATTGGAAAACCAACCAAGAGAGCCATTAATAAATTGCTCAATAATATTTTACATCATCCAGGAGGCATACACATTTATTCCTAAAGAGAATGCCTCACTTAAAAAGAGAGAAGCCATGATTCTTTGAAGAAGGTCCGTAAAGGGAGATATCTCAGAACAAGCATTGGACCTCCCCTTTCAACAACCCATATCTGAATGGAAAAGGAAAGCCCCGAAGCCACCATCCCCGCGTAAAGAAGACACGGGAGTTCATTTTGGGAATGAACTTCCCAAGTTTGAGGGTCTCTCTCAGAAAATGCTGCAAGTGCTAAAAACTAATGTCCAGTTCTTCTTCTTCTCAGAATCTCCCAGTGAAATCATTGATTCATTCGATTTGTGTGAAGGAGAATCTGGCACATATATGATTGGTCCTCGATAAAGGGTTATGATCAAAGCTCGTACACTGAGAGAGTTCCAAACACCTTGGCTGAACCATCTTTTCTTTTCAAGTTCACTTGTTCAATTAAAAATGGCGGCAACCAGACAAAAAGTAATGGCCGATGCAATTTTCTATAGTAGAAGCAAAGACTGGGGATGTGTTATCTAAACTGTTGGGTCCTGATATTTTCTCTCATTGGACCGGGTAGATTGGGCTTACTCTTTTAATTAATCTATTGGGCCTTTATTATTGAACCATGAAAGTCTTTGAGCCCGGTTATCCTATTATTTTCATTTTGACTTATAAAGTCCGGGTCGGTCCAGTGGGTCGATCCTTTGGACATTTTAATATCTATTATTTTGACCTGCAATGATGAAAAAGCATGACGGTTGACTAGAGAACCTGCCATGCATTAATGTGGATGGGATTATAACCACGGCGGTGGAAGCTTGATGACCAAAAAGCAGTGGATAAACTACATGCAGTTGGTAGAACCCATCAGATCAAGGGGGTGTGTCAGGTAATAGTGGGTGGCAATGTAATCCAGGAAAAGAGAGTATAGCTTAGCAAGGAAGTCATCACGAAGAGGTACGTTCTCAGACACTTCTTCATTCATAATCAGATATACACTCAAGAATTATTATTATCTCTCTCTCAATACACTAGGCATTACGGCCTCCATTTTGTTAACTTTGGTGAACACGCTTCTTGACTCTCACGCGAGCTATCCTATCCCGATGGAACCCGTCAAGCTTGTGGTGTTTATCGTGTTTCTTGTCTGCGGATCGAGGCGTCTTACGTGATTGGGGCGTGGCGTAAAAAATCTTGGCGTTAACATTGGCGCCAGAGAAGGAGGGGTTGTTCTAAGTGTCATTTAAATTTTCAATCACAATTGTTTAACTTATTTCTAAGATGATGAAGAGTAGAGATGGTACACGGAAGAGGCGGTGATGGTCATTAGTTCATCATTTATCTCGTATTTCAATAAAGGACCGTCTGGGTCCTTCTAAAAGTGCTCACGAAAGCACTGCCTCTAAACCTGACTCGTGGAGAACTTGTCCCAAGATCCACGGTGGAGCAGACGGAAGTTGGTTTTCAACGCCGATAAGGAGCATGATCCCGATCGGGGACCGGTGAAGGCTCACCGACCAGACTCATCGTAAAGTGGTCAAGAAGACAGAGCCAAAGTTGGCGAGGATGGCGAATAAAGCGAGATAAGGCTTTGGAGGTTCTGCTAAAACAAAGGGAAGATATAGCCGAACAGATGCTTCGGGTGGCTGAGTTAAGGGACGAAACATCTAGCCATGTTCATTCCGAAAGACGGAGTAGGCATAAGGAGATACCCCGGTGGAAGGGTAAGGAGCCGGAACATTCTATGCATGTGTCTAGGGATCGTTCTCGCAGTAGGAGGAGATCAAAGAGCAGAACACCCTTGGCCTCGAAGAAGGCACTGATAGTTGTTGGATCACTGCATCGCGACGATGATAGACGAAGAAGCAGGTCGAGAGAAATCGTGCCAGAAACCCGAAGAGGAGAGTATCGGCACAACCTTTCTCATCATGAGGATGAAATTATACATCCTAGTAGATCAAGAAGTCCCACAAGGGCAGTGGGATCGGCAGGAAGAGGTCGATCCATTCAAAGGCTGAACGTCGCTCAGGAAAAGGAGATCTCATCGCAACCCGAAGGTGTTGATTTTCTGGTAAAGGAGTTGAAAGAACTCCGAAAACAGTTGGCTGAGGTCCAACAGGTAAAAGACACTCCTGGAAAGAAAGCGTCCCCTTTTTCCTCTGATATTCTCAAGGAGAAGGCAGATATCACCAAAAAGTTGCCTCGTATGGAGAGCTATGATGGGTCCGGAGATCCTTCTGACCATAGTCAGGCGTTCGACCGACTGATGGATTACTATGACTTCACTGATGCTGCCAAGTGTCACACTTTTGTCACGACGCTGAGAAAAGATGCAAGACAGTGGATGGGGACTTTACCATCGGATTCGATTTCCTCGTGGACCGAGCTTTGTGATACGTTCCATGCATGTTTTGGAAGCAATCGAAGAAGGGGAAAGCCTACAGGCTCTTTAGCACAGATCCGACAGTTCACTAATGAATCTTTAGGCCAATATGTAAAGAGGTTTAGGGAAGCGGTTGGTCAGGTATCCGACCTTAATGATCTCCAAGCTGTTGGTTTGTTCCAGAATGGGCTAGATCTGGTTAAGTCGGAGAAATTAGTGAAGAAGTTGATGTTTCACCATCCGAAAAGCCTGGCAGAAGCCTTTGACAAGGCAGAAGGCTATATTGTTGTAGAAGAGGCTATGAATAGTCTGAAAAATCTTTCTCTGGGCCAATTATGTGGATTCGGCTTACAACGCCATACTGGGAAGACCTACGTTGACAGCTCTCCAAGCTGTGACCTCCATCCCACATTTCAAAATCAAATTCCCCACGGCACATGGAGTAGGAGGTGGTGGGTGACTTAGACTGGCCGGCGATGTCACTCTAATCTTTGTTATTTCATCCGGAATGGGGTCATGAAATGAAAAAGACGATGGCAATTGAGATCGAACCCTTCACCGAGAAGCGACTCGAACCGTTGGTGATCCTGCTTTGAAGGGGACGGAGAGATTGAGTTGGTCATCTGGAAGCCGGACAAGAGCGGTGAGGATTGGTTGGGTCTGCTGAACCTCTTGAACCGAACCTTATGGAACTCTTCTGACGCTATCATGGATATTTTTGCATAGGAGCCACAAGACATGCCGAGAGTTAGCCAAAGGTTCTTTGAGCATAAATTGAGATAGATCCTTGAAGAAGCAGTTCTTCGTAAGAAAGGCGGATATTTGTTTAAGACCGAAATTTTTTTTAAATAAAAAGGAATTTCCTTTATTTATTATCTTGAAATAGTAAGGGTTGATTTGATTAATGTGGATAGTTAAGGGTTAAATACGCAAATATTTCAAAATAAGCAAGTGGTTATAAAATATTCATTTTTGTTGGAGAATATTCGTTTGGTCGTGGAATATTAAATCTGCTGTCGGGAATATTCGTTTGGTCGTGGAATATTCGTCTTCGCTTCGGGAATATTAAATGCATTTACCAGTAGCGACAATGTAATGTGGGCCCCATAACGGAAAGCGATTGGATGAGGAAAACGACAAAGTTTGGGTGGTTATAAATAACTTGGCGTAGTTATTCAATTAAGACTGTTGGAATACCCGGTGGTTAAAATACAAATGTCGCGTGGTTACACGAGTGGCTTACGGTATTGCCAATGATTGTTGAATTATTGATCCTTACGTAAGATGGCACTACTCAATAATTTTCACGATGAGTTCTTCGCTCAATATTTTATTTTATTGATTCAATAATTGCTGCGTTGATATTTTATATTATTGTTGTTCAATAATTGTCACCGCACGATATTTCCCATTATCGGATCAATAATTCATATTATTTGAATAATATTATTAGATAACATTATTGGCAATGTCTAGAAAGTTACATCTAAGGAGGGTTTGGTCACCTAATTGCGCCGATAAGGAGAGATCCTTATTGGAAGCCCTCTCTTTCCCGCGGAACGACTGGTTGTCATAAATGTGATTACGTAATATTATTTGTGAATAATTAATTATTGATTCATATGATAAGGAAATATTTATTTTATATGAATATAAATGATGGATTTATTTATGTGGTTATTAATGAAGGAATTAATGTTGAGGTGTTTTATCGGTATTTTATCTGGGATTGGAGGTATTAAAAATTAAATCGTGGGGTTTTGAGATATATTATGGGGTTATAATTTTTAATCCGACCGTTGGATTGTGGTAATTTTTGGGTATGTTATACATACATAAGTTGAGTATATGTCCACAAATTTTGAACCGTTAAAAATTCACGAATGATTTGTTATGAATTTTAAGAGGTGTCTCGATTCTAAATCGGGTTATAATTGATTTTGGTGGAAAATTCTAGAATTGAGTGGGCCCCACTTGTGGTTGGTGAAGAAATGTGCTGAATTTTATTTCAAATGTGGTGGTGGCAATAGTAGCGAGTAAAAGCCATCAAGTAAGAGTCAAGTCTGTCTTTTGGTGAGCTAACATTTTCCTATAAATAGAGGGCTAAGTTAGAATTGAAAATCACACCGTAAACAAAGTTTTCTCTCTCTCTCTCTATATTATTGAGCATATTTTGTGAGTATTTAGATACTTTGAGAGTTCTTTGTTCAATACAAGTTTCATTCAAGATCACTTGACCTTTCCTTCCAAAATCTTGATTCTTTGAGGTAAGGGATGTTATTTTCTTCTCAAATGATATTAATTCTTCAATATCATTATCTTTGAAATATTGGTTGGTACTTTTATCAAATTTGGAACTTTTTCATGTCGGGGTTACTATTCATGAGTTACTATTCACGAGTTACTATTCATGAGTTACTATTCACGAAGTTACTTATTCACAAGTACTTTCATGAAGCGTGAAGATGTTTTTTTGTGGAATTTCTATCTTTGGGTGTCTGAGTTACTATTCACGTGATACTGGCCTATTCATGTATATACTTTACTATTCACGAATCACGGCACTATTCACCTAAAAATGAAAATTTTTCTTTTCGCCTAAAATATCTATTCTCGGATACTAGCTTTTGATTGTATCCATGTTTTGATCATTCTTGAATTTTACACCACTATGATTATTTTTGAGGTATTATCGGACATGGATAAAACCAAGTATGAATCCTTAATCCTTAATCCTTGTCATTTTGTTTCACCTGGATTACGTTCTTTAAAATATTTTCATCATCCTCGGTCTTAAATGATGATATTATTGAATATCTTTGGCTGTAGTGCAAAAGATGAATGATTTCCCAAGAATATCTTTGGTCTTTAGTGCAAAGATGAACAGTGTTGAGATGAACATGACCGATTGATGAATATCTTTGGCACGTAGTGCAAAGATGAATATTTGATTTGAGATGAATATTGATTGATGTTACGAGGATAAAATATTGATGATGGATTTGTTAAATTCATAGATTATAGTAGATTTCATTCTCTACGTAACTCTTCTATGAATTATTATTTTCATTTGCGAATATTGATCCGAAACTTGTTGTCTATTGTATTCTATCGATTTTTCCTCGTTGGAGACTAACGATAATTTGTTGTATATTATCTTAGTCATAACATTCTTCTTCGGGCTAGTTGAGCTCACCCTTTTCCTTGTTGTTCCATTTTCTTCTCGTGAGGCGAGAATGTAGCGAGTACTAATTCGGGTATGGAATGAAGGTTCTAGAGAGAGTTGTTTAGTAGTCCTCACCATTATTGTAAAATAATGTATCAATAAATGTGATGAGGATTTATTTGAGTATAAATATTATCTGTAAGATAATATTTGTATTTAAACTCACGCTTTTATTGTTGTGATAATAAAGTTGTAGTTGTTTCTGTATTCATGTATTTGGCGACTCGAGAATGGGTTGGGTGGAATGGACCTATTTTGGGGTCGTCACGGTTGAGTATCGAGCTTAGGGATATGATCTCTCCCGGAGATCGGGGAATAGAACTAGGAGGGAGAGGCAGTAAATCCTTTCATGCTAGTGTGTCCTACCTAAGCTTATTTGTTAGTTGGTCAGTATATAGGGATATTATGTGATTGATTTCCTTAATTAACCCTTGTTTTATGACAGTAATTGAGAATGTCGACTGAGAATATTAATAGTGGTGTAAATGAGACCGTGGAGATGCCTATACTTAACAACGAGGAGAACGTGCAACAGGCTGGCAATGTACCTCCTGTGAATAACACCACTGAGCAGATGATGAACGAGGGGATGTTTAGAAGCTTTTGCGATTCATGCAAAAATCGATTTGCGAGGAGACTCGTGTTCAAAATACGAGGAGGAGATGATAGCAATTCACGGTGGTCACAACCAAGCGATTCAAAGAGTTGGGACCACTCGAATTTTGGGGAAGCCGGATCCCATCATGGCGGAAACATGGGTCAAAGCAAATTACCAAGATATTCGATGTCTTGGGATGTACGGAGGAACAGAAAGTTCCATTCGCTACTTTTATGTTCCGTGGTGAGGCGATTCTTGGTGAATCATGGCGTGCACATCCATCCATTTGCACTCGGCATGTCATGGGAGACGTTTGAGAAGCAGTTCAATGACAAGTACTTCCTGAAAGTATTCGTCGTATATGAAGGAAGTGGAGTTTATTAGACCTGAGCGAGAATAATATGACGGTATCCCAAAGACGAAGCGAAGTTCATGAGTTATCCAGTTTGCACCTCATTTGGTGGAGAATGAGGAACGATGACGGATGTTTCGAGAGGTTTGAAACCCGTACGATACGCCAAGATCCCATTTCTCATAAATTTTCTCTCTATTCGGATGTTGTAAAATGGGGCTCAATTGTTAGAATGAGATAACGAAAGTGCGTTCAACCGAGGGACCATAACCGAGGATCATACCAAAGATAAAGCGGTCATCGTAATAATGATAACCAAAGTGGAGAAAGAAGAATACGGACAAAGGCGGTAACCACTTCTGGGTGGTAATCGTGGCCATGAAAATAGAAGAAGCGAGTTGGGAGGAGATTTTAAAAGAGGAGATTCAACAACGACCATGTGAAGACGCGTCGACGCAAAGGGCAAGCCGGTTCCAAGGAGGAGAAAGACCATCGGTCGTATGTTACAAATGCGGAAAGAGGGACATATCATTGGCGCCCACACAGCTTTAAGGTATGCTATAATTGTGGAAAAGAAGGACATATCGCCGAGATTATACGATATCGAAACCTAGTCACAATGGGCGCTGACTCAAAAGGATGTCCTGTAAAAAGTCAAAGTCAACGATTCTCGAAGAAGCGTTTTGTCGTGGCCAATCAAAATACGAGGAACCCGAACGGTTAAGCAAGTTAGTTAATTATAAATTCTTGCGATGTTTATACCTTACTAGATACCTTGCCTCACCCATTCTTTTATCTCTCTTGCTTGCGCCAACGTTTGAACTTGACTACGGAGAAATTAGACTTTGACTATTTATGGAGAATCCGCTTAGGAGAAACTTTCATTACATCTGTTGTTTAGAAATCTTGTTTGATTCAAAGTTGGCACTTATCACATTACACGTTAACCTTATTTCTATAGAGATATTTGCTTTTGATGTGATTTTAAGGTTAACTACTCATCATGCCAAAATTGATTGTTTTCGTAAGGTTGTTAGTTTTCATATTCCTAAGCAACTTGTTATTCAATTCAAGCAATCAAACCATTGTAATCAAACATTTTCATATCAAGCCGTGAAGTCATTCGTTTATTACGGATGTCAAGTTTTCTTAGTCCATGTTATGGATTTGAATAAAGACACGTCGATTTGAATAATATTCTTGTTGTTATTGATTTTTCCCGACGTATTTTCCGGAAATTTCTTAGCTTACTCCCCAAAGCTCGATATTAAATTTTGTATCAATTTGAACCCGAAGACAAAACTCATTTCTAAAATCTCATATCGAATGGCTCCTATTGAACTTGAGTGAGTTAAAAATTCAACTATAAATTTGGTACTGAGCCTTTATCTTGTGACTTCCTTTGTGGAATTCACCGGCGAACTCTCTGTAGGGGACGTCATATTCGTATGCGATAATGAAATCGATAGGTGTCATTGTGACGTCTTATCCAAGATTGGGATATGAGTCACGATTGAGAAGACAACCTAAGTCGAATCGAAATACGTAGCTTTTCAAGCTTAGTTGGTTATTATCGGAGATTCGTGGAAGGATTTTCTTGAATCGCTATTCCGTTAACTTAATGACTCGAAAAGATACAAAATTGGTATGGAGCGAGGAATGCGAAAGATTTTCCAAGAGCTCAAGAAGACTCATTTCGGCACATATTCTAACCATGCCATCCTCGAAAAGCGAGCATGGTGGTAAAATGACGTGTTGAGTAGAAGATCGTATACAAGTACGGTAAGATATTGTCAAAGACTAATTTCATTATAATTTACAAATAATAGAGATAGAGATGAAAACTCTAGGTACCCACGTTGATGATATCTGAGTATAATCGACTTTAATCGATAAAGTTAAAGCCGCTCAAGCTACACAACGGAGTGATGAATTTGAAGAAGGAGGTGCAAGAGGTTGTTATTTTAAAAGCGAGAATCGGTGAGGTGAGAAAGCTCAAACCTTGATTTATTGATCCATTTGAAATTCTCAATCGAATAGGAACCGTGGCTATGTAGACTCGTTTTACCACCAAGTATGACGTGTTCATAACGTTTTTCACGTGTCGATGTTACGTAAATATGTGGACGACCGAAACCGTCATTGAGTTAGAACCCAGACGAGATAAGCCAAGACTTAACGTCACGAGGAGGTACTGTCAAGATTTTATAGAGGAAAGAACATGACTTTATGTCAGGGTTTATACCATAAGTTAAAGTTTTGTGGAGAAACCATGCTTTATTGAGGAAATGACACAGGAGTTGGAAAGCGAAAATGAAAGCGAGGTATCTTTACCTTTTGAAACACTGTCGTCGTCGCCAATTTAGAGGACGAAATTTCATAAGGAGGGGAGGTTGTAAGACCACCTGAAATTTTTTTAAATAAAAGGAATTTCCTTTATTTATTATCTTGAAATAGTAAGGTTGATTTGATTAATGTGGATAGTTAAGGGTTAAATCATAAATATTTCAAAATAAGCAGTGGTTATAAAATATTCATTTTGTGTCGGGAATATTCGTTTGGTGCAGTGGAATATTAAATGCTTGTCGGGGAATATTAGTTTGGTCGTGGAATATTAAATGCTTGTCGGGAATATTAAATGCATGACGGTAGCGACCATGTGTGGGCCCCATATGTGAGCGATTGGATGAGGAAAGCGACAAAGTTTGGGTGGTTATAAATAGCTTGGCGTAGTTATTCTGAATTAAGGCATTTGGAATACCGTTGGTTAAAATCGATGTCTGGCGTGGTTTGTTGCGGTAGCTGCGGTATTGCGATGTTGTTGAATTATTGATCCTTACGTGAGATGGCCTACTCGATAATTTTTCCGCGGTGAATTCTTATTCGATATTTTATTTTATTGATTCGATAATT